>JAIEZT010001368.1:17282543-17615043 GCA_019594935.1 Periophthalmus modestus | reverse complement strand
ATCAGAACACCAGAACATCAGAACACCAGAACACCGGAACATCAGAACATCAGAACACCAGAACACCAGAACATCAGAACACCAGAACACCAGAACATCAGAACACCAGAACATCAGAACACCAGAACATCAGAACATCAGAACACCAGAACATCAGAACACCAGAACACCAGAACACCAGAACATCAGGACACCAGAACACCCACTCTGCTGCTTCATAGAATGAGAAAAACCTTCAACAAAAAATGTGTCTTAAACATTTACATCTGCATCTATGAATCTCTCTGTTCTTCTCTGAGTCTGCAGCGCCCCCTACAGACACAACTTATCATAATAATAATCAAAATATATATTTTTCAGACACTGTTTCACTTCTTTCTCTGTGGTGGAAAGCTCCCACTGCAGCCACCTCTGCCCCGGGGCAGACTGAGGGAGGAGAGGCTGCTAGTCTGTGCCATCAGCTCAGCCTCACTCACCCTGAGGCCCCAGAGGCCCCTGGGAGTCTGTCCCTCTGAAGACAAACAGAACCACAGGCCTCACTAAACTGAAGAGCTCGGACCATGATGCACCACGGCGTCTGCAGAGACTCTGACCCTCAGGACACAGCCACGATCTGAACTTTTACAGCCGCGTGTGGAGTCTGTCCCATGATGCTTCAGCTGCACAGCCGACATTTTGAGGACCTTAACCAGTCAAAAGACAGCATGTTGAATTACTAATCGCTATGGCAACGGTGCAAAAATATGGATCACTCTGAAATGTGCGGATCGACTTCTCAAACTGTGTCATGTGTGCGTCACACGCAGCTCTGCAGTTTGAACAGGCCGAGGTTTTTACACCTTTAGACTCGTCCTGATGATGAGAAACCTGTGACATGAGAATGATCACCACGAAGACAGAGAGAACGATCAGGAACAGACGAAGAACAGAGAGAACAGAAGGAACAGGAGACAGAGAAGAACAGAGAAGAACAGAGAAGAACAGAGAAGAACAGAGAAGAACAGAGAAGAACAGAGAAGAACAGAGAAGAACAGAAACAGAGAAGAAACAGAGAGAACAGAGAAGAACAGAGAAGAACAGAGAAGAACAGAGAAGAGGAACAGAGAAGAACAGAGAGGAACAGAGAGAAGAACAGAGAGGAACAGAGAAGAACAGAGAGGAACAGAGAGAACAGAGAGAACAGAGAAGAACAGAGAGGAACAGAGAAGAACAGAGAGGAACAGAGAGAGAACAGAAAAGAACAGAGAAGAACAGAGAAGAAACAGAGAGAAGAACAGAGAAGAACAGAGAAGAACAGAGAAGAACAGAGAGGAACAGAGAAGAGAAGAACAGAGAGAAGAACAGAGAAGAACAGAGAAGAACAGAGAAGAACAGAGAAGAACAGAGAGGAACAGAGAAGAACAGAGAAGAACAGAGAACAGAACAGAGAGGAACAGAGACAGAGAGAGGAACAGAGAAGAACAGAGAGGAACAGAGAAGAACAGAGAAGAACAGAGAAGAACAGAGAGGAACAGAGAAGAACAGAGAGGAACAGAGAAGAACAGAGAGGAACAGAGAAGAACAGAGAAGAACAGAGAGGAACAGAGAGGAACAGAGAGGAACAGAGAAGAACAGAGAGGAACAGAGAAGAGAGGACAGAGAAGAACAGAGAGGAACAGAGAGAACAGAGAGAGGAACAGAGAGGAACAGAGAAGAACAGAGAGGAACAGAGAGGAACGGAGAAGAACAGAGAAGAACAGAGAAGAACAGAGAGGAACAGAGAGAAGAACAGAGAAGAAACAGAGAGGAACGAGAAGAACAGAGAAGAACAGAGAGGAACAGAGAAGAACAGAGAGGAACAGAGAGGAACAGAGAAGAACAGAGAAGAACAGAGAGGAACGGAGAAGAACAGAGAAGAACAGAGAAGAACAGAGAGGAACAGAGAGGAACAGAGAAGAACAGAGAGGAACAGAGAAGAACAGAGAGAAGAACAGAGAGGAACAGAGAAGAACAGAGAAGAACAGAGATGAACAGAGATGAACAGAGAGGAACAGAGAGGAACAGAGAAGAACAGAGAAGAACAGAGAGGAACGGAGAAGAACAGAGAAGAACAGAGAGGAACAGAGAAGAACAGAGAAGAACAGAGAGGAACAGAGAGGAACAGAGAAGAACAGAGATGAACAGAGAGGAACAGAGAGGAACAGAGAAGAACAGAGAGGAACGGAGAAGAACAGAGAGGAACAGAGAAGAACAGAGAAGAACAGAGAAGAACAGAGAAGAACAGAGAGGAACAGAGAAGAACAGAGAGGAACAGAGAGGAACGGAGAGGAACGGAGAGGAACAGAGAGGAACAGAGAAGAACAGAGAGAAACAGAGAAGAACAGAGAAGAACAGAGAGGAACAGAGAAGAACAGAGAAGAACAGAGAGGAACAGAGAGGAACAGAGAGGAACGGAGAAGAACAGAGAGGAACAGAGAAGAACAGAGAAGAACAGAGAGGAACAGAGAAGAACAGAGAGGAACAGAGAAGAACAGAGAAGAACAGAGAGGAACAGAGAGGAACAGAGAGGAACGGAGAAGAACAGAGAGGAACAGAGAAGAACAGAGAAGAACAGAGAGGAACAGAGAAGAACAGAGAAGAACAGAGAGGAACAGAGAAGAACAGAGAAGAACAGAGAGGAACAGAGAGGAACAGAGAGGAACGGAGAAGAACAGAGAGGAACAGAGAAGAACAGAGAGGAACAGAGAAGAACAGAGAAGAACAGAGAGGAACAGAGAAGAACAGAGAAGAACAGAGAGGAACAGAGAGGAACAGAGAGGAACAGAGAGGAACGGAGAAGAACAGAGAGGAACAGAGAAGAACAGAGAAGAACAGAGAGGAACAGAGAAGAACAGAGAGGAACGGAGAAGAACAGAGAGGAACAGAGAAGAACAGAGAGGAACAGAGAGGAACAGCCAGAGCGCACGCACCAAGCCGAGGCTGCGCGTCCCTGAGTTACGCCAGTGACTGTGTGTTTGGAATTCAAATGTAGAAGCAACACACAGACCTGCAAATGTGAGACTGAGAGAACAAGAAGGAGAGGAGAGAAGGAAAGGAGTGAAGGAGAGGAGGAGAGGAAGGAGAAGGAGAGTGAAGGAGAGGAGGAGAGAGAGAAGGCGGGTGAAGGAGAAGAGAGGGAGAAGAGTGAAGGAGAGAAGGAGAGAGAGGAGGAGAGAGGAGGAGAGCGGAGGAGAGTGGAGGAGAGGAGACGTGGCTCGCGCTCGTGTCTTTTGGAGAAAAGGGGGCGAGCGCGTGAGGGACAGAGCTGGATTAACCAGGCTCCCAACATTTTTAGCCCAGTAAAATATTCACAATATGCAGCAACCCACAGAAGGCTACTCCTCCCATCACACCAGCCTCGGACAAAAAGTCAGGAACCAATCACATCAAACGAAGAAATGAAAAAAAAAAAAAAAAAAAAAAAAGACCTACCATGTTGACTTCAGAGACCATGTCTATGCTGGCGATGTCTATGTTCATCCCCACGGCCACGGGCGCACCTGCGTGGAGACAAACGTGGAGAAAAACACATGAGCCTGATGAGAAAACATATTTACACCTCCACCCACGAGCGACACGGCTCTGGCACCGCGCGGACGCGCATTAAAGCCACAAAACACTCAAACATGTGGACTTTTGAGAGGAATAATGACACAGTGATGAGCCGGATCGATCAAGTTAAAAGCCCGGCTCATCTCCTCCTCACATGAAAAACGCGCTCATCCTTCATGTCTTGGACTAATTGGGGAGGCCCATTTGCCTGTGTTGGATGATTATGCAAATGAAAACTGATTTTGCGATTCATTAAACATGTATCTCACGTCACAGCGGCGTGAAAACACGACAGGCGTTTGCGTTTTACCTCCAAAATCTGGCCTCAACCGAATGTCGTAGCCCTTCATCAGCCTGTCCACGGTCTCTTTCACCAGGGGCATGTTGCTGGGATCTTTCAGGTCCTTGGCGCTGCGGAGGAAAGAGGTGGTGTAATGCAAAAAGCTCCTGTTAATATGATATGCGAGGCACGCGTAAAACAGGCTACATGAGACACCCAGGACACAGCGCAGGGGGACAGCTTACCTTTGCGCCCACACGGATGTCACTAATAACGAAAAAGTCCAAATCCCAAAGTGGTTTTTCCTGATCCTCCCCATCGCAACAGTTTTTCAGATGGTTTCTGGAGGCGAGTGAGGAGCGCGCACATCCAACTTACTCCAGACAGCGCAGAGGAGCCAATGAGGAGCGCATGCGTGCACAGAGCCCCACATCAAAGAGTCAGGCTGATGATGGAGGATGAGCAGCTTCCAATGCAGAGAAAAATATTAAAGGGACCAGTGTTTGTGCGTAATGAAGAAACGAGGGGCCTGAGTGAAACATGGAGCCTGTGCGCGTTTGTGCGTCGTGTGTGGATGTTCCAGGAGTCAGGGATGTGAACATGTGTGGGGGGTTTTTGTTTTTTTTGCACAAGGTCAAACAAGTGTTGGCTTCAGCTGGGTGCAGTTACAGACTTGGACCAATAGGGTAGTAAACTTTTTATTAGATGATGCTCATGAGGAGGACAAACACAACACATTTTACATCCACTTTCATATTTTAAACATAATACATGATCTTAATTCTGTGTTGGCAGATGGACACTCTCACAAAACCAAAGGAGCCGATGCAGAACACGAGCCAAGTGCAGTTTCTCTCCATGGAAGTGATTTTTGAAGTAGGCGCTTGCTCCAAACCTGCTTTGATGTGGTTGTAGTGGGAGCCGTGTTTCTGTAGGGGGCAGACTTCTGAGCATTGATTCACAGTTGCATCACCTCCTGTTACAGTCATCACAGATTATATCATGGGCTTTTTTTTCTTTTTGATTTGTGTGTCCGAGTGAGCACAGGTCTGTGGTTGTGGGGTGATCCAGACCCAGGAGTGGACTGTGCTCGGGTTTAACGCTCGTGTGTCCTGGTCTCAGAGTGAGCAGTGGTCAGAGCCGGTGAAATGAACGTGAATGTGTTTCTGATTCATTTGCTTTTGTGAGGCTGGGAGCTGGTTCACGTGGAGACAGAGGCTGGCTGCACTCAGACGCTCAGATCTGCTCGTCGTATTGCCTAAAAACAGCAGAACAAAACTGATTAAAATCCAGTTTATGCATCACAACCTCACAGAAGTCACGCCGAAACCCGCCGAGAGTCACACACACGACACACCTGCCTCTTCCAGCTTTTGTCTAGTGATGCCGTAGAAGAATTTTAACAAAACAAAACCAAAAACAGCCAGAGAAATCCTCAGACTGAAACGCGAGGAGCATCATGAGCAGATTTGCACCCCCCAGACTTACATAACGGCTCTCTCCCCGTCCCACTCCATCTCTGTTTTTGCACTCAGTCTCTTCTTTCCTTGCTTCTTGGTGGAGCTGTGGAGCTGAGTGGAGTTCACATACAGCAGAGTGATGCACATAAGCCTGCTGGTATTTCATTTTGTTAATGGTGCACATGTGTTCTGGTCTCATGGGGGCGCTCTGGTCCCTCTGGAGACATGGTGTTAGCAGCGTTCAGGTAACATGCTAATGATTCTGCCTCTTTCTTGTGAAATGAGCTGAGGCTGTTGTGTTTCGGTGACAGTAGAAGAGTCACTGAGGTGGTTTTTTTTTCATGTTTGCTTCTCCTCCTGGGACTGCGTTTAAAATGTTGTCGTCTTCAGGCCTTTTACAGTTTGGACTGTGGTGGTTCTACAGCAACAAATGAGACGTTTTCATCCTTAAAGGCCCATAATCCTCTGTTTTCTGATGTGTTCTAATGTTTCCTCGTCACACACAGACCTGGAGCTGTGTTTTGTTTCATTCTCACATGTTTAACACACAAACCTGCAGATTTAGGCTGAGTTCTTCTCTCAAACTGAAAACACTCTGTTCCACCTTGTGATGTCATCATGTGGTGATACAGGAAGTGCTCCGCTGTGTTTTTAAACTCCACACACCTTCATTTCTAGAATAATTTGGATCATTTCAGCTCTGGATTTGCCACTTATCTCGACTGAACTAAAGGTAAAAGGAGCTGTTCACTTGAAAACTACCACTTGATGACATCACAAGGTGAAACAGAGCATTTTGAGCTTTGGAGATGTAACAGACAAATAATAAAGTGTGAATGAAACAAAACACAAGGTCTGTTTTTGAGGAGGAAACGCTCACATAAGTCTATTTTCTTCTGTATATTAGTGAAAAACTCGTATAAAGTACCTGGGCTTCTCCATCGTGTCCTTGGCGAGGTAGATGTACCAGTAAACGAGGTTGAAGAGCCCAAAGGCCATGGGGAAGAGGATCCGTGCATACTTGTCTATGGGGCTGGTTCCTGCCAACTGTGGGATCTGAGGGAACGCCGAGCCCTGCTGCAGAAAGATGGGAACCGGCACCGGAGACGGCGCCTCGCTCCTGTCACTGCGGCACATGGAGTGATTCCTCCTTTTGAGGCCTTCACGAGGGCAACTATCAGTCTGCTGAGGGGGAGGAGAGAGGAGAGGAGAGGGGAGGAGGAGAGAGAGGAGAGAGGAGAGGGGAGGGAGGAGAGAGGAGAGAGAGGAGGGAGGAGGGAGGAGGGAGGAGGGGGGAGGAGGGAGGGGGGAGGAGGGGAGAGGAGAGAGAGGAGAGAGGAGAGAGGAGAGAGGAGAGAGAGAGAGGAGGGAGGAGAGAGGAGAGAGAGAGGAGGGAGAGAGGAGAGAGGAGAGAGGAGAGGGAGAGAGAGGAGAGGGGAGGGAGGAGAGGAGGAGAGAGGAGAGAGGAGAGAGGAGAGAGGGAGGAGAGAGGAGAGAGGCGGAGGGAGAGAGAGGAGAGGAGGAGGAGAGAGAGGGAGAGGGGAGGAGAGAGGAGAGACAAGAGTGGAGAGAGGAGAAAGGCAGGAGGAGAGAGAGAGGAGAGAGGAGAGCAGGAGGAGAGAGGAGAGAGGAGAGGGGGGGAGGAGAGAGGAGGGAGGAGAGTGGGAGTGGGGAGGAGAGAGGAGGGGGGGGGGTGAGGGAGGAGAGGGAGAAAAGAGAGAGAGGAGAGGGAGAAGACAGAGAAGGGGGGAGGGAGGAGAAATAAGAGAGGGAGGAGGAGAGGGAAGAAGAGAGAGGCAGGAAAAGAAGGAGCAGAGGGAGGCGTGTTGTTAATTTTCTGTGATATGCTTATTTGAACATGTGAACAAGATCACAAGTGGTTTTCACATCCCAGGGAGTGAGGGGTGTCCTGTAGGAGTGAGGGGTGCTCTGTAGGAGTGAGGGGTGTCCTGTAGGAGTGAGGGGTGTTCTGTAGGAGTGAGGGGTGTTCTGTAGGAGTGAGGGGTGTCCTGTAGGAGTGAGGGGTCCTGTAGGAGTGAGGAGTGAGCGGTGTCCTGTGTAGAGTGAGGGGTGTTCTGTAGGAGTGAGGGGTGTCCTGTAGGAGTGAGGGGTGTCCTGTAGGAGTGAGTGAGTGGTGTGTCCTGTAGGAGTGAGTGGTGTCCTGTAGGAGTGAGGGGTGTCCTGTAGGAGTGAGGGGTGTCCTGTAGGAGTGAGGAGTGAGGGGTGTCCTGTAGGAGTGAGTGAGCGGTGTCCTGTAGGAGTGAGGGGTGTCCTGTAGGAGTGAGGGGTGTCCTGTAGGAGTGAGTGAGGGGTGTCCTGTAGGAGTGAGTGAGGGGTGTCCTGTAGGAGTGAGCGTGTCCTGCAGTAGGTTGTGTGCTCAGAGCCCACATGCTGCTGGATTAAGATGCACAGTGGAGCTCGATCTGCTCTGTTCTCACACTGAGGCTATTTTTAAAGCATCAAACCATGAGCCCAACACGTGAGGCAGATCCCAGGAGAACACGGCTCAGAGTATTAACATAGAGAACACACAGAGAACATACAGAGAACATACATACAGAGAACATACATCAGAACACACAGAGAAACACACAGAGAACATACAGAGAACATACAGAGAACATACAGAGAACATACAGAGAGAACATACAGAGAACATACAGAGAACACACAGAGAACATACAGAGAACATACAGAGAACACACAGAGAACATACAGAGAACATACAGAGAACACACAGAGAACATACAGAGAACATACAGAGAACATACAGAGAAAATACAGCCCATACAGAGAACATACAGAGAACATACAGAGAACATACAGAGAACAGAACAGAGAGAACATACAGAGAACATACAGAGAACATACAGAGAACATACAGAGAACACATACAGAGAACATACAGAGAACACACAGAGAACATACAGAGAACACACAGAGAACACACAGAGAACACAGAGAACACAGAGAACAGAGAACACACAGAGAACATACAGAGAACACACAGAGAACATACAGAGAACATACAGAGAACATACAGAGAACATACAGAGAACATACAGAGAACATACAGAGAACACACAGAGAACATACAGAGAACATACAGAGAACATACAGAGAACATACAGAGAACATGCAGAGAACATACAGAGAACATACAGAGAAACATACTGCAGAACGCTACCACACATCACTGAGTCATGGAGCCTGTCTCAGCTTCAGCAGGAACCATGAGGACGGCAACGGAAAAACACTGAAACTCATCCTCTTCATCCATGTCATAGTGGAATTCTGTCTCCAGACCAACGTTCCTCCTCCTGTTCTCAGACTCTGTGTTCTCCTGTTCTCAGCCTGTGTGTTCTCCTGTTCTCAGCCTGTGTGTTCTCCTGTTCTCAGCCTGTGTGTTCTCCTGTTCTCAGCCTCTGTGTTCTCCTGTTCTCAGCCTCTGTGTTCTCCTGTTCTCAGCCTCTGTGTTCTCCTCTTCTGTCAGTAATCAGACTGATCCAATACTAAGTCTACACTCAAACTGTATGTATATGTGTATGTATATGGAGATAGTGTTACTACACATACTGTATATATGTATATATATGCACTGTGAATTACTGCAAAATACTGTATATTAAAATATACATAAAAACATATATCTTTGTCCCACGCATATTTTTTTTTTTCACACAGGTTAGCAGAGTGAATTTATATCCTGACTGTTCATCATAGTGACCATGAACAAAATCATTTTTTGAATGGGGTTAAACAAACGAGGTACTGCATAAAAGGAAGTACAAAAGTATTTCATCGTTTCATTTCGCTGTAAACAAAAGTACACTGTGTAACTTTAGTAACACACAGTGCAGAGTTGGACGTATTTACACCACGATCAGAGACACTTCCAGTGTTTCACTGCCGTGTGTGAAATCTGCAGAACATAGAAGTAAAATCCAGCACTCTACATCACCACAGACTGAGACGGAGTGTGACGTCACCGCGGCTCAAAGAACCTCAGCGAGGCCAGAGCCGAGGCCGACGTTTCTCAGCTGAGGTCCATGTTTGGTCCTTCTGACCTCCGGGAATCACAGCAACGAAAGAGCCAATCAGGAGCAGGGATGTTTATGGTCACGCCCCTTCTGGGAGTGGACTTAGCAACGCTGTCAATCAAACCTTCAACTAGTGTAAATCATGTGTTATAAATCAAAATGTATAAATCAAAATGAGTCTGAAGCAGCAGGGACAGAGAGAGACACAGTTTTTACACAGAAAGTGAACTGGAGCCAGAGTCGATGGAGTCAGACGTGCACCATCATCACGTCCTGTGTGCGACGCAGCGGTGGCTAACAGGTTAGCTACGTCCATTTACATATAGTCTATGGTTGGACTGATCACCATGACACGATTCGCTAGTACTCGGGTAAACAAACGCTCAGTGGAGGAGAATGTCGGGACGAGCTTCATCTAAGACACTGAAAATACTCAGATTTGAGACGTTTAGAGACTGAACGGACTTTTCACTTTCACAGGTGACGGTTCGTCGCCATGGTAACAGCTGTAAACAAAGAGGAGCCTGTGTCCTGCAGCTTTAACTCAAACTCACACGGACAGAGGAAACGGAAACTGCAGAACACACGGCTCCTCTGAGTTTAATACTTATATTTTCATGTGTTTTTATCGTTTAACATTAAAATAAGAGAGAGGACCGAGGAGGAGAGAGACTCGTCCTCCTCGGAGGAGGAACGAGCGCCTCCAGACGCTCCTGTTTGGAGTTCTTCTCCTGCAGAAGGAGGAGGAACTGGAGCGTGAAAGAGAATTCAGGCTGCAAAAGGGAGGGAGCGAAGGCCAGTGGAGAGAGCCGAAGCAAACGGCGAGGAAGGTCCATGGCGGTGGCGTAGGAGACTTTAGGGAGAGACTGGCGAGCGCTGATGCTCAGCGTGGTCATGGTCAGAACGGTGGTGATGCCTGGACACAGTCAGACAGATTAGAGACGCACAGATCCGAGACCGGAATCAGATATCTGCACCGATACTCAAACCGGATCAGATATCGGATCAGATATCGGTTCAGTCGATACTCTGGTTGGACTGATGTGATGAGACGATTCGCTCGTCCACTCGAGCTGAAGATTTAAACGGACCAGAAAGTCTCATAATGTTTGAAGTTTTATTTATACAAAGAGGAGGGAGGAGGAAACTCCAGGAGGAGAGAGGATCAGAGAACGACTCAACGAGGGACCTGTTTGTTCAAGAGAGTAAAACAAGAGAAGGAGGAAAGAGATGGATAAAAAAGAGAGAGAGAGGGGGGGGGAGAGAGGGAACAGGAGGAGAGAGGGAATGAGAGGGAGGGAGGGATGAGGACAGACAAGGAGGAGAGAGGACGAGGAGAGAGAAGGACATAGGGAGGAGGACAGAGGAGGAGGAGAGGGGGAGAGAGGACGAGGAGAGAGAAGGTCATAGGGAGGAGGAATGAGAAAGGAGATGAGAGGAAGAAAGGAGGAGGAGACACAGGGAGGAGGTGAGGGGGACAGAGGGAGGAGGAGAGGAGGAGAGAGGGAGGGAGAAGGAGAGGAGGAGTGAGGAGGACAGAGGGAGGAGTTAAGTGTTTTAAAACTCAACGTAAAACTGTGGACGTGTTTGCTCTTTCACCTTTTATAATTAACAACTTTAATGATGCAATTAGAAAAGTACAAGTTACATATGACTGTGGCGGGTGGAGGACTCTGTGGAGGACTCTGTGGTGACTCTGTGGTGACTCTGTGGCGGACTCTGTGGAGGGGGGTGTGTGGAGGACTCTGGGCGGGTGTAGCGGGTGGAGGACTCTGTGGTGACTCTGTGGCGGGTGTTGTAGCGGGTGGTGGACTCTGTAGGACTCTGTGGTGGTGGACTCTGTGGTGACTCTGTGGAGGACTCTGTGGCGGGTGTAGCGGGTGGTGGACTCTGTGGAGGACTCTGTGGTGACTCTGTGGTGACTCTGTGGTGACTCTGGTGGGTGTAGCTGTGGTGGACTCTGTGGCGGGTGTAGCGGGTGGTGACTCTGTGGCGGGTGTAGCGGGTGGAGGACTCTGTGGTGACTCTGTGGTGACTCTGTGGAGGACTCTGTGGTGGGTGTAGCGGGTGGTGACTCTGTGGCGGGTGTAGCGGGTGGTGGACTCTGTGGTGACTCTGTGGAGGACTCTATGGCGGGTGTAGCGGGTGGTGGACTCTGTGGCGGGTGTAGCGGGTGGAGGACTCTGTGGTGACTCTGTGACTCTGTGGAGGACTCTGGCGGGTGTAGCGGGTGGAGGACTCTGTGGCGGGTGTAGGGGTGGAGGACTCTGTGGTGACTCTGTGGAGGACTCTGTGGTGTACTCTGTGGTGGGACTCTATGGCGGGTGTAGCGGGTGGTGACTCTGTGGGCGGGTGTGTAGGGGTGGTGACTCTGTGGTGACTCTGTGGAGGACTTTATGGCGGGTGTAGCGGGGTGGTGACTCTGTGGCGTAGTCTGTGGCGGGTGTAGGGGTGTGGACTCTGTGGTGACTCTGTGGTGGGTGGTGGACTCTGTGGCGGGTGTAGCGGGTGGAGGACTCTGTGGTGGGTGTAGCGGGGGGAGGACTCTATGGCGGGTGTAGCGGGTGGAGGACTCTGTGGCGGGTGTAGCGGGTGGAGGACTCTGTGGCGACTCTGTGGTGTGTTACCTGCCACAGTCCGAGCCGGGACAGACTCTTTGTTGATCCAGAAGGAGACCTGGGACAGAACCACCACCATGATCAGAGGGATGTACGTCTGGATCAGGTAATAACCCAACTTCCTCTGGAGCAGGAAATGGACGACCTGGACGGAGTAGTGACCTGCGACGAGGACAGAACCAGTCAAGAGAGGAGGCTGAGGGGGCAGGACCGGTCAGAACAGGTCAGGACAGGTCAGAACAGGTCAGGACAGGTCAGGACCGGTCAGAATGGGTCAGGACCGGTCAGAATAGGTCAGGACAGGTCAAAACAGGTTAGAACGGAGAGCGGGACAGGTCAGAACAGGTCAGAACTGGTCAGAACTGGTCAGAACTGGTCAGTGCTGGACACAGGACAGGTCAGAATAGGTCAGGACAGGTCAGGACAGGTCAGGACAGGTCAGGACAGGTCGGGACAGGTCAGGACAGGTCAGGACAGGTCCGACGCTCCTGCATGTGTGATTTTTTTCTTCTGTAATTAAACACAAGTCTCTGCAGAACAAACAGGGAAACTACATAAATCTGTTTGTTAGACGTGTCCTGTGTTTACACAATAATATAATACAGCTCAGTGTAAAAGTCTTCAGAGCACAGTACTCCGACTGCACCGGGTATGTGCTGATAAAAGGACTGTCCAGCTGTAGGATGTGAGAGTGAAATAGTCCCCACAGTGGCTCCTGTCGCTGTGTTAAACTCCACAGAACCTCACACTCTCCCTGTGCAGCGGCTCACGTCAGAGTCTCAGACCTGCTGAGTCTCAAAGCTCCGAACAGCACAGACCCAGGAGGAACCAGAGCCTCTGTCCTGAATCACGTTTCAGGAGCGTGTTGAGTTTCTGTGGTGAGTTTAGTCTGATGTGTGATACCTGTGTTTGATTTGAAGATCTCGCTGGACAGAGCCTGTCCCACCAGGTCGTACTGCAGCAGACTCATGGACTCTTTGGGACAGTCCACAGACGCACTCAGCCCCTTCCTCCAGGTGAACACGATCTCACTGCTGGTGTAGGCGTCTGAAACACACCAGTACTGCATTATGGTGAGTACAAATACAAGCACAAAATACTCAGGTAAAAGTCAAAGTATCACAGGAAAAAATCTACCTAAGCATCTGTTTAAAAATTTACTTAAAGAGTAAAAAGTGAAAGTATTTGTCACAGATTTTGAGTCTTATAAATCTTAAAATGTGGTGATTTTGATGCAGATTTGAGATGATTTTTTGCTGCTTTTTTCTGTTTTTATTTTTGTTTTGCTAAAGTTCTGAATGTCAAATAAACCTCAGCCTTTTCAGCAGCTCTCACACAATAAAAAAACCAAACCTAAAACTTTTCAGTCCAGTTTATAAATGTAGTGGAGTAGAAAGTAAAAAAAAATGTACTCAAATACAGTACTTTACTACTTTTACTTTGTTACATTTCACCTCTGGGATTAACCACACGAGTCAGAATGTGGAAGCTGCTCCTTGTTTCATTTTCTACCTGATACTTGTAAAAAATGTGACTTTTAGCTTGTTTGCTGTTGTTTGTTTGTTTGTTTGTTTGTTTGTTTGTCGTTTGTGGTTTGTTCTCACAGCTGCCGAAGCGCAGGGGGCAGGCGTGTCCGTCCATGGGGAAATCCTCCAGCTGCATCGGACACTCTGCGCTGATGGTGAGTCTGAAACACAAGAACAACACGGGTTTATATTTTTTATGTTTGTTTTGTGGCGTAATCTCAAAGTTCCGCTGTGAAACTCTCCGACCTCATGGTGTAAAGAACTGTCCCGTTCTGCATGATTCTGAAGAGTTTATTGGGCGTGGTCATGTTGTGGGAGATGGACTTCTTGGAGTTGCGGAAGAACGTGTCTGGAGTCCATATTTTATCCACCATGAGGTTGTTCAGTCTCAGGATTTCAGTGGGACCCTCGAATTTGAGCCGTTCATCGACCCACATCTGCCTGAAGAACATGTCCATGGTGTACTCCTGCGGATCACAGCGAAACGTCGGCTGTGAAGGAGGCTTTTCTGAGCTTTTGAACAGGTTTTACACAGAAAGAGACAGTTTTCCTGCATTCTCCCTGTTTTCACCTGCCCCCTGTCTCCGCCCACTGTCCTTGTGATTCTCTCTGGATCAAACACAAGGTTCAAATGACAGAAAAGAGGCGGGGCTTCTCAGGCCTGCGTCAGAACAGAACGAGTCAGTGGACCAGGTTCTGTTACTCGGCCTCAGAGGTGGAAAAGGACAAAAAAACAGAACTAAGTCTGTGATGTTACTCGGCCTCAACCTAAATATCAGGATATAAAAAACTAAACTAACGTCATGATGATGGTTAAAGTGAAGGACGGGAATTTTTGGTCAGGCCCAAAGCTCTGGACACAGAGGAGATGAGACTGTCCAACACTACGGCACTTTTAAATCTAATTAAAACACACTTTTATAGAATCACTTATAATGCATTTTATTTTAAATGTGTTTTATTTTTAAAATGTGTTTTTGCTCCAGTTGGTTCATTATTATTTTATTGTTTCTGTGAGAAGAATTTACACGATGTGAAGCATTTTGGAACTATTATTATTATTATTGTTAAAATATTTTATTATTATTATTGATATTAATATTATTAATCATAATAATAATGATAAAACCAGTGACGTGTGTGAGGTTCATGAGGCTCTGATGAGTCACAGATTTACAAACATATAAACCCAGTGTCTCACATTTGTCCCGGGTCAGTTTCTCTCCCGTGACCTGGGGCCAGAATAAAAGAGAATTTCAAAATAAAAGTTCCAAAGTCCGTATGAAATAGCTCTAATAGTATGAAATAAAAAGCTGGTTTTGTATTGCTTTTTATCCTTATTCTGTTTCCCCAGTTTTCAGTGGATTAAAGTCATTCAATTTCTTCCCATTTTGTACATCTCTGTTTGAAAAGAGCGAGTCTTTGTCCCGTCGTCTGGAGCAAACCATTTAGCTCCTTTAGCGTTGGTCCTTTAATTCTAACCTCCTGCTTCGACCCAAAGTCCAGTTTAGAAAACTGAGCTTTAATATGTATCTTCCTCCATTTAAAAAGTAGAACAGACAAGAAGAAAAAAGTGAATTGCTAAAGTTGACTTGTTAACTCTAAACTGTAGTTTGTGGCCTCTATTCTGCAGGAGCCCCTGGGCTCACAGCGCCCCCTACCATGAGGCAGGGTAACTACGTGCCTCACCCACAAACGGCCGGTGCCTCACTGCGCTTCTGTTCTCAGGATTTCAACGGTAAATGTAAAAAAATCAGTGATTTTGAGTTTTTAAAAAAAGAATAAAATTGCAAAGTTAAATAGAAAAAAACTTAATAGAGCAAATCACTGGATAAATATAAACATTTCATTTATTTTTCTCTGTGATGAAGGTGAGACACTGCCTCACCTGACCACACGTCACTGATTATTATGATTATGATTATTATTATTATTATTATTATTATTATATTTATTATTATTTTTTATTATTATGAAAGAAGCCCACAGTTAGACTTGACCTTTCCTCAGTGAATATATGTTGAACTTTGTCTCCACTGAAGTAAAGTGAGCGTCAGTGACGAACGCCACTCATCCCACATCATCATTACTCAGAGTATTGGAGCATTCTTTGTGTCGGCCGTGCTGTCATATTGATTTACAGGCCGTCAGTAATGGAGCCACTGAAACAGATTAAAGCTCATTAATTGCTCTTGTTGCAGATCGCCCATAAGGCAGAGAGTTAGTGTCCTCTCTTCACACTCTACACATCTCACCATCTCCACGTCTGAAACGGGGCCAAAACTGGTGACAAAGATGTCTGTTTTCACTTCTGTGACGCCGCCTGAAAAATACAAATGTACAACAAAGTACAAGAGTAAAAGTACAATACTGGAGTAGAATTTGTATGTATCTGTACTGTACTTGAGTACTTCTGAGAGCAGTATCTGTACTTTCTGCTCCACTACATTTATGAACTGGACTGAAAAGTAAAAGTATTTGTCTTGGTTTGAGACCTGCTGAAAACTCTGAGGGTTTATTTTAACACGTTTAATTTGATTTAACGTCCCAACTTTGAGCAAACAAACAAACAAATGCACGAAAGCAGCAAAAAAGAAAAAGAAAACGACCGAATCACTTAAAATCAGATGAATTATTTATCAAAAACACGACATTTGATGCTCATTTAGATATACTTAAAAACATCTCTGTAAAATACTTTGACACTTAAAGTACATTTTAAACAGGTACTTTAAAACGTTTACTTAAGCAGATACTTTCACGTGATACTTTTACTTTTACTTGAGTCTTTTTGTCCTGTATCTGCTGAAAACTCTTTTAAACTCTTTAAACTCTGTGGGATGAGCAGAAGTGAGGCCCACCTCCAGACCCAGGGCGAAGTCTGTTGTCGTAGCCGTCCAATAATCGGTCTAAAATCCGAGTGATGTTGTCAGAGTGAATCCTCTCGTTTCCATAAACTGCCACACTGCAGAGAAGAGGAGGTTAGACGTGTCAGACGAGGATTCTGTTGAAGCAATGACTTACCAGACTTACCTCAGAAATGACACCAGTGTAAAGACTCTCACTGACCCCGGGGCCATGGTTCACTCCACACTCCACACACTTTATCCCAGGAAAAGGTCAGGACATAACCAGGTCAAATGACTTTTTCAAATAAAAATGTCTGTTACCTGCTCTGCTGTTTGAGTCGTGTCTGTGTCAGAAGAAGAAACAGGAGTCACCAGCACAACACTAATCTCATTAACAGATTAACTGTAAGGAGGGGGGCTTTTTAAATACACACAAATGTTTTTTTACTCTATAAGATCAGAATTTATTTTATTCAAGAAAAGAAAAATAGTGTCTGTCAGACATGCAGTCGACAGCAGGAGAAAAATAAATCAAAATAAAATTAATACAAATAAAATACAAAATAATACAATTGCACTAATAATAATAATAATAATAATAATAATAATAATAATAATAATAATAATAATAATAATAATAATAATAATAAATAAAATAAAACTATCACAGATGAATCAGTCTTTTTAATCACTCAATCTCCAGTGAAAATAAAATGAACTCACATTATAACTTATATTTACTCATCCATCCATTTTCTTCAGGGACTCCCAGACTTCCCTCACCCCAGACACTTCCTCCAGCTCCTCCGGTGGCCAAGAGACACTGTCCCTCCAGTGTGTCCTGGGTCTGTCTCCGGTGGAACACACAACACGTATAATTTATCTTTATTTATGTATTTATGTATTTTTACCAGGGGAGGGATGTTTATAAAGAACTTCACTGTGTTTTTTGTGTTTGTTTGGTTCTTTTTTTGCTTGATAGTATTATTCTTTCTGTGCACTTCTGTTCCGTTTGCATTAGTTTAATAAAAATCTGATGTTTGTGTTATTCGTGGTGTTGGCCGCACCGTGGCAATGTGAGGGAAAACAACCGGAAAGTGACGTCAGAGCTCAGAGAAGATGCGGAAATGGGGCGTTAGAAAACAAACAGAAACGGCAGCTGTTGTGTGAAAATGTGCGATTATTTCACTTTTACAGATGATTTAAATATCGTCCTGAACAGAGCGAAGAGTTTAATCAGAGCAGGACATTTAGAGGAACAAAAGAACATCCGGGAGCCTGAGTTAGCTCTTTGTTAGGTCTGAGTTAGCCTTGAGTGAGCGGAGCCGTGCGTGTCCGAGCGCGGGGCGGTTCGATGTCTGTGCACTTTGAGGAGCGCAGCGGGGTGGTCCCCTGCAGGACTCCCTGGGGCTCCTGGTACCAGACGATGGAAGAGGTGTTTATTGAGGTCCAGGTGCCAAACGGGACCTCGGCCAAAGAGGTGCAGTGTCGCCTGGGCTCGAAGGACATTGAACTACACGTCAAAGGAAAGGAAGTGTTCAAGGTATTACACTGATCCTGAGCTGAATATAAGGGATTTGTTCAATCAACATTTCAACATTTCAGCTGTTCCCATTTTCATTCAAAGAGTTCATTTACAAAAACAGAAAAGTGCCATTTGAAAAACACATTGAAGGCTCGTGGTTTACTCTCAATAGTCATATTTTCAAAAGCCATATCTATTTTATACATCCATTTTCTCTCAGATTTCCCTCACCCCAGACACTTCCTCCGGCTCCTCCCAAGGTGTTCCCAGGCAGACCAGAGTGTCCTGGGTCTTCCCCGGGGCCTCCTCCCTGGTGGGACGTGCCCGGAACACCTCCCCAGGGAGGTGTCCAAGCGGCACCGGGAACAGATGCCCGAGTCACCTCAGCTGCTCCTCTCCACATGGAGGAGCAGCAGCTCTAGTCCGAGCTCCTCCCACGTGATTGAGCTCCTCACCCTATCTCTAAGAGAGCACCCAGCCACCCTGCAGAGGAAACCCATTTGACCATTTGTTTCTGCCATCTTGTTCTTTTGGTCATTACCCAAAGCTCATGACCATAGATGAGGCAGCAGGACGAGAGATCTAAACCAGGACCAGGGGTGAGGATAAATCGAGAGCTTTGTCTTTAGACTCAACTCGTTCCTCACAACAGTCTGATCCAGCGACACTGCATCCAACTCTGTCTCTCGCTCCATCCTTCCCTCACTCGGGAACAAGACTCCGACATACTCCACCTCCTCCACTCGAGGCAGAGACTCACCACCCACCTGCAGAGGGCAAATCTATTTTTCTACCACCAAAATACTATTTCATCCCTTCTTGATAAAATCCACTCCAGTATCTCTAGCAGATGGTAACAAAAAGGAAAAACAGTTTTGGAGCAATCTGTTTTAGCTATTGAGAATCATTCAGATTTCCTCATCATTAAGGTCTTTGGCTTTGTACCACTGTTCTCAAACTATCCCGACATGGCGGTTTTCTACACCTTCTTGCTGTAAACTGTTTCATAATCACGCATCACATCTGTCATCTCCACTTTGCCAGTTACCAGAGATTGTTGAACCCAAGTACTTCAGTAAGAATTATGTTTACTTTGTCTTTTTTGCTCTCACAGGGGAAACTGTTTGGTACGACTGTTTCTGATGAAGCGACGTGGACTTTAGGCGAGTTACTGTTTTATGCATCTATGATTCTGTTGAATTATGATATTTCCTCACTGATGGATGTGTCGTTTCTGCAGAGGACAAATGTCTCATCCATATCGTCCTAATGAAGACCAACAGAGAAGCGGGGAACTGCTGGTCGTCTCTGTTGGAGGGGGAGTATTGTGCCAACGCCTGGGTCCAGGATCAGATGCAGAGGAAACTCACACTGGAGCGGTTCCAGCGGGAAGTAAGTGAGGCTCAGACATGTTCAGATACAGCTTATTAAAACGTCCATCATCTGAGGGGCTCGAGTGCCAAAAGTTCTTTAATTATGTGATGGCAGAATCACTGGGCTTGATTTTTCTTCAGCCACTTGGCGAATGGAGTGGCTTAAAAATATAAGCACTTGAAAATCTGAACTCTTATGTGATGCACATTTGAATGTGGATGTTATAGAGCCTCATGTTGAGTCTTTACTGTTGAGTGCAGTCGTGCTAAAGCAGCTAAATATTTTTTCCTTTTCAGAATCCTGGTTTTGACTTCAGTGGTGCAGAAATCTCCGGTAATTTTGCAGGAGGCGGCCCAGACTTTTCCAGTTTACAGAAGTAACAACTTCTAAGGCGAAGAACGTTAAACTGGACAAATCGTAGGAGTGAAGACGTTTCGCTGCTTCTCCAGCTCAGACTTTAAAAGTGGACATTATGAAATTATGAACATGAGGAACACGTTTCAGATCCTGTTTGGACATTTTATGAGAGGTCTCATGATGTTAAACTGAACTCTGCAAGTCTATTAAAAGAAATGAATGAACCTTTTGGCTTTTCAATAAATGTTTTATTGAAAGGTACGAGCATACAGTTTTACCAGATGGTGTGCTGAAGTACAATTCTGAATTGAGAACACAACTCCAAAAAAGGAAAAAAAACAACACAGGGTACCGTCAAATATTCAAACGATTATTCTACTGGATTACCACTTTGTGTTCTCTGCCTAATTGAAAACTAATAATTTAGCAAAGGCAATGCTTTACTTGTGTCTACAAATCAAAAATCTGTGAAAACAGCTCATTGGCAACTGCTTGGCAAAGCCGACATTCAGCTTCTAATATGATTGGCTAGAAATGACGGATCACAACTAGCCTTTTCACTGGAGAGATCCAGAGCTTCCTCGCCATAACCAAAAACAAAATGATCACCTTGGGTAGGAGTGCGCATTCACCACAGTTAGCGACCTAGGGTGAGAGTTAAGGACTTTGGGCCCGATTTCTTGGTTCCATTTTTTTGATGTTCACAAAATCCTTCTCCCTCCTCTTCCACACAGTGGACTGAGGACCTAGGTGGTTCTATACTTATTTGCTTAAAACCAGCAACCCAAATACCAAACATCATGGTACGGATTTAAGAACATACTGTACACTTGTGCAAGCAACTCAACCACGAAAGTAAAACTAAGCCAGGAGGCGGACAGAGTGTTACTCCTCGTCGATGGGGCAGATGAAGTGATGTACGACAGATGAGTCTGGCTTTTCTTTAAAGAAGACCATCATCTATAATGGTCATCTGTAAAGAAAATGAGGTCGAATCAGGCGGGTGACCTTGGCGACTTTGGGGTCCAAATGTTTATTTTACCGACACTGATCCAATTATACAATTTGACAAACTTTAAACAAGGTCACCCAGTTACAGAGATGTTAGATTTTAATTGCCCGACTCTGGGATGGTCGGCAGGTGAGTGATTTTGTAGTAGCTGTGCTTGAGCTGGCGAGCCGTTCTTCCAGAAATGGTCCAGCGAAGTCTGTGACCATTTGGCCTGGAGCACTTGGCGGTGGCATATTCAGCCAGGCACTTCCCGACCAGCTCTCGCACGCAAACCAGATCACCGTCCTTGATCTGCAGCGATTAACACAAAGGGTTATTATTAAAAGAGAGTAAAGCTACTTGGGTTTCATTAGACACTGGTCACTTACATAAAGCTGAGTCTGAACGGCCGAGAGGGGAGCAGATATTTTGTCGCTGCTCTCGGGATCATGTTGCTCTCGCAGTTCAAAGCTGATCAGAGCGAGCGCCAGCAGAGACGGCTGCAACAAACAGTACAGTTCAGATTAACTCAAGATTAGCAGCACCAGAGTTTCATGTCCAAGCAGCATGAACTCTGAAGCTCACCTTCATTTTGGTGAAAATAAATGAGCAGTGACAGGCCTTCAGCTGAGCCTCCAGTCTTTCAATACTCAGGGTCTTCGCACTGTTAAAACAAAACATCTGTAGTAACACTGACAGCGTCACACGGGGAAATGTCACAATGTGTGTGACTTATAGATGTACGCCACCGGTTAAAAGTTTGAACAAACTTTTTTTTTTTAAATCTTAATCTTTTCTACTTTATATACACATACAGAAGATATGAAATGAAGCAAGATGTATGGAATCATGTAAAGAAAACAAACATTAAATAACTACACATTTTTTACATTTCATATTCAAATCCTCAAAGTACCTTTGCTTTGTCAAAAAGTATTTAGTAGTTATTCAAGGTCGGCAAAAATAAAAGTAGTACAAAAAAAAGAAACACATTTTTTACTGGTAGTGTACGTGTTTGATGAACCTAAATGACTTTTATCTAGTTCCCTCCAAAGATAAAAGACACACTTTAGCTGTGTGAATCTCGCCGAGTCACATGACCAGCCTCACCTCTCATGGGGGAGCTGTTCCTGGAGATGGCGGTGAAACAGGCGGAGGAAGCGCAGAGTTGTGGGGGCCTTCACCTTCCAGTGCAGCTTCTCCATGACGATCTTCTCCATCCTCATCATGTCCGACACAGTGAAGCGGCTCTGGGTGATGCGGATCAGGTCAGTGGCAAGAGGCACGTTCTTCTCCTCTTCAGACGACTTCACAGCGATGTAGAAGCAGCACAGGCCCACGCAGGACAGGTGTTTGGGCTGAATCTATTCAAAAAAAAAAAATCATCTTCAGTCTTTTTGTTTTACATTCCACTTGTTTTTTTTGTTTTATTAATACTGACCTTCATGACTGACAGAAATCGGTCCAGGACGCTGATGGCCAGAGAGAACGTCTCAGAGCTGAATCCAAAGAACCTGGTCAGAGACAGCAGGTCCCTCACCTCCAGCTCCCGCAGTTTGGTGGTCATTCGGAACCCGTTGTCCTGCGCGCTCTCCAAACATCTCAGGCCTCCGAGTTTTGGCTGGTATCGACCCTCCTGCTCCGTCAAAGCCTTGAGCTGCACTGCAAAGGGCAGAGCTCCTGGGGTTGTGGGTGTGTCAATCATCTGCAAACAGGCACAAGAAGAACAGTCTGCAAAGTGTGTGACCGTGAAGAACACAGTCTGCAAAGTGTGTGCATGTGAACAGAACAGTCTGCCAAGTGTGTGCACGTGAAGAACACGCCATCCACTCAGCCAGAAAGAACCAGACTGCTAGAAAATGGAAAAGAGCGGGACTGTTACCAATAACATTTTCAGTCAGCCTAATGTTAAATCAGTTGAGATTTTCAGATGGTAATTGGTCCATTCCACAGGACTGAACCTCTTCTATGCAGTAGGTGTTTCCCAGTGGGACACAGAGGCCTGGGTCATTTGTATCGATCTCAGCTCGATACTTGTGTTCAGTGAACGGTAATAACGAGGTGTCCATGTTGTGCACATTGATAACTCTGCACTTCAATCCCAGCGCGTGAGAAGCTCTGGACACGGACACCTCCAAATAAGGCTCTGCCCTCAGCTGTCACCAGACTGGACTGAACCGGAATGAGACGGCTGCGGGTGGGACACACGCAAAACCATGTCCAGGACAAATGCAGAGACATGTGGAGGAAATGTGGTGATCTGTGGGGTTAAATGTGCGTCAGGGGCTCAGAGGTACAGGCCTGAGGAGCACAGAGGCACTAAAGCACAGGCCTGTGAAGAGACAGGGGCAGAGTCAGAGCGTCATGTCAGGACATGTCCCAGCCTCAGTCTGCGCCCATACAAACAACCGGGAAACGAGAAAAAGCGACCACAAAACCCGAAATAAACCCGAACAGTGACCCCAAACACAGCTGTTAGAGACGTGGGCCAAATCCAGCCACGTCAAGTAAGAAAAGAAGAGCTAGAATCATGTTTAAGTCCCCCTCAAGATGAATGTGAGCTAACATGCTAACAGGCTAACAGGCTAACACAGCTGTGACACTGGACAGAAGTGTCCTCTGAGAGTTTAAAGCATTAAAACACACCACAATCACACTGTACAACTATATTCAAGACAGAACTAACAGAATAAACACACAAATATCACTGACTTCGACAAATAAAGAGCTAAAAGGAAAAGCTTCTCACCTTGGCTAGTGGCGTTATGTGGATTGCTAAAAACAAAACAAAAACTTCACACGCTTAAAACAAGCGAATGAAATGAGTGCAAGTATGAACTTTCACTTAAGAAAGTTTTAAGCAGAGTTGATTTGTGCCCGTGCACAGCCCCTACCCGCGGCTTAGGCTAAAAGGACAGAGCCCCTTTAATGCGCCGAGAACACACGGGCCGGGCCCGGCTCTGAGCGCTCCTATTGGCTGCTCACATGACCCCTCTCAAATACTCTGCTCTGATTGGATATCTACACGTCAGTCACCTATACGCCCCGCCTCTGAAAACTAGGACGACCAATCAGTGTTGAGGAGGCGGGACGTGTTTGCATTTCCATAAATCTCATGTTTTTTATCTTCTGTCATTTAAAAACATGATTCAACCTCATCGTGTCGTTTTTCAGATCAGATAATGGTCAGTGTCTGAGTGCTGTTATGTTATATTATTATTATTATTATATTTATGACGTCATAACTCTAAGGGTGTTTTGTGTCCAGAAAAAAATGCTTTAAAAAGAATAAATACAGAAAAAACATCTTATGACATACATTTTTATTTGTCTCCAATAGATTTTACAAATCTAGAAATGACACAATCCCATATAGATTTACTGATGTTATATAACAATGACTCTGCCCTAACAGTACTTTAAAATAATTAAATATGTTTATTTATTAAACACTTTAAATAGATTTGAAACATAAGATAGCTGTTAATAACATGTAATGTTTAAAGTGCATACTACAAATAATAAAATACCATTCTTCTTCTGGAGCCACGTCTTTGTGAGGTTCACAGTGTTAGTAAAAACAACAGCACAGTGTAAATGACGTTTGGCAAAAAGGGGATGAAAAACATGCACAAACCACAGAGCTACAGAGCACTGCTCAGACATGTGACTGTGACTCCACGAGGACAAGGTGACATTAGAAAATCACTCTTTTTCATTTGCTACACCTTTTCACGTAGAAGCAGAAAGTCTTCTAATTCAGATTCCGTCCTGAGGTTAAGGAGCACGCAGAGGGGAGACTAAAGAAGCTAAAGAAAAAGGGAGAATGCACAATGTACAAATGTTAATATTTGTTACCAGAAGCAGCTCGATATGTTACGGGTGAGGATGGAGAACAGGCAAAAGGAGGATTCTGAAAGACGCTGGTAAAACTTAATAATAATCATTAATGAAAATCAAAAGAGTTTGAAGGTTATTTTTGCCGTTCACTGTGGCTCAGTCAGACTGTTGTGGGTTATTCTGATTCAGTGAGAAAACACATTCTTAAAATCACACGAGCGCGTTACTAAGAGTCGAGGATGTGTTGTTTTAGAGTCTCGCAGAGTCAGCAGTAAAGAGTGGTATTAAATGTGCAGATCCATGTTGTGTTTGGATCCACAGACACACAGAGGCTTATCACATTATTCAGGCTGATGTGCAAAGTCACTGAGTCACACAGGCCACAAGTAAAATGACGACACACAGTCCTGGTCCCTCACAGACTCATCCACAATCAACTGAAAAGACATGAAACAGTTTGGCAAAAACTAAAATGTGAAGAGTGAAAGACAATGGCATGAAGTCAGTGTAAACGACACGAGCTTTAACCAAAAAGCTTTAGTTTGACTTTAGTTTTATCTCAGACCAATGACAGAAAAACGAGGAAACATGATCTGCTCAAACACGACGTTTCCTCAAACGCCTGAGACGCTCAGACACTTCAGTCAAATGAAAGACATCATGTATTTGGCACAATGAACCGTAAAGAGCTCTTCTGTGTCCTCACCACTGTCATTATGACTCTGTCCTTGTTTTTCAGCCTAAATGTCTTTGTAACGATAACGAGGGATGAACCGATACCGAACCGAAAAACTGCTGGCTCAGGTATCGATCCATGATATCGGCGTTGGGGATTTAATTGTCTGTGATAAAACCAGTTACAGGCTGGTTTTGGCCTGGAAAGTCTCAGTGTTTGAACTTTATCCTTTTGAAGCTGTTTAGTTTTTAGAAGGAGACATAACAGTTACATAACACGACTGGACAATAATGAGTCGACTGTGTTTTAAGGAATAAGTGACACTTTTCATCCCTTCACTGCTATAGGTTCATATCGAGTATCTGCAGATATTTAAAGTATCGATATCAGTATTGCAGCTGAAAACAGTGGCTCCCTGGACATGATGCTGTCTCTCGTTGTCCACTCAAGGACAATGTTAGAAACGAAACGAGCTCAAACTCATGAAGCTGTGTGTTTGTGTGAAATGTTAAGTTTAAACACATCACGATGGAAACAATAATTATTCAGACTTTGTGAGACTTACTTCTTCTTGTCTTTGTCCTTTTTAAAGGGCTGGGAGCCGCCCTGAGGCCCCTGGCCCATCAGAGCCTCCATTTTCCTCCTGTTGAAGGTGTTCATCTCCTCCTCCAGCTCCCGACGTTTCTCCTCCACGTTCTTCTTCTCCTCTTGGTGCATTCGCTTCAGCTGCTCAAACCTGCCATGGAGCTGGATCCACGAAGAAAAAAACAGTGTCAGACAAACCACAATTAGATCATTTATTCATAATAGTCCCCCAAAGTCCCCAGGAGCCAGAGTTTAGTCCTGAACAGTTGGAACAGTGACTTTGTGTTAAGACAAACCTCTTTTTCTTTTTCTTTGAGCTCGGCTTCTGTTTCTTTGACTTTGTTCACAAACATCTGCCTCATCTCCTCTTCTTTACGCTGAAGCTCCAGCAGAAACTCTTTCCTCTTGGCTTCATAAGTCTCCTGAAGACTAGAGTTAAACAGAAGCAAAATATGATCTTGTTTGTAACTCACGAACGTCCTCACAAAGCACAGAGGCAGCAGTGACGGTTTAGGGTTTGTAAAACATCTGCTCTTATTCCCATTCATGATCTGTGCCTTGAATCTTGCAAAAACAAACTTTGACCTGCACCAGAACCTAATAAAACTCCTGCCTGGTTAAAAACTAACTTTGTGTGATCAAAATGTGACCTTTATAAAAACATACTAAACAAAAAACTCCAAAAGATTTCACCTGCCTCATCATGAGATCAGCATTTACCATTTTCTCTCTAATATTGTGCAGTTTGAGCCTAAATTGTGTAAATGTATTTCTTTGGATTTAGAAAAGGAGCTGTTTTCTGAAGAACTGTTACTCATGATTAGTTCTGTGGTTATGTCCTCAGTACGTCACACATATTTAACCTGAAAGACTTGCTGTTTGGATCTGAGTCTTTGAAGCCCATCTCTTCGAGTTTGCAGCGGCGGTACAGCTCGTAGTGTCGGGCGTGTGTTTGCTCGCGGAGGTCCTCCATGTTCACTCGTAACAGCATCTCCCTCAGCTTCACAAAATCACAGTGGTTTTCATTCTCCACTGAAAGAAAGTTCAGGAAATTACACGAAAAAGTGAATCTAAATGTTGATGTTTTATTGAGACCAGCTCAGCGGCCGGACCTTGCACAGATCCCCAGGGGTACAGTCGGGCCTTCACCATCTTATTCCCCACCTTCACGTCTTCTGTGCTTCCAATGACGGCAAAAGGAAGATATGTCTGAAGCATAAAACGAAGCAGATGTAAATCAACTTCACGATTTCAATATTTCACTGCAGAAACTCACGTTCATGGAGGCATTGATCTCTGCAACGGCCTCGTCTTCAGTGGGAAAGTTGTAAATCTGGACTCCGTTACTGACCAGCTCACTCATGATCTTGATTTTTAATTTGTCCAGTTCACTTCTTGAAACCGTGTCGGCTTTTGCGATAACCGGGATGATGTTGACCTGAAGAGACGAGGGTCAAAACCATCTTCAGGGACATATTTTCACGTTTTGAGTCGTTACCTTGCTGTCCAGTTTCTTCATGGTCACCAGGTCCAGAGATTTGAGGGAGTGTCCCGTCGGTGCGATGAAGTACAGACAGATGTGGATCCTCGTGTCGTGATAGTTGAACAACGATCGTTTGATTTTCAGCTCCTCCTCGAGATACTTCTCAAACTGGGCGTCGATGTATTCAACGATGGGTTTGTGGCTGTAAAGAGAATATTACGTCTTTATTATTGTCAAATGCAAGAGAGGTCAGACTTTAAAAACACGTGAAACCATCTGAAAACATCTGCCCAGAGTGAGTCTTATACCATCAGAACCTGTCAGACTTTTATTGTCATTATCAGTGAACACAGCTCACAAACGAGGAACTTTCTTTTGTGATAAAGTGCAACATAAAAAAAGTACAAATAAGAGCATGAAGTTCAAAAAGATAAGCTTAAAAATAAAATAAAATTCCTTTAATTTCATGTTATTTGGTCATAAATGTAAACTTTGCATCTCTTTCAATGCTTCTCTGTCCCTCCTGTGGGTTTGTTCAGTCAGGAAAACTCTCAGATTTAAGCTCATGTTGTTTGTAATAAAACTCAAATATGAAGAAGCAGAAATAGTCATAAATAAGTCATATTGTCCATTCTCTCATGTTCATTTATTTCATATTTATTTTGGTTATAAAACAGTTAAACCTTCCTGTCCGTGCTGGATTAAGGGGATGTGGTGCAGACTTCAGACTCGACTTTGAAACCTCTGGATCGTCTCTTTCACTCTGCCCTTCGTTTTATTCCAGGTGATGGGTTTAAACATCACTGTCACTGTTTCTCTATGAAAAAGTGGATTGAGCGTCACTGTCTGTTAGAAGAACATCTCTGTGTGAAGTTTATCTGTGAGAGACGACTTCAGAACCTGCCAGGACACCTCACAGGTTTGTTAATCACTGATACTGAACATTTAAACCAGGTCACATGATGCATGAGGCTGAGGACGAGCTGCAGCAGAACGGAGACGAGAAAGAGGATTTTGGCTGTTTTGCTTCAGAAAAATGGAAAACACTCCAAGGAAAAGCAAAACTGGAGACGCTGGTAACTCAGATGTAGTTTGATGATCTGATAACAGACTTTTACACTCACTCCTGCTCCTGTTTTTGATGTTTTTTATATGAACTTACTCGTTTTGATTGTTTTTCAGTTGGTGTTGTATTTTAAACAGGGCGTCCATGAAAAAGAGAGTCTAGTGCTGTCATTTGGACCCTCTGTATAAATAAAGATAAATAATAATAATAATTTGTTCTTGCAAATTGTCATGTTTCTAAGCAGAGTCTTCACGGCTGCACGACCCGATGGAGCGACGCACGAGGAGAAACTAAAGTCTGATAAAAGCAAAGTCGATGAGGCTCATTTCTCTGGTTTTATCTCATTATTGTTCTGTCAGAGCAGCTACAGGGGACAATCTGGAACCGTGAGTATCGTAGCAACCAAAGAGCCAATCAGGAGCCTCTTCCCACCGCAGCACATGATCACTTCTGTTTGAACGCTGCGGCTCGTGGGTTAGTTCGTCGTGTATAAACTGTTTAAACTGTATAAAGAATGTTCTGTATGTGCTTCTCTCACATCGCTACATGTCTCTGTCACATTTTAAGGTTCATTTTTGTTCACAGATGTTATTAGAGAGTCAATATCATCTCAGACGAGCAGGTTTATTCAAAAAAAGTAAGACTAGAAGCACTAAAAGACTTGATGTGTTTGTGTTCGGGGGTTTAGTTTGTGGAACAACCTCGATGATAAATGAAAAAGCTCCAACACAATAGAAACATTTAAAAGACGAATAAAACACGACAGGACTCAGGAACGATCCGTGTGACCTGTCGGGGTTTGGACTTTTTCTTTTGTATAAATATTGAGTCTCATTTTGTTGAACTGATGCTGCTTTTCTTGGATTTTTTGTGCGTTTTTATTAAATCGGGTTAGACATTATGAGTCATTTTTACTTCTTTGGTCATAGAAATGTTACGTACAACCTTACACAAGTGAATCATGTTTGATTTTGAATGGAATGACTGAATAAATACTACTTTACTTAGTTACTTTACTAAATTTAAGTTTTTGTATCGTGTTTTCCATAGTTCTGGCGGCATGTGTGAGGCTTGTCTGTGTGTAAAGTCCACGGTAAAGACGTGTTGAAGACTCCAGTCTGAATAAATGTCGGTTTTAACCCAAAAACCTTTGAGTCGTGTGTAAACTCGAGCCTCTACGGAGCAGCTCCCAAACCGTCCAACCGTCTCACTCTGACATAAGGCGACATTTACTAATTTTACACATCCCCAAAGAGACGCTCCACATTTTCAGATCTGTGAAAGTCTCACCTCTCGTCTTTGTTGATCTGGTCTCCAAACCCGACCGTGTGCACCACAGTGAGCTTCAGGTTCACGTTACTCTCCCGCAGCTCGAACGTTTGGGGTCGTAGCTGCACTTCGCTCTCGTAGTGACTGGCCTCTTCGGCTTCAAACGTCGTGTTGAACAGTGTGTTTATCAGAGTGGATTTCCCGATGCCAGTTTCACCTGGAGATGAAACAAAAACGCAGGAAGTAATAAAAAGGAATCGAGGTTTAGAAAAGTGCGAGGTGGTGAGGTCAGTCGTACCTACACAGAGGATGTTAAAACAGAAGCCCTGAGCGACGGACTTGCTGACCAGCTGATCGGGCAGACTGTCAAATCCAACATGGCCGCCGAGCTCCAGGTTTCGCTTTTCTTCATTCTATTTAAAACAAAATTCAATTATTAGCAGTGATGGGAAGAATACTACTGTCGTTTCCTCGTCACACACAGACCTGGAGCTGTGTTTTGTTTCATTCTCACATGTTTAACACACAAACCTGCAGATTTAGGCTGAAAACGCTCTGTTTCACCTTGTGATGTCATCGTGTGGTAATACAGGAAGTGTTTTTGAACTCCACGCACCTTCGTTTCTAGAATAATCTGGATCATTTCCGCTCTGGAATTGTAAAAGCAGCTGTTAACTTGAAAACGACGACTCAGACACGTGTGAATGAAACAAAACACAGCTCCAGGTCTGTTTCCGAGGAGAGAACAGCATCAGAACACGACTTCACGCTCACACAAGACTCACACGAGACTCACACGAGACTCACACGAGACTCACACGAGACTCACACAGGACTCACACGAGACTCACACGAGACTCACACGAGACTAACACGAGACTCACACGAGACTCACACGAGACTCACACGAGACTCACACGAGACTCACACAGACTCACACAGACTCACACAGACTCACACGAGACTCACACGAGACTCACACGAGACTCACACGAGACTCACACGAGACTCACACGAGACTCACACACGAGACTCACACGAGACTCACACGAGACTCACACAGACACAAGACTCACACGAGACTCACACGAGACTCACACAGGACTCACACGAGACTCACACGAGACTCACACAGGACTCACACGAGACTCACACGAGACTCACACGAGACTCACACAGGAGCTTTAAACATTTCCTGTCACTCCCTGAGAAGGAAAAGTCTCACCTGCTTCGTCACAAGAGGCAGGTGAGACTGATTCTGATCCTGCAATGTTTTCTTTTGATTTTCGCAAAGTAACTGTAATCTGAGTAACTGTACCAGATTACAGTTACTCTAAATGAGTACTCTGATGCACATTCTCGATACGTGTTCAGTTAAGTCTTAGTGCATAAAATGTGAAGGCTACGTCTGTTTTAACTTCAGGGTGAAATGAAAAGTGACTTCAAGGATTATTTTTTAAAAGTTGGAGGTTTCAGGTGCAGCTGTGGCTACGAGCGAACTGCAAATCTGCTTTTCTGATTCTTCTCCGGAGTTATTTAAATATTATAAAATGTCCTGTATGAGGATTATAAACATGTGAAAACAGAAGCGTGTTGTTCTCTGCGGCGTCTTGGCATCTCACACGGCTCCACATGAAAAAAGGATGTGTCCAATCCAACAATCGTCCGGTTCTGCCTCCTCCTCCTCCGAACAAAGAGCTTTTCATCTCAGAGTTAGTCCACACGGAGTCTGTGGCACCGGGACAGGACCAACAACCGGACCCCGAAACAACCGGACCCGGAAACAACCGGACCCCGAAACAACCGGACCCCGAAACAACCGGACCCCGAAACAACCAGACTCAGAAACAACCGGACTCTGAAACAACCGGACCCCGAAACAACCGGACCCCAAAACAACCGGACTCAGAAACAACTGGACCCAAAACAACTGGACCCAGAAACAACTGGACCCAGAAACAACCGGACCCAAAAACAACCGGACTCAGAAACAACTGGACCCAAAACAACTGGACCCCGAAACAACCGGACCCCAAAACAACCGGACCCAGAAACAACTGGACCCTGAAACTACTGGACCCTGAAACAACCGGACCCCGAACAACCGGACCCCGAAACAACTGGACCCAGAAACAACTGGTCCCAGAAACAACCGGACCCACAAACAACCGGACCCAGAAACAACGGGACCCTGAAACTACTGGACCCTGAAAACCGGACCCCCTTCAACCGGACCCCCTTAACAACTGGACCCAGAAACAACTGGTCCATAAACCACACTGACCCACACTGTGTCCACCCAGTGTCAACGGGTCCCAGAATCAGCTGGACCCACAAACAACCCCCTTCAGATGCTCATCCTTACTTGTCCAGATAGTCCATACTCCACACTCTGTCCACACTCTGTCCACACTCTGTCCACACTGTGTCCACACTGTGTCCACACTGTGACCACACTGTGTCCACACTGTGTCCACACTGTGTCCACACTGTGTCCACACTGTGTCCACACTCTGTCCACACTCTGTCCACACTGTGTCCACACTGTGTCCACACTCTGTCCACACTGTGTCCACACTGTGTCCACACTGTGTCCACACTCTGTCCACACTCTGTCCACACTGTGTCCACACTGTGTCCACACTGTGTCCACACTGTGTCCACACTGTGTCCACACTGTGTCCACACTGTGTCCACACTGTGTCCACACTGTGTCCACACTCTGTCCACACTGTGTCCACACTGTGTCCACACTCTGTCCACACTGTGTCCACACTGTGTCCACACTGTGTCCACACTGTCCACACTGTGTCCACACTCTGTCCACACTCTGTCCACACTCTGTCCACACTCTGTCCACACTGTCCACACTGTGTCCACACTGTGTCCACACTCTGTCCACACTGTGTCCACACTGTGTCCACACTGGTGTCCACACTGTCCACACTGTGTCCACACTGTCCACACTGTGTCCACACTGTCCACACTCTGTCCACACTGTGTCCACACTGTGTCCACACTCTGTCCACACTCTGTCCACACTGTGTCCACACTCTGTCCACACTGTGTCCACACTCTGTCCACACTGTGACCACACTGTGTCCACTCTGTCCACACTCTGTCCACACTGTGTCCACACTCTGTCCACACTGTGTCCACACTCTGTCCACACTGTGACCACACTGTGTCCACACTGTTCACACTCTGTCCACACTGTCCACACTCTGTCCATAACTTCACATACATCACAGTTAAGACCTTTAGTTCAAATGCAGCCATTTAAATCTTTCCTCTCTGAAAAGGCTGAAATAAATCAAGAATAAACTGAACCTGAGTGTTGACCTGTGACCTCTGCCCTCTGCCCTCTGACCTCTGCTCTGACCAGTCCTGACAGAATCTCCTCTGAGCTGCGTGTCTGTGTCTGAAGAGCAGCTCCTGATCCTCTTATCCTCTGTCCGTCCTGAGCCTGTTTGTTTTACTTTATGGCCACTCCACTCACTCAGGCGCGCGTTGCGCACGTTGCGCACGTTGCGCAGGTGCCAGATCTGCGGCTGCGGCACCATCACGATCAGAGTCCCCGCACAGACCCGCAGACAGAACCCGCCTCGTGACCGTAAGTCAGTCCAGCTCCAAACATAATCCTGTCCACGGCGCACGGTCCAGGTCAACGCTGCAGCGACGACGACATAAACAAACACATGCCCCCGAAACCCGCACATGCCCCTGAAACCCGCACACAGCCCCAAAACAGCGCACAGCCCCGCGCCTCCGCAGACTTACAGAGAACACATCTGTGTCAGGGGCCGCCATCGTCAAAGAGCTTTCCTCCAGAGCCGCTCCTCATCACACAGCGGCCTCAGCGACGCTTTCAATATGGACACTGCAGACAACGCCCCCTGTGTGCAGCAGGGGGCACTGCAGCTTCAGCACACTGGACCAAAACTGTGATACACACAAAACACAAACACACAAACACACAAACACACAACACACAAAACACAACACACAAAACACAAAACACAAAACACAAAACACAACACACAAACACACAAACACACAAAACACAAACACACTGGAGCATGAGCTGTGATACAGAACACCAGGGAGAAGATGTTTAGAAAATCATTTTAGGCCTAAGTGTCTAATTAGATGAAAATTCACACAAGCTGCACAGTAAGAGCTGTTTTAGAGTAACTGTAATCTGAGTACTACCAGAGGAAAGAGTAACTGTAATCTGAGTACTACCAGAGGAAAGAGTAACTGTAATCTGAGCAGTACCAGAGGAAAGAGTAACTGTAATCTGAGCAGTACCAGAGGAAAGAGTAACTGTAATCTGAGTACCACCAGAGGAAAGAGTAACTGTAATCTGAGTACCACCAGAGGAAAGAGTAACTGTAATCTGAGTACTACGAGAGGAAAGAGTAACTGTAATCTGAGTACTACCAGAGGAAAGAGTAACTGTAATCTGAGTACTACCAGAGGAAAGAGTAACTGTAATCTGAGTACCACCAGAGGAAGGAGTAACTGTAATCTGAGTACTACCAGAGGAAAGAGTAACTGTTCTGGTGCAGTTACTCTTTCTGTCCACAAGGTGATAACAGGGAGACAAAACTCAACTTTAAACCAAGAGACAGATTAGTGGAGGAGAGAGGAGAGAGAGGAGGGAGGGAGAGGAGGAAGATGAGGGAAGGGAGAGGAGAGAGGAGAGGAGGGAGAGAAGAGGAGGGAGAGAAGAGGAGGAAGAGGAGAGGAGGGAGAGAAGGGAGAGAGAGAGAGGAGAGGGAGGGAGGAAGAGGAGGGAAGGGAGAGAGAGAGGAGAGGAGGGAGGGGAGAGAAGAGGAGGGAGAGAGAGGAGAGAGAGGAAGAGGAGGGAGAGAGAGAGGAGGAGAGAAGAGAGAGGAGGAGAGGAGGGAGAGGAGCATGATGAGGAAGAGGAGAGAAGGGAGAGGAGAGGAGAGAAGGGAGAGGAGAGCGAGAGAGAGAGGAGGAAGAGGATGGGGGCTGGAGAGCTGGAGAGGAGGAAGAGAAGGGAGAGGAGATGAGGGAGAGGAAAGGAGGGAGAGGAGAGGGATGGAGAGAAGGGAGAGAAGGGAGAGGAGGGAGAGAAGGGGGCAGGACAGGAGGGACAGGAGGGAGAGAAAGGAGAGGAGGGACAGGAGGGAGAGGAGGGAGAGGAGGGACAGGAGGGGGCAGGACAGGAGGGACAGGAGGGAGAGAAAGGAGAGGAGGGACAGGAGGGAGAGGAGGGAGGGAGAGGAGGGACAGGAGGGGGCAGGACAGGAGGGACAGGAGGAGAGGAGGGGGAGGAGGGAGAGAAAGGAGAGGAGGGGCAGGAGGGAGAGGAGGAAGCTGCAGAGGAGGGGCAGGAGGGGGATACAGCTCCAGTCCCCCCGCGTTCATCCCGGTTCCTCTTCGGCTCTAAACACAATGGCTTTGACCCAAGAGTCGGTTTTATCTTTTTTACTCGAGCGCGGAGGTAAAGTGAAGAACTCGGATTTTTTGAATCATTTCAGGAGCCGGATCCAGAGCCATGATCCCGCGGAAAAGCAGCGCAACAGGGACCTGTTCAAAAAGTTGGTGAATAGCGTCGCTGTGGTGAGAACAATGGACGACGCCAAGTTTGTGGTGGTGAAAAAACGGTACCTGGACTTTGTGAAAGACGCGCCGCGCTGTGCGTCACCGAGAGCGCACGGGAACGAGACTTTAACGAGCCAAAGCACCGGCTCTTCTGCGTCTCCGCTGCGCTCCCCGTGCGTCACAGCCTTGTACCCGGACACTGACAATAACAATACGTGTGTCTGGAACTTGAATGGCGATTATGTAAATGCCAAGGTCCCAGGAGGCAGTGCGCCGTGTGAACGCGCGAACAGCGTGGATGAAACTACGCTCCGAGTCCTAAACATCCCCGGACACCAAACCCCCAGGGCGGGGAAAACTGGACCTGTGTTCGCTGTGGTCGCTGTAAAGTCTCCCCCAAGGACCTCCCCGGGGTTTAAGGAGGAGGTGCACCTGAAAACTACAGAGGAGGTAAAACTGGTCCCCAAGAAGTCTCCAGAAACACTCTCCCCCTCTGTGTGTCCAGCCCGGGAAAGTGAGGAGGCTTTGGGGGGTTTGGACACACAGGCCCATGATGCAGTGCAGCCCACAGCAGTGCCCCCAGTGAGGCCCCCTCAAAGCAAGAATTCAAAACAAGCAGGAGAGACAAAGTACTCCGAGTCTGTGCCTCTGGACCCTGTGACCCATGAGTGGATGGTCACGTGCGCCGCGGGACTGTGGGGACATGTTTACACTTTGTTACTGCAAGATATTCACTTGGTTCAAAGACAAGACTTTATCTCAGGCTTCACTGTGCTGCACTGGGCTGCCAAGGAAGGAAACTGTGACACAATGAGGAAAATCATGGATATTGCCAGAAAAAGACGAGCTTTTATAAACATAAACGTCAAAACACACGGAGGTTACACACCTCTGCACATCGCAGCCATCCACGGACACACCAAAGTCCTGTTTCTGCTGGTGCAGGGGTACGGGGCCAATGTGAACGTCCGAGATAATGATGGAAGAAAAGCTGCTCACTATCTGAGCAGTAATGTGCTGCCGGAGGTCAAGGTTCTGCTGGGGACAGAGGCACAGGGCAAATGTGGAGAGAAGAAAGAACAAGAATATAAACAGCAAAGTAGGAACATGAGCAGTGTGAGCAAACGCTTCCATCCACACAAGGGCAAAAAGCAGAGAAAGTACGCACAGGACTGGTGAGAACGAGCGCAGACACCTGAGAACGAGCGCAGACACCCGAGAACGAGCGCAGACACCCGAGAACGAGCGCAGACGCCTGAGAACGAGCGCAGACACCTGAGAACGAGCGCAGACGCCTGAGAACGAGCGCAGACACCTGAGAACGAGCTCAGACACCCGAGAACGAGCGCAGACACCCGAGAACGAGCGCAGACGTCTGAGAACGAGCGCAGACGTCTGAGAACGAGCGCAGACACCTGAGAACGAGCGCAGACACCTGAGAACGACCGCAGACGTCTGAGAATGAGCGCAGACACCTGAGAACGAGCGCAGACATCAGAGAACGAGCGCAGACATCAGAGAACGAGCGCAGACATCAGAGAACGAGCGCAGACACCTGAGAACGAGCGCAGACACAGAGAACGAGCGCAGACATCTGAACGAGCGCAGACATCTGAGAACGAGCGCAGACATCCAAGAACGAGCGCAGACATCAGAGAACGAGCGCAGACACCTGAGAACGAGCGCAGACACAACTGAGAACGAGCGCAGACATCAGAGAACGAGCGCAGACATCTGAGAACGAGCGCAGCACCCGAGAACGAGCGCACCCGAGACACCAGAGAACGAGCGCAGACACCTGAGAACGAGCGCAGACACCCGAGAACGAGCGCAGACACCCGAGAACGAGCGCAGACCCCTGAGAACGAGCGCAGACACCTGAGAACGAGCGCAGACACCTGAGAACGAGCGCAGACACCTGAGAACGAGCGCAGACGTCTGAGAACGAGCGCAGACGAGAACGAGCGCAGACACCTGAGAACGAGCGCAGACACCTGAGAACGAGCGCAGACACCCTGAGAACGAGCGCAGACGCCTGAGAACGAGCGCAGACACCTGAGAACGAGCGCAGACACCTGAGAACGAGCGCAGACGCCTGAGAACGAGCGCAGACGCCTGAGAACGAGCGCAGACGTCTGAGAACGAGCGCAGACACCTGAGAACGAGCGCAGACACCTGAGAACGAGCGCAGACACCTGAGAACGAGCGCAGACGCCTGAGAACGAGCGCAGACACCTGAGAACGAGCGCAGACACCTGAGAACGAGCGCAGACGTCTGAGAACGAGCGCAGACACCCTGAGAACGAGCACAGACACCCGAGAGACGAGCGCAGACGCCCCGAGAACGAGCGCAGACGCCTGAGAACGAGCGCAGACACCTGAGAACGAGCGCAGACACCTGAGAACGAGCGCAGACACCTGAGAACGAGCGCAGACACCCTGAGAACGAGCGCAGACACCTGAGAACGAGCGCAGACACCACCCGAGAACGAGCGCAGACACCCGAGAACGAGCGCAGACACCTGAGAACGAGCGCAGACATCAGAGAACGAGCGCAGACACCTGTCCAGATTTATACTTAGATGTTTAGGGTTTTCAGTACATGTGTTATGTGAACATGTGTAATCACTTTTTTAATTTATTGGGTTTTAAATTAATATAATTGATTGTTTAGTAATAGTTTAATAGTTATAGAAATTAAACCTGTAGATTCTATTTGTGTTTGTGTCATATTTCCCCACAAAAGCACTAAGTGTCTGTGAAAACTATGTGAATAAATGAAACCTAAAATTCAATTCAATTCAATTTATTTTTGTAGAGCCCAAAATCACGACAGCAGTCGCCTCTTAGGGCTGAACATGAGAGATGATTAACCAACAGAATTAGAAAATCAACAATGAAACAGAAACAGACAAACAAATTAATCAACAGAAAACAAGCAATGAATAACTGTCCCAGAACATCCCCCCTGTCCTTAGACCCTCCTTCTCTGCAAGGAAAAACTCCAAAAACCCCGTGGGAAAAGGAGAAACCTCGAGGAGAACCACAGTAAAACCCTCTATGTGCTCCACACTCTGTCTCTGTCTCTCTGTGTCTCTCTGTTCATGGTCAGGTCTCTGTGGCTCTGGCCTTGGCGCAGGTCCCTCCTGTTTCCTCTGAAACTTTCTGAAGTTTTCAGAACAAAAGCCTGGGCCTGACTCTGAGGCGCAGGTGGAGGCTCCAGGGAAATGTCCCGGACTAAAAGCAGCTCCTGGGACACTGTGTGAATGTGCTGCACGGAGGAGACTTTGCATGAGCCCATTCTGTTTTTACTTTAATTAAAATGTTTTAAAGTGTGATGTTCTTCTGAAATGGAGCGATCTGATTGGATAAATCCCTGGAGACACTTCCGGGTTTTTCAGTCTCAGCTGAAGCTCAAACTGACCACGTGTTTGATTAACTATTTTATGTTTACATTTGAACACATCACATGTACCTGTCCCGGGTCCTTTACCTGGACAATGACGCGTCACCTGTGATTGGACACACCTGTGTGAAGCACGTGACCTCCCGCGCGCACAGCCTGAGTCTTGAGGATGGAAAAGGCCCTTTGCGCGCCCCGTGTGTTTGGTGTGTTTCTGTTTGTGCTGCTCATCACCTGCACCAGCCCCGCGGAGAGGCCCCCCCGGAGTGAGAGGCCCCCCCGGACTGTGGGACCCCCCCGGACTGTGGGACCCCCCCGGACTGTGGGACCCCCCCGGGCTGTGGGACCCCCCCGGGCCGCTCCTAATGCGCCGCACTACAACCTGAGCCACTTCACTGAGGATCCGTACACAAACATCTTCTCTCCTCTGATCAAAGCTCTGTCTCAGCACGGAGGCTCCAGGTGGAGCCCGGATCTGAGGAAGAGGAACAAGCCCGAGCACAAATACATCAAGTATCTGAGTGAGGTGTACAACAGGTCCTTCAGAGAGCAAAGTGCGCAGGGAGATGGGACATACAACACAGTGCGGCTGATCAAGCCCCAGGATGAGTGTCCTGCTCAGACACATGAAGGTGAGGCCTTATAGATTTATCATTTATAACATTTTCTCCTTAAAATACAGCTCAAAACGATTTCAATCCCAGTTGTACTTCTCAAATGTGTAGCTGTTGGGCCGGTGTCTGTGTCAGTGTGAATGTTTTTAACGTGTTTCTCTGTTTGTTCAAAGGTTTTCTACAGGATCTCTCTTATCGTCTTGATCAAGTGAGGGAAAAAGAGCAGCTCCTAAAATCCACTCTGCTGTACAGTTTTGACCCTGGCCCCGCGGCTCATGGTTCTGTGTGTCGTCTTTATATCAAAGAGCTGAGTCCGTCCACCCGCTGCCGCCTGTGTCCCACACGCAGCGCCCTGCACTCTGTGAACGTCACGGGAGACAGCGGAGTAAACTGGGTCGAGATCAGTGTTACTGCTTTTCTTCTGCCCTTCCTGAAGTTTCAGAAGAACAGTTTACACCTTCTCATCAACGTGACCTGTGCAGACGGGACAAACGCAGACAGCCACACGCTGGAGTCGGCGCTCCGCTCTCCTCCTCTGCTCCTTTACCTGAGCGACACCACTAAACTAGTTCACCAAAGGTTCAGCACAGATAAAGCTGAACAAAAGACTTCTGCTGTGGAAAACAAACTTCATAAAGAAATCTTCAAAACCAAACAGAGGCTGCTGCACAGACGGAGGTGGAAGAGGAGTTCTTCAAAAAACAAACGAGACAAGAGTCTAAAGGCTCAGTTACCGGAGCTGCTGTCGAGCTCGGAATTTCCAACCAGTGACTGTGCGCTGTATGATTTCAGGGTGAGATTCAGCCAACTCAAACTGGACCACTGGATAGTTTTTCCACCTAAGTATAACCCCAGGTACTGCAGGGGCATCTGCCCGAGGACTGTTGGGTTTTTCTATGGGTCACCTGTTCATACCATGGTACAAAACATCATCTATGAGAGGCTGGACTCCTCCGTGCCCCGCCCCTCCTGCGTGCCGTCGCACTACAGCCCTCTCAGTGTGATGATCTTTGAGGAGGACGGCTCTTACGTCTACAAAGAGTTTGAGGATATGGTGGCGACTCGCTGCACGTGTCGCTGACCTACAATAATGAGCCTGTGTTTTGACACATAAACTGTCTCAAACCAGCACAAATCTTCACATCTACTGACTAAGTTCAGTGATTCATGATCATGACAAATCATTTAGCATAAAGAGCTGCATCTGGAACAGTTGTGATAACTTATATGAAAGTATTTTATCCGACTGAAAAACATGTGGGACTTATTTCTTTAGTTTGAATTATGAGAGTGCAGATTGCAAATGCATCTGTCTGTGCAGGAAAGTCTGCACCATTTGAAATATATGTGAGGTATAATTTGATTATTTTAAGTTATTTTTTGTTAACTTATTTTGGGGGGTGGTCATTATCTTCTAATTTAATACAAAATTCTATTTTTAAGTTGCCCTGTTCTGGAAACATGAAAAAGTCACAAACTCGTCTTAAACCTTTTACATACCGTTTTGTTCCTGGAGGTGACACGGCTGCAGATAGTCTGGCTGTTTTCATAATGTCCTGGATGAAAGTTGTTAAGGTTTTGTGTGTATTTATTCTGGTCACTACGTGACTGTGTACAAATGTATCGACTAAAACCCATTTTGTAATCTTTGAATGTGACTAAATGCTGCCTTATATGTTTATGCAAAATTAATGAATTCACTGTGTCAGTGCTCAGGAACCTGTAAAGTCCAATGTAGACATATCTACAATCTGTAAAATAAAAAAAGTAGCAAGCAAAAGATTCATGTGTCTGTTCTGCATAAAAGCATTTCAGTGAATTTACGTCCATTTACACCCAAGTAAATAATAATATGAATTACCTACACAATAATACACAGTAAAAAGATGCAAACTTGGTGATTTAGCACAGACCGGCAGAGGGCGACACTCCCCACAGCCTCCTCCTCACCGGCAGGGGGCGACACTCCCCACAGTCTCCTCCTCACCGGCAGGGGGCGATACTCCTGGAGTGAAGCGGACAGTCAAACACACCGCGGCTGGGTAAGGCTCAATGTCACCTCTCTGAAGACACTTTTCTCTTGAATGTGCCTCCTTTTCTCTGTTGAACTTGTATCTGTGATGTTTTGTACATTTGGCTCGTTTCCTGGAGCTGTTTAAACTCCAAATGTGTCAGATTAGGCTCAGTGTTGAGGGTTTGTTCGCTGCGGCTAACAGTTAGCTGCTAATGTTAGCATGTCCTGAACTTTGGTCATCTTTATCTTTAGAAGATGCCTCTTGGTTAAAACAAGATCTTTTGTCTAATATATGGAAATAACAGATACAATGGCAGTGTCCCGGGTCGCTGTTGTCTGTCAGTGAGGCTTTGACCTGTAAACACTTTGGTTGTTTCATTGTTATGATGTGATTTCTGTCTCTTGTTTTCAGATTTTCTTTTGGCAAAAATGGGACGTCACTTTGGGGATTTGGCAAAGATCAGGCACGTGATCACCTACAGCATCTCCCCCTTTGAGCAGAGGGCTTTCCCCAACTACTTTTCCAAAGGAATCCCCAATGTCTGGAGGAGGGTCACTTCTTCCTTTTTCAAAGTTGCCCCCCGTAAGTTTGTAAATAAATCTTTTTATGCCCTTTGTTTCATTTTGGATGAAGATGGAGTGTGAATATGTGTCATTCTGTTCTTTTACAGCCATGATCTTGTGCTACACCTGCTACACATGGGGCAACACGGTTCATGAACAAGGCAAGAGGAAGAATCTCGCCGACTATGAAAAAGATGAATAAGTCAACTGTATCCCTGCTAAATCCTTGTCAATATGTGTCAGTAATAAAGATGATTATTTATATGTGTTCGACTACTTGTTTTTCACTTGACAGATTTATGCATTTACTTAGGCTCCATTTTATAAGTTCTAAATAATATATGTCTAAACCTGCACATCATTTAGGACAGGCATGTCCAAACTCCGGCCTGGGGGCCAAACGCGGCCCTCAGTCTGATCTTCGTTGGCCCTCGTGCCTCCTAAACTGGCCCAATTGATCAGGAAGTATTTTTACTACAAACTGAAGAGATTCTACTTCTATAACCTGAGTAACATCACACTGTATTATGACACAGACCTAAAAATAATCTTCCAAGTCTTATTTGATAATTTTATAACGTACAATGTCTCTGTCAAAGTGTTAAATGCCCCGTTTGACTCCCCGTATCGGCCCTCCACTTCAAATATGTTTCAGAATGTGGCCCTCGGTGCAAAAAGTTTGGACACCCCTGATTTAGGAAAATAACCCAGTCTGAACAATAATTTTGGTAACTTTTTTTAACGAAAGTGCTCCTCAGAGTCTTTCCAATTGTTTTAACATTTAAAGTAGTGATGCTCACTGCAAACCGGGCCCAGAATCTTCTTCCCTCCTGAATCTGGGATAGATTCAGTCATTTAATGTAAAAGGTTTTGGGCTCAGAGACACTTATTATTGGACCTTTTATGAATAATGTGGTTTACAGTAAATGAACATAGTGGCATCACATGTTACTGTGACGTTATATCACAGGCTCCTGCAGTGGAGCATGTCCACAGTACTGCATGTACAGAGGAGAATTTCATGTACAGTGGAGTACTGTCCACAGTATTTCTGTACATGGAGTACATGTGAGAGTATTTCCACAGTGTACTGCATGTACAGTAGTACTGTATTTCCACAGTACTGCATGTACAGTGGAGTATGTCCACAGTACTGCATGTACAGTGGAGTATGTCCACAGTACTGCATGTACAGTACAGAGGAGTATTTCATGTACTGTGGAGTACTTCATGTACTGTGGAGTATTTCATGTACTGTGGAGTACTTCATGTACTGTGGAGTATTTCATGTACAGTGGAGTATTTCATGTACAGTGGAGTACTTCATGTACTGTGGAGTATTTCATGTACTGTGGAGTATTTCATGTACTGTGAAGTATTTCCACAGTACTGCAGGAGCTGCAGTTACAGGTCCCGGCCTGCAGGGGTCGCCCGCCGCCGGGCCGCGCTCTGAGGCGCAGAAGGTTCCTGAACCGGCCCCGGAGTGACGGCGCACCGCATGTTCTCCACCAGCTCCATGGAACAAGTGTGATCCTCGGAGTCAAACACAAACCCGCCCGCACTGCTGCCACATTTAGCACTTGTGTTTTTTGTGTTTTTGTCCGGACCTTCCTGTACTCGCTCTGTCGCGGTAGTTAGCATGTCTGTGGTGGGCTTTGACGTGGGCTTTATGAGCTGCTATGTGGCGGTAGCACGAGCCGGAGGAATAGAGACTGTGGCCAACGAATACAGCGACAGAAGTACACCGTGAGTACAAACCCTGCACTGTGCGGGGAGAGCAGCTCACACACCGGGGCTGTGCGGGAGGAAGGGCCCACAATCCCACTTTTTGTTTACATTTGGTGAAGTCCTGGAAGCTAAATGCTAAGTGGCTAGTTAGCATGTGGCTAACAGATGTGCATCAGGAAGCAGCATGTGATAAAAGAGCTACAGGCTAAAGCTCCGGGAATACAAGAGAGAAATGTTTAGAGTCCAGTCAGTCCAGTCTTATGTGTGAATGTGAAGGTTTATTTATGTAAATCGAACTTTAAACTTAACCGTTAAACGTTTGACAAACACTAAAGTGTCTCCTGATGAGGCCGAGTGGCTTCATTCATTTAATAAAGGTCTGTTTAGCCACATCCGATGATAAACTGTCACTGTCCACGTGTTTTAACATTACAAAAATATTACTTTTACTGAGACTGGGCCAAACGGAGCTCCTTAAAGAGGCTCCAAACATCCAGACAGGTTCACACTGCGACACAGTGTCTGAGGAGATGAGATCAAGTCCCTCAGGTCTGACTCTCATGGTTTACAACGTGTGAACAATATTATACCTGCACTAAAAAGTAAATCAGTTATAAATGAACTATTAACTGAAATTGTGAAGCAGGTCGTGAAATGCCACATTTGTAAAGATAATTAACCTGAACATGTTTTATGTTCTTACAGAGCATGTGTGTCTTTTGGACCACGCAACCGCTCTATTGGTGCTGCTGCAAAAAGTCAGGTGTGTATTTCTAAATGCTCCTGAATCGTATTTTTATAACTGACCTAAGCCATAAGTCTTTGTTCTTCTGTTTTGACAGGTTGTCACAAACTGCAAAAACACTGTCCAGGGATTCAAGAGGTTCCATGGCAGGGCATTTTCAGATCCATTTGTGCAGCGCCTCAAATCCAGCCTTGTTTATGACATTACACAGATGCCCGCAGGAACAACCGGTATCAAGGTAGAATAAAACTGAGTTTTATGATAATAAATGATGATAATGATAATAATGATGTAATCACTGTTTCTGTCTGAAGGTGACGTACATGGAGGAGGAGAAGATTTTCAGCATTGAACAAGTGACAGCCATGCTGTTGACCAAACTGAAAGAGACGGCGGAGAGTGCTCTGAAGAAGCCTGTGGCTGACTGTGTTGTTTCTGTAAGACTCAAAAACACATGAGTTCTGTTAGCGCAGCTTAATAGTCCAGATGTCATTCTGTTTCATGTATTTGTTGTGTTTTCACTAGGTTCCCTGCTATTACACTGATGCTGAGAGGAGATCTGTGGTAGATGCAGCTCAGATTGCTGGACTCAACTGCCTGCGACTAATGAATGAGACAACAGCAGGTATTTACCAAATGATTTGTTCTTTTCTAAATTCATCTTAAACATTTTTATCTGTAAAAAATTACAATGGCAATTTATTACAGTTGCATTGGCGTATGGCATCTATAAGCAGGATCTCCCTGCTCCTGAAGAAAAACCCAGGAATGTGGTGTTTGTAGACTTGGGTCATTCAGGATTCCAAACATCTATATGCTCTTTTAATAAGGGCAAACTGAAGGTTGGTAGTTTTAATACATGTAAATAAAAGTCTCTATTCAATGTTATTTATTCATATTGTTTTGTTGCTTTGTTTTTCAGGTTCTTGCTACGGCATGTGACCCAGAGCTCGGAGGTAAAGACTTTGATGAGGTGCTGGTCCAACACTTCTGTGAGGAATTTGGCAAAAAGTACAAGCTTGATGTAAAGTCCAAGCCCAGGGCTCTGGTTCGGCTGTACCAGGAATGTGAAAAACTCAAGAAGTTGATGAGCGCTAACTCTTCAGACTTGCCCCTCAATATTGAATGCTTTATGAACGATATTGATGTAACTGGGAAAATGAACAGGTAAACAGTGTTTTAACATGTATAGCTTTTATATTTACAGTGTATCTCTCTAAACAATGATGTTTTTCTTTTGCTGAAGAGGACATTTTGAGGAGATGTGTGCTGACATCCTTGCTAGAGTTGAGCCTCCACTGCACAGTTTGTTGGAACAAACGAGTGAGTAATGTTTTGGCTATGTGACCATTTCATGTAGGGCTTTTTCAGTAAACCTTACAAATTATAATTTTTTTCACCAAGAGCTAAAGAGAGACGACATCTATGCAGTAGAGATAGTGGGAGGAGCTTCAAGGATCCCGGCTGTTAAAGAAAGAATCAGCAAATTCTTTGGAAAGGAACTGAGCACCACACTAAATGCTGACGAAGCTGTGGCAAGAGGATGTGCTCTGCAGGTATCACATGTTGTATTTGTGTAAACCTGAACTTTGGACTTCTTTGCACATTTCAGTTTAATTTAATGCAATTTACATCAAGTCAAATATATTCCTTTTTTCTTGTAGTGCGCAATTCTGTCTCCGGCATTCAAAGTCCGTGAATTCTCAATCACAGATGTGGTTCCCTACCCAATCTCTCTAAAGTGGCATTCAGCCGCAGAGGAGGGAGTGAGGTAAAGAATCATTAACTCTCTGTATTTCTCAGTAACTCTCTATATTTTAGATTTGATAATAATTGATATTTTTGTTCTAGTGATTGTGAGGTGTTTCCCAAAAACCATGCAGCTCCCTTCTCAAAAGTTTTGACTTTCTACCGGAGAGAGCCGTTCTCTTTAGAGGCCTACTATAATTGCCATAATGAGTTGCCCTACCCTGATCCCACTATTGGTAAAGCATATTGTGTCTGAAATCATCTGTCCTATGCTTTTATATTGTATGTAATTTTTTCATTTATTTTTCTAGGTCAGTTTCTGATCCAGAAAGTTGTACCGCAGGCGTCTGGAGAGAGCTCTAAGGTGAAAGTGAAAGTGCGAGTGAACATTCATGGAATATTCAGTGTCTCCAGTGCCTCCCTGGTCGAAGTACAGAAGTGTGATGAGACGGAGGAGCCCATGGAAACAGACCAGACCCAAGACAAGGAGGCAGAGGTAAGGCATTAAAACACACTTGGAAAAATAATCCATTATTTTTGCTTGAATGTGAGTATCTTTGTCCACAGAATAAAATGCAAACTGACCAAGAAGAGCACCAAGGTCAAGGAGAAAGTCCTAAAGAGCCAGAAGACAAAACATCTCAGGAGACTGAGGAAATGGAGGCAAGAATCTGACTGCAGATCTCTAATGGGAGTCAGAGAGCCAATAATAAATATGTGTTGTTTTTGTTTGTTTTTTTTAGACCACCACGCAAGAGAACAAGGGTGAAAAGAAGTCTGACAATCCTCCACAAGCTAAAAAGGCTAAAGTAAAAACAAAAGTGCTGGAGCTTCCAATTGAAAACAGCCCACAGTGGCAGCTGGCGGTCGACATGTTGAATCTTTTTGTAGAAAACGAGGTAACGACATTCACTGAGTGTAGCTGATCCTGTCTGACCGTCATTACACCGTTGTATACAGTGATTACAGCTGCTGTTTTGGCTCCTCCTCAGGGTAAGATGATCATGCAGGACAAGCTGGAGAAGGAGAGGAACGATGCCAAGAATAACGTGGAAGAGTACGTGTATGACATGAGGGACAAACTGCATGGGATGTATGAGAAGTTTGTCAGCGAGTCTGTGAGTCAATACGTCGACTAACAAAACGCACGAAACTCATTTAACGAATGTGTGGATGTGTTTGACTTCACGGTCTCTTTGTGTTTAGGACCGAGATGCCTTGTCTCTAAAGCTGGAGGATACTGAGAACTGGCTGTATGAAGAAGGCGAGGACCAACCCAAACAAGTGTACATCGACAAACTGGGCGAGTTAAAGGTAACGAAACTGGGGAACATGAAGTAAATAATAACTTTCTTAATACTAACGTTTTATGTTTTACAGAAACTTGGTCTGCCTATCCAAGAAAGGTATTTAGAGGCAGAAGAGAGGCCAAAAGCATTTGAAGAGATGGGAAAACAGATTCAGCTGTACATGAAATTTGTTGAGGCATACAAGATGAAGGTACGAGCAAAACCGTGGACGATTTGTCCAACTGTTTTCTTTGCCTTTCTAATAGAAATGTATATTCATATTTTTAAGGAGGAGCAATACGACCATTTGGAAGAGGCTGATGTGACTAAAGTAGATAAACTGACCAACGATGCGATGATCTGGATGAACAGTGCCATGAACCAACAAAGCAAACAGAGTCTGACAGCTGATCCTACAGTTAAAGTCAAGGACATTGCAGCAAAAACAAGGGTGTGTTTCTGTTCTGTTTTTAATACAAACTGATGTTGTGTTTTATATAATTATACCTGAACACGCTGAGTTCAGAGTTAGAGACCTGTAAACTCTGTACTGAGTTCAAACATTCAAAATGACTGTTTTTATTTAACTTTCAGGAGCTCTTCTGTGCTTGTAATCCTATTGTGACCAAACCCAAGCCCAAAGTAGAGTTACCGAAGGAGGAGCCACCTGCTGAACAGAACGGGCCTGTCAATGGGCAGGAGAAATCCCAAGACGACAAAGCAGCAGCTGATGCCGCCGGCAGCAACACATCAGCTACAGAAAACAAACCTGAAATGGACCTGGACTGAAAACCATCAGATGTACATGTGCTGGTTGTGTGGCCACAGTGTAGTGGGGAGAAAGTACAGGGTTTCTGGATCTTCACTCCACAGTTAAATTGCAGGCAGGATAATGAAAACGCAGTTCCCACTGGTGTCTCTGACATAGCATGTCCCCTTCTCTGGATTACAATAAAAAAAAAAAACAGCTGCAATAAGCCTGTTTGACAATGAGCGCTGTACACAATGGTATTTATTTCTGTTCCTGTAGTCTGTGTGTTCCGATCTGTGTCACAATATGGTTTTAATAAAAGTAATGAACAGCCGCTAATTACCATAAGCATAATATTATACAGTGGGGTGTTCTAGAGTTACTGCTGAGGAAAAAATGTACAGCCATTGGCAGAAATGTAATTTAATTTGAGCTGTAAAACCATTCGAAAATGTTCTTAAGTTTTTGTTTAACAAGCAACACTATTAAAGGTAACGCATAGGCCCAAGTGTGTGGTGTGTGTGTCCATGTGTGTGATCACCCAGACTCTGGTCATGACCTGAACTCTTCATACAGGCTTTTTCTTAACCCCATGTGTCCATAAGATGACCACAGTGTTACTGCTCTGGTCTTTCTGTATTTAAGCCCACGAGCTCAGTCCACATGAGGAAATGAAGAGTAAAGGTTTAAAAAGTAAAGGTAGTTTAGTTTAACTTGTTACAGTAACACTCTGGACTGAATGATCTCACTAAAGCTCAGATGTGTTTAAAGACTCAAATGTGTTTAATGACTCAGATGTGTTTAAAGCCTCAGATTGTTTAAAGACTCATATTTTTAAAGATTCAGATGTGTTTAAAGACTCAGATTTTAAAGACTCAGATTGTTTAAAGACTCAGATGTGTTTAAAGCTCAGATTGTTTAAAGACTCATATGTTTAAAGACTCAGATTGTTCTTGTGTTTTCTTACAGACTCAGAGCGTCACGTGACGTCCTCGGCGTCAGGGTCACGTGACCTTTGTTCTGTTTCCTTTTAAATCTTTAAACTCGAGGCTTTAACCGCAGTTTGAACTTTTCTCTAAACTTTTCCTCCAGAGTTTCGTCGACACTTGTAAAAGGACGACAGTTTATGCGCTTGAATGAGTCTAAAGTCTAAAGGAGTGTTTCAGGAGTGTTTCAGGAGTGTTAGAAGAGTGTTATAGGGGTGTTTTTGAGCTGAATAACTTGCTGACGGAGGATTTTCGCTTCCGAAACATTTTTCAGCTGCACAAACGAAGATGAAGCTGATAATCCTCAGTGACTATGACCAGGCGAGTGAGTGGGCTGCAAAGTACATCAGGAACAAACTCCTGCAGTTCAACCCAGGACCAGACAGATACTTCACTCTGGGGCTTCCCACAGGTAAGATCCGTGTACAGTCTGCAGAGAGAAGTGTGTTTATCCATGTACAGTCTGCAGTCTCCATGTACAGTCTGCAGAGAGAAGTGTGTTTATCCATGTACAGTCTGCAGAGACAAGTGTGTTTATCCGTGTACAGTCTGCACAGAGACAATGTGCCTGCATGTGTCTTTACCCATGTACAGTCTGCAGGTCCATGTAGATTCTGCAGGTCCATGTAGATTCTGCAGAGAGCCCCTGTGCTCATGATCTGTTGTATCAGCAGGAATAAGGCTTTTTACGAGCTCCATTGTCTGATGAAAGTTGATAATTATGTTTTTTTTTTCTTTTGTGCTTTAACAGGAAGCACTCCTCTGGGCTGTTATAAAAAGCTGATTGAGTATTACAAGAAAGGCGAGATCTCCTTCCAGTATGTGAAGACTTTTAACATGGACGAGTATGTTGGTAAGACCTCACCTCTGCAACAATGAAAAAAAAAGACAACTGATCATTATTAACTCCTCAAACGTGTTTAGGCCTCCCCCGAGAGCACCCCGAGAGCTACCACTCCTTCATGTGGAACAACTTCTTCAAGCACATAGACATAAGAGCTGAAAACACCAACATTCTTGATGGTAACGCTGCAGACCTGCAAGTCGAGTGTGACGCATTTGAAGACAAGATCAAAGCAGCTGGAGGGATCGAGCTCTTTGTTGGAGGTCACATGGTCAATGTCTATTAACAAACAAGTAACAAAGGCAATTTTAAAACTATAAAACTCTCGTCTGTTTTAGGAATTGGACCTGATGGCCACATTGCTTTTAATGAACCTGGCTCCAGCCTGGTTTCTCGTACAAGGGTCAAGACTCTGGCACAAGACACGATCATCGCTAATGCCCGCTTCTTTGACGGAGACCTGAGTAAAGTGCCCACCATGGCCCTGACCGTGGGAGTGGGCACAGTGATGGACGCCAAAGAGGTGAGGCCTTTTCAACATGATCTGTGCAGAACCTGTAACTACATGTTCATTTAGAAAATCCCTCACAAAGCACCAAATGTAAAACAGGGCTTAAGTATGAACAGTTAGGATGTGTTACAACTATGTGTACTGAAATGACCTCTCTCTGTTTTGTGGCTCTGTTCAAGTATTTAGAGAAATCTTTGCTCAGTAATGTGCCGTCTGTGTGACAGGTGATGATCCTCATCACTGGAGCACACAAAGCCTTTGCTCTGTACAAAGCCATAGAGGACGGTGTGAATCACATGTGGACAGTGTCTGCTTTCCAACAACATCCACAGACTCTGTTTGTTTGTGATGAAGACGCCACATTAGAGCTGCGGGTCAAGACTGTGAAATACTTTAAAGGTGACGACTTCTCTCTTGTGATCTCACTTAAACGACAGGACCTTTGCTGCTTAACCTTTTTTATTTGTTCCTTTGTTTTTTGCAGGGATGATGCATGTGCACAACAAACTGGTGGAGGCACCTAAAGCTCCGTGAGATCAGCGGCTCAGAAAACCCTGCACAATTTAATAAGTCTCCTTCTGGGGAGAGCTTCAAACACTCTGACACTCATGTTTACATGTTTTTGTAAGGTTTCATTTTGATTAAAACATTTTATGGATGTGGTGATTCGATTTTTAAAAATATTTATTGGTGTATGTAATAATAATCATAATAATAATAATAGTGTAGTTATTTTGATTGATTCGTTTCTTTGCTTAAACTGTGTAAACACTGGGACTGTCTCCTGGACTGTGGTCAGACCCTGATGCCCTGCAGCTCCCTCAGCTCTCACTGCAGGAGAAAGGCAGTTAATGTTGTTAAAAGTGATGGGACTCTCGGCTTTTTTATGGGATCCAAATCTTTTGTATCTGTTCATTTCAAAGAGCCGTTCAAAGACTGGCTCTTTGTTTATTGATCTGACAGAAGCTCATGTGAGAGCTCATTTTATCTCCAAACTGATCACAGAGACGTGACCCAGGCTCAGATGTGTTTAAACTGGTTCAAACTGACAGTGGGAGAGTTTACTGTTTGGAATGATGCAGAATCTAAGCTCTGCACTACAATAATAATCATTTAAAAACTATTAACATGTCAAATATGTTTGTGTTTTAATCTCTCCCTCGTGTCTCTGTTTCTGATTCTTATGATGTTTCAGCGTTAATCTGGATAAAAATGCAAAAAATTACAAAGAAAAAGAATCAGTTATTTTTGTTTAAATTGAGATCCGGTTCCACCCGTTCACACTGAGGAACCGAGCAGAAGAGCCGACTCTTCGGTGAGTCTCTAATGGCGGCGCAGCTCTGAGGACCTGTGTGCGTCACTACGTCACTGCGTCACCGCGTCACCGCCCGAGCCCAGGATCAGCGCAGTTTGGACAGAGACAGAAAGACAGAGACAGAGGGACACAGGGACAAGAAAGAGGAGAGACAAACAGTCCTCTTTCACAATGGCAGAACAAAACAGCAGCGTGCGATATCACGAGGTAAGATCTGTGTTTATGACACTCACACTGATAAAGGAGCTAGCGTTAGCTAAAGGAGCTAATATGAGCTAATGGAGCTAGCACCAGCTAATGGAGCTAGCGTTAGTTTCCGTGCTACAGCCGTAACTACTGCTGCCATTACATCACTAAAAACACCAAAAACAGCTCTTCTGCGCTTAATAAACGTGAGTATTTAGGTGAAATGCTGCTTTTCTTCGTGTTTTGACTCACTGTCTCGTGTTTTTGAGCTGCTGTGATGCTGTGTCTCTGTCTCTGGCCTCCAGCTGCACACGGATGTGTTTACACTCATTTCTGTTATGATTATGGCTCAGTCCTAATCCTTTTATCAGAAACGTCAGACAAAGTCCACGTTACACAATAAAGACACATTTTATGAGCGTCTTAAAGGGGCTCACTGTTTTATCTGTGAAACCACTGTCTAATGTCTCCTGCAGGCCTCCGTCCATAAACACGGTCCTCTGCATGCAACATATATAAACCACATGTGTATATAACCTGTATAAACTCTATGTGCATATAACCTCTATATAAACTATATGCATATATAAACTATATAAACCCTCTGTGCATATATAAACTATATAAACTATGTGCACACATCACCAATATAAACGTACATCACCTGTATAAACCTTGTGAACATCTCAGCCTGTGTGTTTGAACGTTCTCTTGTGTATTTTTTGTGTATTTGTTGTGTGTTCAGCTGGTGAATGAAGAGGAGCTGTCCCAGCAGACGTCCTCCCAGGACTCACCTCCGCCCTACAGTAGCGTGACTGCAGCTAATGCAGGTCAGTCCTTCTCCGCCAAGAACAGGAACTGAAACTACGCCTAACATTACTGCAATCATTACATGTGTAATCACTGTCTAGTGGACACAAATTACTCCAGTAAAAATGACAAGAATACTCTTACAGAGTGTGCAAATGTGTGCACAGTGTGACGTGGATGTTTCTTTACAATATTGTATTGAATCTGCAAGGTCAAAGGTCAGTGTTATAGGAATGTGAAGTGCCTTGAGCTGTGTGTGTGCCTTTGTGTGCATGTGTGCGTGTGTGCATGTGTGTGTGTGTGCGTGTGTGTGTGTGTTGTGACACGGTCAGTCAGCGCATTAGCCCAGTGGAGCGTCTTCACACTGACCTGGATTTAACCATAAACAGTTTGTGTAGCAGTGACACAGGACGTTTACTCAAAGCCAAACATTTATTCATGTCACTGGTGCTGAGCGTAACGATTCTGGTCGATTATGTCAGTCTGCAATACATTTTAATTAAATCAGCTCGTCAAATGATCATTTCTAATGTTGGTTGGAGATTGAAAAAAGGGGAAAAAGCTCAAATATGCCCAAAGGAGGTGCACAGATTGGGAATATTTACAAATTCAGAGTAGTTTTAACTTTCAAAACTCAACATGCCTTTTGTGCTAAAACCTGTTTCGATGTAAATGTTACGGTGTGTCCCCAGAGAAATATTAAAAATACTGAAACTCAAAACTCATGATTATTCAAACTGCTTTAGTTTCCATGAGGAACAAAGAGTCTATGTCTATATCACAGATAAGTTCATGTTTCTTTTATAGTTTGTGCCTAATATACACATGAAGACAGCTGCAAACAAAGTTTTGGGGCGGTGACCCTTGAAGAAGTTCATCTGGACCCTGTGTATTATAATCATTTGTGGGTTTTTGTTTTTTTTTTTAGCTTTTTTTGAGTACAAGGAAGATGTTGGGAGTTTTCCTAAGCCTCCTTCCTACAGTGTTGCCACTTCTTTACCCTCCTACGATGAAGCCGAGAGAAGCAAAACTGAAGCCACTGTCCCTCTTGTCACAGGACGAGTCACAGGCAGAATCCCAGTACGTACTTTAAAAATGTGTCAAACATTAAGCAGATCATCATCTTCCTCTGTGTGATTCCTCCTGTCCTGTTCTCCCAGGAACAAGACCTGGTCGCCCGAGACGACTTTGAAGATGCCGATCAACTTCGAATAGGAAATGACGGAATATTTATGCTCACTTTCTTCAGTAAGAGAGAAGTGTATATGTGTCTGTGTGTATATACAGACATGCATACATAAATACATTAAAAAAAAATGTATACACACACACACACACACACACACACACACACACACACACACACACACACACACACACACACCCCCCGTTGTAACCAAACCGCTCTTTGTTTCTACAGTGGCATTTCTCTTCAATTGGATCGGCTTCTTCTTGTCTTTCTGTTTGACCACATCGGCTGCCGGCCGATACGGAGCCATCTCCGGCTTTGGTTTGTCTCTCATCAAATGGGTTCTTATTGTTCGGGTAAGAGCTGTCATTAATAATTTAAGGTTATATAAATGGAAAACACTATAAATATTTACTGTCTCTGCTTTTGACTTTGTAGTTTTCCACCTACTTCCCCGGTTACTTTGACGGGCAGTACTGGTTGTGGTGGGTCTTTTTGGCCCTCGGTAAGAATGAAAATGTTTTAATGAGTTCTTTATAAAAAAAAAAAATTGCGCGTAATTGATTTATAATTTCTCCACAGGCTTCATGCTGTTCATCAGAGGTTTTATCAACTACTCGCGAGTGCGTAAACTGGCAGATCCCACATACGCCTCTCTTCCCCGAACAAGAGTCCTCTTCATTTATTAGAGGTAATAATCCACTGAAGCACTGCTTGGTCCTCGTACTTTCTACAGCCTCTTAAAACACTGTCTGTTTCAGCTTTGACGAGCAGAAGTGAATAAAATCCAGAGCAACAAAAGTAAAGTGAAGATGGCACATTGTAGGTGAATAATTCTCTTAACACAATATTCAGGAATTCTGTATTTTATTTGTTTACTTAATGGAAAGTAGTGGTATGTAATCGTTCCTATGTGTAATCATTAGTGGCGAATGTTAAGTGCTAATTAGGTCTTTGTAATGTCTGAGTAATGCCTTAAATCTCTTGATGGTAGCGTACAAGCATGCATCTGTCTTTAAGAACAGGTTTACGCCATACACTGTATATGTCTCTATACAGTCTATGGTTTATGCAGAATACTGAGGTCCACCACTTTTACTACCACATGGATTATTGTGAACGAAACACCGTAACTTCTGCAAACTACTGTAAATGAAAACTCACTGTTGGCTTTTAGTGGTGTTGCCCGTTTTGCAGCCAGTAGAGGGCAGTGTTGTCTGTCCTAAAAAGGACTTTCAGAGCCCATAAGAAAAACATGTTTGTAATTTTAAACTGTTTTATCAAATGCAGTACAACAGGGAATATGTGTTAGATATTTGGGTAAAACAATCCAATCAGTTGATCTGACTTAAAGGTTGTAAAGGTGTTTGAATCTTCAGACACAAAAACAGACGGGCATAAAGTCCTTCACAGCCCCGAGCGTTTGACCTACAGTGTAATGGTTCTGTCTATTCTCTGGTTCCATTCACACAGACACGCCCTGATCACGTTCTAGAGGATAATATTAAACTGAGCACAAAGCTTCAGGTGGATATTTTTAACAAATTCATTCAGTTTTCAAAAGAAGTGAAATGTTTTAAGGCTACAGTTAAGATTATGATATATAAATATATATAAAACATATTAAGAATGTTAATGCAAATGCACTTTTAGAGACACTTTTCAAACTGAGGGTCATGAGGCTCAGCACAGGCATGTCACTGTAGTAATCATTCATGTGAAGATGTGGTTTGGACGTGTATGCTTTAATCTTACGGCATTTTCATGGTAAACCTTTGACAAAAAGCTTATTTCTATGATGAGCTGCATCCATCGGGTTTTGCTGTTATGAAACTGTACAGAAACAAGTGTTAAATAAATGTCACATTTCAACTGTTTGTCTCAAACTTTTCTGCCATTTGGACAAGAATTATAATATAAAAATAAAGTCTCAGGTTTGTTTTCCTGTGTAGAAACTTGTCCCGACCTGAGTTTCCACATTAATGCTTCTGTCTAACTTGATCATGTTCATCCAGGAATGTCTTGGGTTAATCTCTAAACCAGGCGCCTCTGTCCCTCCAGGTGTGATCCATAGTACAAGAAAAATCTATTCTGTAACTGGACAAAATGTTTTGTTTTTGTTTTTTTCCTTCTCTGAATTTTTATTTATTTTTGTCCAGTTTTAGAATAAAATGTTTCGTTTACTCTAAAGCCACGTCTCCTGTGCCTCAGAATCTGAGAGGACACGTCCCGTCAGGAAACTTTACCCTAAAAACCCTCTGACACAGGCCCCACAGATATCTGCCTTTCAGCTCCACTGTCAACAGCAATTTTTTCATTTTAATAAATAAATAATAACTTTGATTTCTTGGCTGTGTCTGAGCTCTGCCATAGAGGCCTAAATATGAAGCTCGGGTCAAGTGTTTTTTGGACACATCAGAAATGTCCCACTTCTGTCCCGAGATGAGCAAGTTCATAACAACAGGTATAACTCAGGTCTGCTTTGGTTAGTGGGTTAGTAGTACTAGTATTAGTAGTAGTAGTAGCAGCAGTAGTAGCAGCAGTAGTACAGAGACAGGCAGTGTTTGGTTACTGATCTTCACTGCTTTGGTGTTAATGTTTAATACTTTACATTCACTGCTGGAGGTTATTTCTCTGAGTCGTGCACTTGTCTGGGGAGGAAGAACACGGCTTTCTGTCCGATGTGGGTCCTTGGGCCCAACTTGGGTTTTCCGTTCTTTTTCAGAGCCACAAACCAATTCATATCTTTGTATTTTTTGGATCGATATGTGTTGTAGTGGTTTTCTTCCAGCTTCTCCAGGAAATGGCATTCCTCGTTTACTGTTGGCTGAAAAAGAGGAATAAAAAGTGAAACATGATGGTTGTTTGTTGGATTCAGAGGCGACTTACACAGAGACATGGATGTGGTTTATGTTGTGTTTTACTCAGAGGTGACTTTCAGAGCTGTTAGACATGATGAGATGTTTGTGAGAGTCAGAGGAGACTTACAGAGCTGTACAGACGCCCGTCACTGTTCATGGCGAGGTACAGTCCAGCTTCTTCCCCAAAGATGACCACAACACCAATGTCCACAGCTCTGAGCTTCAAAAAGGCTAAAGGGGAGAGAGTTTGATTAGTTTTAGTTGCATAAACCAGCTCTAAAGCTCTTAAGATGGATGCACGAGCCTCTGCAGGGCTTCCGGGCTTTTCTCTTACTGTGCACGTCCCCCTCGTCCCTCTGGCCCTGCACTGTCCCGTCTGGGAGGAGCTGGAGGTGGTGTCCGCCGTTCATGCAGTAGAGCCGCGTGAGGCGCCTGTGGTCCGGGGAGAAGGAGGTGAAGTCTGCGCTCTGCAGCTGCTCCACTGCGGCTCCGTCCATCATCCGCCCGGGGGGCTCTGCTGGAGCTCGGGTTCTGCAGGATTTACGCCGAAAAATGAGTCAAGTCCCGAGCGCGTCCTCTGCGGCGGTCAGGTACACGGGGGCGCGCACGGAGACACACGGACAGAGAGTGCGCGCTCCCGGCTTAATGTGACTCTGCAGGAGGCTGAGGAGGAGGGGAGGGAGAGCAGGAGGCTGAGGAGGACAGGAGGGAGAGCAGGAGGCTGAGGAGAGCAGGGGGCTGAGGAGGACAGGGGGGAGAGCAGGAGGCTGAGGAGGACAGGGGGGAGAGCAGGGGGGAGAGCAGGGGGGAGGAGGAGGCTGAGGAGGACAGGGGGGAGAGCAGGGGGGAGAGCAGGAGAGCAGGAGGGGAGAGCAGGGGGGGAGAGCAGGGGGGAGAGCAGGTGAACCTAAAGTCTGAGTCTCCAGGATAACTCTGACCTCACCTGGTCCAGAGCAGGTTTATTCATCTAATTCTCAGTTTATTTTAATAAATCCATGAGTTTAATAGATACAGTCAAGATGTCACCAGAGTCCGGAAGGACAGCTCTGATTGGACAGTCTCTGCTCCTGAGGGAGAGCTCTGATTGGACAGTCATAGATGGACCAGGTGTATTTAATGAGTCTTAATGGCAGTTTAATGATTTATTCGTTTTCATTTCCAATTTACACATTTTACTCACATTTTATTTCAAATCTGAAATCAAATATTAAAAGTGTTATTTTGAACTGTTTAATGTTTATCTCATTAGGCTGGAGCCTTTTGAGTTAAATTATTTGAATTTTCAAAATAAGAGGATGAACTGATTAAAAATGTTCCTCTGTCCTGACCCTGATCCAGTCACGTGACTTACTGTCCCCAAGATGGAGCCTCCCCTTTTTACTGTTGCCACGGTGACTCCTCTTCTCTGGGATCCATTGATAAAGTCTTGTGTCTTCTGCTAAACTCAGGATTTCTTAAATCTGAGCTTTAAAACTCTGCTCCAAACTTGTTCAATTAAAACTGATTAGATTAACCCCGAGTTAACTCTTAAACCCAGAGTTTGTAGACGTTCCTTTGTGAAACAGTTTGAAACAACAGGACAGTTTAGAGCAAATGTGTCTCTTAAGTGGGTTAAGTTAGATTTAGCTCTGGAGTATTTCCCACAGACCCTCGGCTGGATGTGTTCTCAAATACAAACACAAACCTCAGAACCTAAACACCAGATCACTTTTTTTTTTTTTTTTTAATCAGCTAAAAATGTTTAAAAACAAAAAGGTTTATGATAAAACATTTTTAAAAGGAATAAAAACCAGGCCAAAAGCAACAGTTCGACCTTTAATCAATGGAGGAAAAGAGGAACAGGGCTCACACTAGAGGAATAGTACACAGGGAATAGAAAAACTATTATCAGGAGACAAGTACACCACATTTCTTTACAATGGATTATATGTACATATTTAGGCTAAACAAAGCTTTAGAGAAAGCATAAACCAGTGAAACATGATCGGCCCTTGATAATTTTCCAAAAGGTAATGTCTGCATATGTTTTATACAAAATAGATTTTCAAACAATATTTGGGTAGTGCAATTTTTTAGATTGAAGCTGGTTGATTACTTTCACAAACAGTTTTTAGAGTGAAAAAGACCGACTTCTACCCTATTCACAGTATTACAGAAAAGGACCAAAGCCGTCACTTTAGATACAAAAGTACAAACACAAACGGGCTGTACAGATGTGGTAGAGCTTACAGTGGCTGAGTTCTCTTTGCTTTGGTCGCCTGTTAAACTTAAAACATAAACAGGTTTTTGTGCAGTCTGGTTTCTGAGTTTAACCTGAAAATCTGACCTGCAGAGATAAGGGTTTATGGTGAATCTCAAATAGCTTATATATTGTGAAACGGAAACAGGAAGCAGCCATAGTTTTGTTATGTTAAGATAAAACACTGTTATTTCTATTGCATATATAGAAGTCCTCAATGCCAAACACATCGAGGGTAGTCTGAAAGGAGGCAAGTGTGTGAGTTCAAATATTTAACTGTAAACAGAAAAGCAGCAGCAGAGATTTTGGATCCACTGAATGTGAAAGTAACCCACGTGTGACGCAGGCAGTCCACAGATTACGGACTTGTACCAGAAACAAAGACGAGAGCCTCAAACATCGGGCTGGGTTTAAGAACACAATCAGATCTATTAACAGTCCATCAACAATAAAAAAAAACAGACGGACGGACACAGAGGAATCCAAAGTCAGCGCCTCGGTTCAAACAGAACGAGACGCACAGACAGGTGTTGAACAGGGAACATGTTTAAAATCTTTAGCATGATGAAATTCAGTTGCATGGTTACTGAGTGTTAGCAAAACGATTCCCAAATCTACGTTTTCAGCTCTACATTTATTTAAACAATCAAAAGCACCAGTTTATACTTTGCAGCCACTCGCCACGACAGATTCTTATGTAATTTGAACAAAGTGCCACATTTGATCTGCAGGAGTTCACAATTCACAGTTCATTTTGTCTTTTTGTGCTTAAACACAAACTTATCATTTATTTCCAAAGGCGTGTAATTTGAGTGCTGGTGTTAACGGGGTGAAAATATTGCAACACATTTCAAATCTTCACTGATAAAACAAGAGCCAGAGCAAGTTTCTTTGTGATCACAACACAACACATCCGAGTGCTTCCATCGCTGATTTCAGAGATTTAAGGGTTGGCTAAACTGGGCCATTGTTACCACTTCACAATCAGGTTCTACTCACAAATACTGAGAAGATGAAAGGATTATTTTGGCACTGGATGACGCTCACTGTTGGTGGGGCTGAATGCTAAGTGCTTAACATTGGGACACATGTGCAAATATACGACACAGAGGACATGTGACCAGCAGGTGGCTACAGAGTGCTGTGTTCAGGAGGGTAAACTGTGCAATGAGTCTACGGTGAGTTTAATGCACAACGCTTCAATGTCAAATGTACCAAAACAAAATGCATAGGTCCCATGGAGAGCCATTTACAACATGTCTGTGACAGAATGGCAGGATCAGAAACAAAGCTGGGACAGCGCTTTGTTTGGTGGGAGCAATGCTTAAAAAAATTAACAATAATGCTAACAATATTTACGCAAACACGACGTGAAAGTCCTCCTGTTTTCTGATTGGTTGACGCAGGTTTCTTGTCACATTCCACTAAACTATCAGGGGCTAAAATATAGTGGGCTATTTCTTAATAAAAAGGTAAGAAAAATGTCTAACACAAGGTCTTTTAAAGCCTTTGAGAGGACACAAAGTGCTCACATTGTGGGAGACTGCATCTGAGGATATTCACACCCATAATGCACCTCTCCATAGGAGGACTGAGCTGCCACTTCTACAGACAAACACCACTACTGAAAAGAATCACGTGAATATGACGAACAATCAGAGTGTGAAGGTAGAACGGACGAGAGCGGACAGGCCTCGGACAGACCTGCGACAACTCTCAGACACGCCTGGGACACGTGTGGGACAACTCTGGGGCACGCCTGGGGCACGCCTGGGGCACGCCTGGGGCACGCCTGGGGCACGCCTGGGGCACGCCTGGGGCACGCCTGGGGCACGTCATGTCTAGGGCACGCCTGGGGCACGCCTGGGGCACGCCTGGGGCATGCCTGAAACAACTCTTAGACACGCCTGGGACAAGTCTGGGGCAACTCTTGGACATACCTGGGACACGCCACAAACAAACAGGAAGAGGTGGACAGGATGATATTTGAAGCAAAAAGGCACATAATTTTCCCTTTTTACATGTGTAAACTTGGAAGAGTTTTGCTTGTGGGATAAATCATCCTTGAAATCAGCAGGTGGGTCGCATGTATCAAAAATGTTCATGATTTTGTATTTTGTTTGACTAAAAACATTTCAACCTCTAAAAACTAATGAAAAACATAGAGTCCAAAGTAATTAAAAGAGCATGTCGTAATTAAGCTCTGCTAATCTCTGTGGTAACAATGACCTGAAATAAAGGTAAATATTGATATTATATGAAACTGTAGAAAACACCAGCAGAACGTCTCTGTAGATAGTATTTATCTATTTAAGAACTGTCTGGAATTTGAAGGTAAGAATCCTGAGACGACATGGAGCCTATGAGTCTGATTATACAAAATCATTCCTATGTGACGCACCGTCAGAGCCTACAGCTGTGTGCTCTCACAGCTCTCCACAAACTCTGCTCGTTCCACCCAGACCGGTGCGCCAACGTCAGGGGAAACCAAACTGACTGGGGGGGTGTCGTGTTGTCCTGGGGTGGGGGGTCTCGTGTCATCCTGGGCTGGGTGGGGGGGTGATGAGGGATGTTTAAGGCATTGTGTTTGGGCAGGACTCAGTCATCTCTGGTGGAACAGGAGCGCTTTCACACTCCCAGCTTTGAATTTTGGTAACTGGTTGGTGATGATCTCAGCCAACATCTCTGGAAACTCCACGCTCAGGGACTTGTTCACAAATGTGTAGAAGCAGAAATTGAGGAGCCCACCAACCATCTGAAGAAACACGAGTTTTCATTAGTGTTCAAAAGTTCTGTCACACATTTTGAACTTAATACAGATAATGCACCATATGTGCTCTTTGTTTTGAGCTTTTAAACAAACTTTGGGGTATTTGGTTTGGATTTGGTGTTAGGGTGCCATCCACTGGCAGCAGTGGGAATGATGCCTACTATGTGCTCGTAGCTGCAATCTGTAGAAATCAGTTTAAGTCTATAATCATCTCCAGATTCTCAGTTTACAATTTAATATTCCTATTACTTAAAGCAGCACCTGAACAAACCTGTACTTTACATCATTCAAACCCAAAATAACTTGTACCTCGTGCATGGAATCCAGAAGCTTGGTGAGCTGGTAGAAACGTTGCCAGTTCTGACTGGAGTTTTCCTCTCTTTTTACTATTGCTTTGCCCAGCTCCTTAATGTAGGACATCCGAAGCTCATCGAACACAGCCTGGCTCTTTAAACCATCCTTTGGCACTGCAAAAACAGATGCCATCAGGCGTTAATCTGATTAATCTTTTTAGACAGAGTGATGCTCAATAGAGTCATTAATCTGAGGCCTTTATAGAGTCAGGATAGGGGTCAGGGTCAGGGGGTCAGGGTCAGGGGTCAGGGTCACAGAGATGGACACACACAGTGATGTTTAATGTGCAACACACTGAAAAAATGCAGAATCAGACACAAAAATAACCTAGAGATTAATTTAGCAGCTTTGTCGATACAGACCATGTATTAAAATGAAGCATGACATTATAGTGACAAAGAATAAAACTAAACCACTCATCAATGCCACGGAGATCATTTTAACTACTTTTTATATGAACTAATGCTGCTAATTTCAACACAAAACATCAGTAGTTTCTCCAGTAGAACCGTGTGGTTTTGCACTAGGTCTGGTCCAAAACTATGTCCAAAATGTCCAACTTTGTTACAAATTCACGTACTGACTTCTCTTCTGAACAAAAAAGAAAGGCACATGAATAGGACACAGACACTAAAGCTCATTTGACGGTGTAAGAGTGACCGAGCCTCTGTGGGGCGTTTACCTGTGCTGAGCAGGAGCAGGACCTTCATGCACAAGTACTCGTCATGAGACACCTGCAGACGGACAAACTCACTGGAAATCTTCAACATCTGCTCAAACTGGTCGGTCATGAAGGGCAGCTTCATCCTGTCCCTGAAACCAAAGAGAGTCCATGAAACATCACGAGTACGACACGAGTACAGCACGAGTATAGCATGAGTACGACACGAGCACGACACGAGCTCGACACGAGTACAGCACGAGTACGACATGAGTACGACACGAGCACGACACGAGCACGACACGAGTACAGAACGAGCACGACACGAGCACGGCACAAGTACAGAACGAGCACGACACGAGTCTGTAAAAAAATAAAGCTTCAGTTGACGTGACATCACACTTCTTTACACAGTCTATGGCTGTAACACTGAAATGAGCCATTGTGAGATCGATAAATGTTCTCTCATCTTATTAATGTCTTGTTTATTTTGATTTACATTCTCCAGGTTATAACGATGCTGTGGCACACTCACTGCGGCAGCTGCTCTCCTCCTCGGGTGTAGTTTACATTCAGAATAATAATGCACTGAGAGCCTGAAATGCTAATCTGTGGTGACAAGTGACAGACGGGTGCAACTTTTGACTTACATGCTCCACATAGCATGAGCACAGTGTGAGTGTAAACAACACGGACGAGCCGACGACGGGCGCTCAGAGTTCTGCCCAAAATCTGACCCCAAAAACACAAATATATAAAAAGAGAATAATACTTACTCATTAATGACGAGGTCTGGAGCAAAGCAGAGCATGTCCCCGTTACACTGCTGATAAGACCTCCATCCCAAACCGAACGACATGAGGAAGAGCCACGAGCACTGCAGCAGGGTCATCTGATCATCCAGGTGAAGGCTCCGGAATCCTGCAGAAACAACGACTTTTGAACAAGCACGGAACAGGGCAGGAGACAAGTCCCACATTTCTTTTCAACTAGGAAAAAACTATTAAAGAAGAAGCCTCACCCTGCGAGGAGAACATCTCATCTACAAGTGCAACAACTTCACAGAATAACTGTTAAAGATTATGTTCAAGAACTGGCAAACCAGTTTATAATGACTGTTCCCTGGGATCCAGAACACACCATACTTTAAAAAGATGTGCGTTCGGTCACTGTTAAATCTCCCCAGTTTTCAAATGGCCGTGATTGACAGATGGATTAGCCAATCGGGGACAGGCATGATCCACCGTATCAGATCAATAAAAATGTAATATTAGTTGTATCCTAAATCGTAACCTTATAATGTAACTGCTCTTAAAGTGTGTGTGACTCTGGCTCTGAAATAACATGTTTTGACTTTTTTGATGGGAAAATACTTGTAAATATTATGTAACTTATAGTTTTACACAAATCAAGAAGCAATTTGCGACGAAAAGTTGAAAAATATGTCCATAAGTTTAGCACAAATTACATATTTTTACAATATTTTAAACATTCTTTCAACAAAAATAAAGGTGTTTTCTGTCAAATAATAATCTCGACATGGTTGCTAGGTAACAGTAATGAAATTCCCTCACGTGATATCATGATTTCCAACCAGGAAGTAAAATTCAAAACCTAAAGAAATTGTCCATTTGGGAAAAAATCTCAAATATAATGATCTTAACTGTATTTTAGTAAAAATGACTGGTCCAAACCATCATAGACACTTTAATAAATCCCACTGATATAAAGGCGCCACAAACCTGGCAGAGACTTGGCCCACTTGACGGCAGAGATGACCTGTCTGCCCCCGAGTCTGTTCAGTGTGGTCATGAGGCGGGTGGACGTGTCGGGCAGCGTGCTGTCGTAGCCCGCGTATATGGTCTCAGGCTCGATGGCTTTCAGCAGGGACAGCATGGTGGGCACGAGCTGGGGCATACATTTGGGCAGGAGGGAGCGGGGCTCGACAGGCGGAGACGTCTGGGTCACTTCGGGCACGTTGCTCTGCTGCACACCTTTGAGACGATTCTTCTTGATTTTACGAGCTACAAAAAAGCAAACATTATTACTAGTTAATCCACGGTCAGTGAGAATTCTAATGCTAAGTGCCGTACGTTAATTATCCCATAACGTCACAAAGGGTAAACAAATGCTCAGTAGAGGAGAATGTGGGACTAGCTTCAATGAAAACACTGAAATAACTAAACAAATGAGACATCTGCAGACAGTGAACAGGTTTAAACATTCACAGGTGACACAGTTCAGTTTAAAGTGCTTATATTATGGCTACAAACGAGGAGCCGTGCCTTATGCAGGTCTAATGGACTCTGTGTCGTGCATTAAAACTGCAGACAGCATGGGTCCTCGCTGTTTAATGCTTACTTTATGAATGGGAGAAAAATGGACATTAACTGCGTGACCCTCGTTACTACAGACCTTCCAGGTTCATGCCGGCCATTAGACACTTGCGGAAGCGGCAGGCAGGGGCAGTTCTTCCTCCTGATTTTGTCGATGATGCAGTCGTTTCTGCCCGCACACAGGTAGTTATGTTGCCCTGGAGCACACACAGATGTTATTGACCACACTGTGATAAGCTGACTTTATTTTAAGCTCGAGGTGGTAGAGTTCTGTACCTTCAACCGCTCTCTTAAAAAAGACCTTGCAGCTGCCGCAGGTGAGGACGCCGTAGTGACAGCCCGACGCCTCATCAGAACACACCAGACACACTTTATGAGCGCCGCTTTTGCCTTGAGCCGGAACCGGAGCGCTGCCGCTGTCCTTACGAATGGAAGAACTGGAGAAGACACAAGAAAACATGGGAGTAAACAAAGGTGTTCATGCTGTACGAGATGTTTAAGGCATTTACTGCAAACAAAATGCAACAAAAGGATTTTTTTGGGTCGATAGTTACTGCTGTGTTGCTGCAAAGAAAATAGGTGATATTCAGTGATGGGAAAAATAAAATGTATTTACAGAAAACTGAATACCTCAAATAAAATGCATTTTGTAAGTTATTCTGACACATGGTCCAGTCAGAGTCAGGTCCAGTCAGAGTCAGGTCCAGTCAGAGTCAGGTCCAGCCAGAGTCAGGTCAGGTCCAGTCAGAGTCAGGTCAGGTCCAGTCAGAGTCAGTCAGTCAGGTCCAGTCAGAGTCAGGTCCAGTCAGAGTCAGTCAGAGTCAGGTCAGGTCCAGTCAGAGTCAGGTCCAGTCAGAGTCAGGTCAGGTCAGAGTCAGGTCCAGCCATCAGTCAGGTCCAGTCAGAGTCAGGTCCAGTCAGAGTCAGGTCCAGTCAGAGTCAGGTCCAGTCAGAGTCAGGTCAGGTCCAGCCAGAGTCAGGTCCAGTCAGAGTCAGGTCAGGTCCAGTCAGAGTCAGGTCCAGTCAGAGTCAGGTCCAGTCAGAGTCAGGTCAGGTCCAGTCAGAGTCAGGTCCAGTCAGAGTCAGGTCCAGTCAGAGTCAGGTCCAGTCAGAGTCAGGTCCAGTCAGAGTCAGGTCCAGTCAGAGTCAGGTCCAGTCAGGTCACAGTGTTGAATTATATTATAACATAAAACATAAATGTCATCCTTTCATTTTAGAAAAGTAACTGTATCCTGGTAATTGGATGGTATTCAGATTACATGTAACTCTAAATGAGTATTCAGATTACATGTAACTCTAAATGAGTATTCAGATTACATGTAACTCTAAATGAGTATTCAGATTACATGTAACTCTAAATGAGTATTCAGAATCCTCATGTATTCAGTGACTTCCCATGACTGGTTATAATTATGTAGAGACATAACATCTTCATTCATTTTATTAAAGCAGCCGCTGAGACAAAGACAAACCTCTGTGTAATTACTATAATTACTTAGTTAATTAAAAATAATTGTGTTATTAAAACTAGTCAACTTAGTGCTTCATTACAGAAATAATAATTTTTAAAAGTATATGTAACTTTTTTTCTTAAAAGGTGATAGTTAAAGCCTAAAAAATTCAACAGTAAACATCCAGCTCTTTGCCTTCGACCTGCTTCTTAAGCTCCGTGTTTGGAGTCGCACTCTCCCATAATTCACTTCACAAACTCTATGAACTTAGGTCTATCTCAGAGGATCCTTTCTCTTGCCTCCACCTGGAGTTTATCCGAACAACAAACTCCATTGTTCTCAGTCAGTGTTTAAACACTTTGTGATCTAAAGGTCACGTCCTGAAGCAAAATGTGTCAGAAAAAAACACTTTGATGAAACCGCAAATGTTTCCTTAAGTCAGCTGCTGGGTCAACACGTGATGCACTTTCCAAAAACCACCACAGGGGGCCGCTGGACTTTGCTGCATCCATGCGACAGCAGTACACACCCCCTTCTTAAAGCAGCAGCTCACAGCAACACCACCCACAGAGGACAGAAGCTACAACACGGGCCTATGCAACACGGGCCTATGCAACACGGGCCTATGCAACACGGGCCTATGCAACACGGGCCTATGCAACACGGGCCTATGCAACACGGGCCTATGCAGGGGTAACTCTGGAACCAAGTATTCAAACACTTTTTCATTTACTGCTCTATTTGTACAGAGAGAGGTCAGTTGAGAGACCAGACAAATATATGAACACTAAAAACAAACACAACCTGCAAAGCTAGAATTCAAACATTAAAAACAGGAGCAGGTGTGATTATAAATGTTTATCACCATATTATTAAAGAGTGGCTGCAGTGGCTCTGTCGGGTTTTACATGTTCTTCAAATGGATTCAATTTTTGGGAAGCAAAATAACCAAAAGCTCTTTTCCTCATTTCAGTTCCAGTGCAGCCAGGTATTAGATGTGGACAATTATGAGATCTTGTATTAAAGTTGCTGTATCAAAGTTCAACAAGACAGTGAGATATTCAGGCAGCCTAGACAGAAAATGTATAAGCCTAAAACCTGCAGATTTGACCTCAGTTCAGATTCACTGCAGGGACATGAGACCGAAGCAGAACACCGGAGTCTGGGTTCTAGCAGCGTTTAGTCTAACCCCAGAGCAGGCGGAGGCTCTTAGCAGCAGAGAGCTTTCAGAGCGCTCTGTGGTCAATAAGTCTCCATTCTACACTTTTGTGCTGACGGATCACTGGAGTCATCTCAAGTTCCACACATCAGTCATGTTTTAGAGCAGCTGGAGCAGTGACCCATGAAGAAGAACAAGATTTAACTTTACAGGGGTGTGGCCACTTCACCTCCAGACTCAGAATGACCCTCAGTCATTAATATTTTGTGAAAGAGGCAAAGACCAGGGAGGAACCGATATGATCCTGGTATCTGACATCAGCGCCGATCAGTTTAAAGACATCTGTTCAGCCAATATCTCATTTTGATCTACAAATGTGTGAAATAAGACAGCGCCGGCCCCAAACGTCTCATTAAACTTGAACTTTAACAAAGATGTTCTTTAATTACTTTAAATTATAAATAACAGTTACATTTTTACCGTATGCTGTTTGTGTTTAGGACCTCAGGGACCGGCCTCCTGCTGGAGCTCAGAACTGGGACTAAACCGGGACTGAACCGGGACTGAACCGGGACTGAACCGGGACTGAACACGGGACTAAACACGGGAAATCAGCGTTTGAGTTCTGTTCAGTTTAAACCTGTCTCACTTCCTGAAGATGTGAGACAGGCCTCAACTTTGACGATGTTTAAATCCAGACTCAAATGGTTCTGTTTAGCTGCTTGTGACTGAAAGGTTTTTATTCTGCCTCTTTTAATGTTCATTTCATGATGATTATTTATGTTTTGATTTGTTGCATTGTAATTTTAATGTCTTTTTTATCCTGTGAAGCACTTTGAATGACTTTTTGCTGTACATATAAACTCGTCTTGCTGTTACCAGTCTGTGCTGTGGTATCGGTTGATATCGGGAATCAGCTGATACTTAAAGCCAAGTATCGATCGGTAACAAACAGAAAAAGCTGGATCAATGCCTCCCTAAAAAGGATCCACATTAATGCCAACGAATATTTTGTGAGAAGAAGGTAAAGACACAGTAATATCAGAGTCTTCTCTTATGGTGAGAGGTATTCACAGTGTCGTAGTAACTGTACTTTTCAGAGCTTATACTGTTAGTACTGTTGTATTCTTATAAGACACGTCAAATATTTGGTTAATCATAAAAGCAAAACAAAATAATGAGAATTCTGGAAGAAAAATGATCTCAGACGCTCAAAGCTGTCCGTTTATGTCATACTAACTATCATTTCAATCAGAAAGTTTCATTTTTAGTTAAGGAAAAATAGTTCTTCACCGTTTGGCGTCAATAATCGTGAATCATTTTGAAATTTTGCCACAAATATCGTAACATTAAAATCACTCTGACATCATAAAGAATCTTACTGTGTTCTAGGGATGAGACGATGAACAGTAATCGTGTTTATCGTGATCAAAAGAATAAAGACAACTCCCCATTACATCAGCAGAATGTGCAGAACAACACTGCTGACCCAAAATGCTCTCTGCTGGTTCACTGCTGTTTTCACTGACAACAAAGTACAATTACATAAAAGTTGTTTAAACTTGGAACTTCTTTATAATATTAAAATGATAATGATTCATATCCGGAACACGTTTCAACTTTCAGCAGATAATTATCCTGATATAATTGTTAATATTTAATCACAGTTATTATTTTGGCCGTGAGAATCGTGACACCAGATTTCCGTTTCGTCCCAGGCCTAACTCGTTGCCTGACTCGTGAATAAGCCGTGTTCTGTCCACTTCTTGACTCCTCGGGCTTTCAGTTCAAATATTGTCCTTTTATACATTTTATTTTGCCAGATTCACGTGTGTGATTACATTCTCTCATTCGCCTGAGCCCACATCAGCTGTTTGGGCTCTGTGTCTTGGCAGTGAGGTTTGGCTCAGCGGAGGGTCACATACTGCACATACATTTCATAAAGAGCTGTTCACTGCTGTTTATGATGCGAGCGTCCTGCCATATGTCTCCTGGGACTGACGAAGAGGTATCCCTGCTTTACGTGGTGCTAATAAGGCTCTCGTCTGCGGCGGGAGGGGGGCCGAGGGGGGCGCCGTGGTGGTGGTGGTGGGGGGGGGGGGTACTCCAGTGTCCTGCTGGGAATGTGTCAGCGCGACAGCTTTATGACGATTGGTCCAAATCCAATTACGGTGGGCTGTGCGTGCGACGACAGAACTCGGACTAAACTCTCTTCAATGTCAGATTTAAAGCCGAGGTATGTAACTTTTCTGGTGAGGGGGGGGGTCCGTTAGCAGCTTGTTGCCATGGAGATAGGCCTGTCACGATAACAACACTTAAATAGTTAGTGTGTGTCTATAAACGAGCCATATAAAAGGTTATAATTAAACTTTCTGCAGCTCGTATCTCACAGTACGGCAATAAAACACCTGTAAGACATTATTAATATGAGCCGGCTTGCCTCTCCACAGATCAGAACATGACCTGGTGGCACCGCACACTCATACCCACAAGTATAGATATGTTTAATGCCATACTATTGAGCATTCCAGGCAAAGCAATATCAGGGAGACGAGTATGCCAGAAAAGTTGCGTAGCTTTGCATGCAACATCATCATAAGTCATCTGACAGTTTTTAGTCATACCCAAACAACAATAGGACCATATTTCCTCTTTTTAAAAAGCATCTGTTAAAGTCACATCTCCAGGAAGTGCTTTCATCCTCAGGAGATTATTACTGGTCCGAAATCAGAAATCTGCTTCCCTCATGTCGGCCTCAAACTCCGCACAAACCCGGCATCATCTGAAGGAGCCATCGATCGGCCTGGTTTCAATGAGGCAGGTCGTCTAATGCACTTAGCCTAATGCCCGTGGCCCAGTGTCCTGCTTAACTGCCCGTAATCTGTAGGACTTAAGCTCCCGTGTCACGAGCTCCACTCAAATCTGTCTTTACCTCAGACGTCAACAACATCTTCACTGAGAGCTGTCACACGCCCATTCACTGTGAAGGACAATGTGCCAAAATGAGGCTGCGAGGAAAAAACTAACTGCCAAATATTTACTAAAGATGTAACTATGAGTGTTATTAAGCTCAAATGTTTCCTTAGAGCAGAGGTGGAGCAGAGGTGGAGCAGGATGCAGCAGTTTCTCCCTCAAGTTTAAAAAAATGGAGAAGAAAAAAGGCTCTGCATGTTTAATCAGCCCCGGGCTCTTCAGTGTTCACATTGTAAAAGGGGGAGTGACTTGGGATCTAACTTTCTGATACAGATTTCAATAATATAGGGTTAAGCGTCTGTTGATTCTCGATATCAACCGATACCAGAGCAGCATTTACTTCCTTTAAACTAATAAAGAACAAGACAAAACTGATGCTAATGTGTCATGTAGCTGTCATCCATCTTCTCAAGTAACAACAGAATCGTTTAGATTTTATAAGACTTTTTCCTGGTCACACTTGGCTCAGAAAGTCTCATAATGTCTGACCTTTTATTTACACAATGTTTATGTCCAACCCGGATATCGACTGAACCGATAGAACAACTCATCCAGCAGATGTTTCTGTATAGGTGCCAATATCAGATCCCAGGCTGAGATCAGAGCCGCTCTAAGCAGGTGTGGGCGATATGCCAAAATATGTATTCACCTTATTCTGGAAGTCGCTGTGCACGGCGCCACTATCATTTGGGTTGTATTATTTTGCATGGGGCAGATCGTGACAGTAAATGCGTTCTATAGGGACAGAGATGTTTTAAAGTCTCAGAGAATCAGCGTGGTTCCACATTGAAATTTATTGGGATTCGCACTTAACAGAGAGGGCAGTTTGGAGCATTTAGAGGCAAAAGTGGACGGGGCAGAATAAGGTCAATATCAAAGTTTTCCTGGAGCCAGATCACGGTTTGTACAGTCAGTCTCTTTATGTTGCCTTGAACATGTAACAAAAGTAAAATCTGCTTATTCTGAAACTTTACACTTCATTACAGTTGGTTAAATCCATCCGTCACTCGTCTTTGTTTGAACCATAGACTGTTTATATAAATGGACATAGCTAACCTGCTAGCTGCCGCGTCGTGGTTGCTATGGTACCCGTGGTCAGAATTCCAAATATGGACGTGGGCTCTAAATCGTCCCCTACACCTGCTCGAACCTCGATGAGCTTCATTTGACTGGAGCCAAACGCTGTGGGTGACGTCTCACTCACTCCATTCACTTCTTTAAATAGTCTGTGGTTTGAACACAAATCTGCATTCACGACACGGTGATTTTATCAAAGTCGTATATCGTCACAAGAATGAGATCAGGGTTTCATTTTATCGCCACACTGCACAGCCCTAACTGTGAGTGTCAATCAATAATAATTAGAACTAATCATTTGAGTTGACTAACGGGGCCTTCAAGAATTTTACATTTTAATTAAACAAAGGACAGACGAAGGTTAAATTATGCCAAACACAAAACCAAAAACATATAAACTCCATTTCTCTCTGGTATAAATCATCTTTTCTTTTGTAAGATTAATGAATTTGTCCATGGTCCCTCACAAAGAAAGAAAGAAGCACAAAATATACTTTGCTATGAACTCGTGAACCTCGTGAATCTAAATGTTTGCCGAGTACACAGTAGTACAGTGTAAATAAAATATACACTGAAAAAGCGACTTCGTTTGTGTGTTTTTCTAATTGCAAATGTTGTTCTTCTGAAGGTGTTGACAGGAGAACTACTTTTGTTTAACTGTCAAACAGTTTCATCTTTGTACCCTGAAGTTGTACGTCGTCGGAGCCAGAGGCAGTAACGCTGACTGAGTTTTTGTGTCACAGTGAGAGGAGGTGGGCGTGGCTTGAGCGGAGGTGGGTGTGGCTTGAGGCTGTGAACGATGCGGCTGCTACTGTGTGCAGCTGGACACCTCTGGAATGTGGGAGGGATCAGCTCCCGAAATCCACAGTGCTGACTCGACAGCTGTACACTAAACTTAGAAGAGGAACGGCAACGAAAATGGCGCCATCTCATCAAGCCCAGTGAGGGACTCTCAAAATCCGCCGCAGAATTTAATAAAAAAAGAAGGGGAAACGTGCAAAAGTCCACTGGAATGCTGTAATAATAAGAGCTTGGAATGGCAGGCATTTGATCTGGCGTTCGCTCAGAGCCAGCTGCAGAGAGGCGGGAGAGAGAAAGTAGGTCAGGAGAGTCAGTGCTGCTCAGCGCTGTGGTCTGACGGTCCGCTACAGCGCTCATGTCACGCCCACATGACCAGCACACAACACGCACATACATAATACAGAGCCCCGATCTACACACACACAAACTCACGCTACTGATTTACACCCGGTGAAGGATAGTGCTGACAGGAAGGGCCCTGACTGCGGCTCGAGGAGCAAAAATAGAGGAAAAAGAGAGAGAGAGAAGACATGACTGTGACCAGAGAGCCACCTCCTCCACTCGAGTAATTCTCATGCAAACACACAGCCTGTTTCACACTGTTTCGCTCTGGCTCACAGTTACACCACAGACTGTCTAAAGAAGCAGACTAACTGAGTGTGACGTCACCCACAGCGTTCAGCTCCAGTCAAATGAAGCCCATCGAGGCTAGAACCGTTGTAACGGCCAATTTGGAGTCAAGGTCCATATTTGGAATTCCAACCACAAGTATCATAGCAACCAAAGAGCCAATCACGAGCAAGGCTGTTGAAGGTAACGCCCCTTCCTGCCCACACCGCTGGTTTAAGCCACTCAAACCTGTTGCTAATGCTAACAGGAGCGACCTCCGAGTTCATATGTTGATTTACAGACACAATAGTAAAATAATAACCCACGATCATGTAGAGGGTTAATACGAACATTTAAGACCAAAATGACGAGTCTGACAGCAGCAGGTACAGAAAAATGGAGATGAGTTGATGGAGCCGGAAGTGCGCACATGATCACTTCCTGTTTGGAACGTGGCGGCTAGCAGGTTAGCTACGTCCATTTATATAAACAGTCAATGGATCACACTGATTTAAATGATTTTAGCTGGCACTGTGGTTCACTAGGGATCGTGATAAAAAGAGTATTCAGAATCGTTCGTGGGACATTTTATGTAATTGTGAGAACTGCCGACAAAGATTATCTCCATTACGTCACCAGAACAAAGAGAACAAAGATACTTTTCAGATCATTAATGTCTTCACTTATAACAAAGTATAACAAACAATTTAAATATGGAACTTACCCATATTATTAGAAAGATGATTCATATCCAGAACATTTTTACTGTCAGTAACTAAGTGTAATCCCTCAGTCGCCCAGGTATGATTCACAGGGTTAGGCTTAAAATTCACACCTGTCAACTGAACAAAACTACCATAAATTTGGACTATAAGCCGCTACTTTTTCCCCACGCTTTGCACTCCGCGGCCTGTGCAACGCAACGCAAAAGTGAGACCATGGGGAAAGATTCCGAGCTGCAGAATTCACTAGTTTTGATTTTGCGCATCATGAACACACCCTCATCATGGAAAACACACGAAGAAACACAGATGATGCACCTTTTAAGATAAAGGCAACGGCTCTGTCCATCAAAGAAGGAAATAGAGCCACTGCACATAAGTTTGGCCTCAGTGAACCGACGGTGCAAGGTTGGAGGCAACAGCAGGAAGAACTTAGTAAAAAGACGACAAAAACTTTCAGAGGAAATAAAAGCAGACGGCCCGTGTTGGTGCTGTTTTATTTTCTAAACCTGCAGGTATGTTCATCCCGTGTTTGACAGTTTGAAAAAAAAGCGTGTCTAAAATTAAAACAAAAAAACAACGTCCGTGTACCGTCTTTCTGTGTAAATATCTCAAGTTACAACATATTTGTAACATGTGGCTTATATTCAAGTGCGGCGTATATGTACAAAATGTATTTTCTTTTCAAATTTAGCAGGTGCGGCTAATATTCAGGTGCGTTCAACAGTCCAAAACTTGCGATATAACATCTGAGAATTCTTCTTTTACTGTGTCAGCAACTTTTATTATCATGATATAAATGTTAACCACAATTATTTTGGCCCTTATACTCATGACACATTTCAGTAAGGTTCCACGCCTACGCTCTGCTACCTCCAAACTTCTGCTCACCTCAGACAAAAATGTTGTTGTAAATTCTCATTGAAAATCCAAAGTAAACCAGAGGTTTGTTTGTGTTTGAACACCGTCCTGCTCTAAATACTGCCATGACTCACAGTTTCCCAAGTCATCTCAATATTCCCCACACGCTTTACTCTCTGGTGACGAATCTGGAGCGAGACTCGTGCTGGCGTTGGTATAGTTCACTTCAGAGATGGACCTGTCACGATAAACTTTGAAATGTGATGTTTTGCTGGTTCAAATCCAATTACGGTGGGCTGTGCGTGTGACGACAGAACTCAGACTCGACTCGCTTCACTGTCAGATTTAAAGGTGCGCTATGGAACTTTTCTGGTGGGGGATGGGGTCTACCAAGTGCTTGTCGCCATGGAAATAGGTCAACAACAAATTTTGAAACGTAATGTATTGCTGAAGTAAATACTGACGATAAATAAATGATAATATTGAAACTCATTTATGCCACTGACAGAAAAAAACAAGAAGATTTAACCCACAAAAACTATTTTAAATCTACAATATTGTTCAAAATCATGAGCTGCAAGAAATAAACAGCAAAATGAAACACTTTAGTCATTAGTTTGTGTCTGTAATGAGTCAGACAAGTTACTTATGCAAACTTTTAAGGCTTAAATCTGATCATACAGAAAAAACGTAACCAAAAATGTCACAGTAGAGCAAAGAAAATGTAACACGATAAATATTGACCTCAAAAATATATAGTTCCAGCTTCATAAACTGAAGAAGAAGTCGATATGGTGATTACAGTGACAGGTCTATTCAGAGAAGTCATTTCACACATGCAATTACTGTCTGTCTTACACATTTCTGAATGAAAAACAGGAAACAGGACATCACAGACACAATAATATTGGACAATCCATTCATAAAAAGTATGAGCATTTATAAAAACCAAAACATCCCACAGCAGCCGGACAGTGTGTGCCGTTACAAGGCCTATAAACAGGAGCGCTTGTGTTGAGGCCGCTCACAGACGGAGAAGGAAATGCCAGGCTAAAAACAAACCTTACATAACATTTGGACTAGGCGTGCTCCAGTTCAACACAGGAAATATTTCTCTTTATTCTTTTCTCGGCAGGAGAATGAGAATCAGGTTTTGCCAAAGTAAAACCGTTCATCCAGAAATCAGGCGGGGCCTTTCTGAGCCTGTGTCTGGCACGTTAACATGTGAACTAGACCTGTCACCATGACACAGCCTCGATATATCGCTCCAGAAAAATACTGCGAAAAAACGATTATATTGAAACTACTTTACGCCACAAAGTAAGATTTTAATAATGCAAAACAATCCCAGTGAACCATTTTAAATAGACTTTCATTAAAAGACCTGAGCTGCAACAAATACACAGCAAACTGGGCCAATAATTAGCCATAAAAGGGACTTACTCTCCCCACAGCTCAAACCTGATCACATTACAATAAAAATACCCAAATCTACCACTTTTGCAAAGAAAAAAGTCCTCATGATAAATACTGAGCCTCAAAATATACTGTTTCAGCTTTTATTTCATATATTGAACCATGAGTCAATATAGTGATTATGGTGACAGGCCTAATGTGAAGCGCCATATATGAGAAAATACAGCCGCTTTATGGCACCGACACTGTACTCTGACCCTCGGGGGTATTTAAGCTTTACTCATAGTGTGTTTATTATTCAACCTCCAGCTGCTCATGTCTTTACTCTTTATATACAATAAGAACTGAACACAATCAATTAGATCTTTTGCAAAATCTTTCAACAGATTTACATGGTCGAATTTCACTTCCATGTCTCAGGCAATTCAGACTGAAGATGCCTGCGAGGGGGAGGGGCCCGGTCTGCGAGGGGCCCCGGTTGCGAGGGGCCTCGGTCTGCGTTTAAGTGTCTTATCTACATTCGATCCAACACCATGTGAAGTGGCCTAACTCTGAAGTCACCTGCGATCTCTGTAGAGTTGTTCACAAACAAACTTTTTTTTAAAGTTTTGATACTAGTTCTGCTCCTTTACATTGAACTTACCATCTCCAAACTGTAATCATTGTTTTATATAATGCAATTTTCAACACTGAGTAGTACAAACATTCTCTCACTGTACCATATGGTCACTACTTACTTACGACTTATTATTTTTAGAAACGCTTATTCCTGGGTATCTGTTTTCTTCTGAACAGTTTGCAGGTAAAACCAAACGGTAAAATAATGCAGGAGGTGTGGAGATTAAAACGGTGCTTATGAGCTTGTGTTGTAAGCCCCTGCAGGTCCATGTCAGAGCAGAGGAGCAGTGATGATGCCAAACTCTGTCACACAAGGTACAAAGAGGAAGTAGCTCCCACCAAGAAGCAGCAGACCAACAACAACAACACACCTAAATCTAAAGCATTTCAAAGGTCCACTGAATATCAAGGTCACCCTCTGCAGTGACAAGAGGTGAATCCAGCAACGACATGTTCATGTTTTTGACCAAACAAAGCAATAAGCTGAAGCAGGTCCAGGTCCACTTCTAACGTTGCGTGTAATTTTGAGACAACACCTGGAGCTAATCAGGACCTGTCCAAAGGGTTTAACACAGATGAATGCACGAAGAAAAAACAAAACAAAACTGTACATAACGCCTATGAACATGTGACTAGTGCCTGAGCTACTCACAACTGGGCCTCACAGCTAACATTATAGCTCAAGCCTTACAAGTGTACAAGGCCCCGAGTAAAAACCCAACAAAAGACACTCTGTAAGTGTCGGCAGAGTGTAAACAGTGGACTGGCCATGTTCAAACGAACAGCAGCTAACAGAAGAAAAAATGTACATAATTAGAATTCCACACTATCACAGGATCGAAGACTGAGGCAGCCAATTTTAGAGATTTCAACAACTGGAGCGTTTCCTTTTTACTGAAATCACAACCAAAGTCTCCAAGGAATATTTAATGAAACGCCCACTTTCAATTCAGTCAAGTTTTATGGCCAAGGAATTGTTTCTGTCCCAAGTCAAGAACCTAAACATGCCGAACATGTACTGCACAGATGTTTAGGATGAACTACAGTGATGTTGGATTGTGCTTTGTTGTTACTGTTTCATACCTGGTAAAAGTCGGTGAAGAGCTGGAGAAACTCTCATTTCCTCTGTTGATTCCAGATGTGTCGCCGTTTCCCTGGACCCTGTTCCAAGCGCCGGTGACCGCCGTCACTGGGAGGTACAGTGTCGTCACCGGCTTTTGATCCTTCGGCTGCTGCGTTTCGGTGCTCACTCCGAAATGAAAGCTCTGTCCCCCTGACGTGCTCACCCCACAGATGGACAGGGGGCTCGACCTGGGCAGACTGGTCGAAGATGTGCCAGTAACTTGGCAATAACTCTGGCCTAAAGACGACTTTTCCTGCTTTATGACTCCGGGTGTGCTCAGCTGAATGACCCCACAGTCTTTCTCTTTCTTCACTGAAACAGACAAACTGGCTGAAGGGGTCAGAGGGGAAGGTGTGGATGTGCTAGCACTTGTTTGGCCGGGACTAGTTATGCTACTGCCGTTTAGAGCAACTGTGCCACAGTTATTGCTGCTCTCAACAAGAGTCGGCTTAGTGTCTCTGTCAGAGCTGACGTCTCCAAGCAAAGAGTCTTCCCCCAAAGTGGAGAGAAAACCATCATCACCAACATAAAAATCTGACGGGGACCCAGTGAGCTCAAAGTCCTGCAGGAGATCCAGAGTATTATCACAGAATAACTTCTGGGTCACGTCCATATCTTTGCCGATATGGTCAAAATCATGATCAAGGTCAATGGGATCTGGTTCTGCTTTATCCATAGAGAAGTCTGTTTTCAGGGGAAAGAAGTTTGGATCTGACCCTCCTATGAGGGAATCCATGGAGAACTGGACACTGTCCTGAACTCTGGAGCCTAACTGAATTTTCTGATCTTTGGTTGGGCCTCTGGGCTCTTGGTCGGCTGAGCCTACTGAAGCAGTGGCTGAAGGAGAGGAGAGGCTGTCTGAAAGGGGGCTGTTGTTGAAGCCGTTTGGGAGCTGTGCTGGCTGCATTAATGGGCTTGGAGGAAGTAGTATAGAGGCGGCAGAGGCGATGGACATGGCACTGGGAGGAACCACTCTCAACACACCTCTCTCCTCGGAGCTCTCTGTGTAGACCAGTTTACTCAAATGGTCATCTCTTCTATAGACCAGCTTCTTCACTCCTCCTTTGTCCATCTGGAAAGTAAAAGTGAGATAAATAAACCACTGCCATAATGAAGAAGTGGGTTGTGCAAATATAAGTCCTATGAGCTCACACTAGCATGTTTTAGTGTTCGCAGAGCACGCACAATAAATAATGGATCATGTGTTTGTGCAAAGTTTGCAAGCTTCTCCTGCGCGCCCTTGAGCTAATGCTGCTAAAGACAGAAAAAGCACACTTTAATGCACATTATGAATAATCCAATAAAACAAAGGCATTGACACATGCGCAGTTAGATTCGGCACATTTAGAAGCAACAAAACCAAGAAGAAAAGCACAACTGTGGAGATTCCACTCAAAGTTTCGGGTGTAGTGGAAGCTAACAGTAGCATGTTGCTAAGTGCTGGCATGTAGCCGTGTGCTAACAGTTAGCTCGGCGCTAGCTCAGTGTTAGCTCAGTGCTAGCTCTACATTGCTACATTTCGCCTCTGTGTCCGTGACAGGGCTCTGGGTTTGTTAGCCTGTGTTTGAGGAATATTTATAATTTTTTTCATGTTATATTTGATTCACATTGACATAAAACACACACAGTTGATAAATAAACACTGTACTTACCCTTCAGATGCCTGGCTGTGGATATGTCTGCACAGGACGCCTGTCAACATTGTTTTGGTTGAAAGTGGAGTCCAAACACAGGATCTGAGAGATGAGTCTGAAGAGTCACATGGCTCAAAAACACAACACAACACACAAAAAGACACTTTGTGTGTCCAGTGTGGAGTGTGAGCTGTCTTTAGAGCTGACACAGTCACTTAAACTGCACACGCTACACACAGGCGCAGCTTGCCATTAGGAAAGTAGCGCAAACCTCCAAGAAAACAGACAAAATGGAGAACAGCCCCAGCCCCGTGTGCGCGGAGCGGCGCCCCCTGCTGCACGTCTGCGCGCACTGCACCACACTGTTGTTTTATACGTTTAGTTTATTTATTTAGTTTAGTTTTATTTAGTTTAGTTTAGTTTGCTTAATTTAGTTTAGTTTGTTTAATTTAGTTTAGTTTAGTTTTTAGTTTAGTTTAGTTTAGTTTAGTTTAGTTTAGTTTAGTTTAGTTTAGTTTAGTTTAATTTAGTTTAGTTTAATTTAGTTTATTTAGTTTAGTTTATTTAGTTTAGTTTGTTTAATTTAGTTTAGTTTTATTTAGTTTAGTTTAGTTTGCTTAATTTAGTTTAGTTTAGTTTGTTTAATTTAGTTTAGTTTAATTTGTTTAATTTAATTTAGTTTATTTAGTTTAGTTTGTTTAATTTAGTTTAGTTTATTTAGTGTAGTTTAGTTTATTTAGTTTATTTAGTTTAGTTTGTTTAATTTAATTTAATTTGTTTAATTTTGTTTTAGTTTAGTTTATTTAGTTTAGTCTAAAGTCTCATTAAATATCACTAAATACATTTCTCTACAATGAAATAATGAAGAATAAAGAGGTGCAAGTACTCAACTTTGTTACTTGAGTAAAAGTAGAACTACCTAAAAATACTCAAGTAAAAGTACCACATAAAAACTCTATTTAAGTAAAAGTAGTAAAGTACCTGTTAAAATGTACTTAAAGAGTAAAAAGTAAAAGTATTTAATAAAGCCTCAAATGTCCTGATTTTGATGAAGATTTGAGCTGAATTTTGTTTAAACAGAAACAAATGAATTGATGTTTTTTTCTGATTTTATTTGTATATTTTTGTTTTGCTCATACTACAGACGTGTTAAAAATAAACCTCAGCCTTTTCTCTCACAGTCACTAAAAATACTTTTACTCAGAATGTAGTGAGAAAGTACAGGTACTGCTCTCAGATGTACTGAAGTAGTTGTTTTTTACTTGGTTAAGTTCCACTCTGAGTTTAAGCTTAAATTAGTTTATTGTGTCTTTAAAATGTAAAAAAAAAATTTTTAGATAACAGATAATTCCACAGTCAGAAAACGCAGATCTGGAGTGAAACAGTGATGAGTTTTCTAGATAATCGAAACATGTTGAAGTTGTGTTTCGATCACGTCACACAGCTGCAGCTGGACTCATCGTGTTACATTATTCATACTGAAGGTGCATGAAATCCAACCCCTCAAAGATATAGAACGTCCAGAGACTGAAGCAAACAGGAAATAAAAGACTAGAGGCTGGAAATGGGCCTTAATGGAACCATGAGTGAGGTATAAACAGCAGGCTTTTATATGAGAGCATCAGGCCATAAGAGCCTCAGTCCAGTCCTCACAAGACCAGTCCTCACAAGACCAGTCCTCACAAGACCAGTCCTCACAAGACCAGTCCTCACAAGAGTCCAGTCCTCACAAGAGTCCAGTCCTCACAAGAGTCCAGTCCTCACAAGAGTCCAGTCCTCACAAGACCCAGTCCTCACAAGACCAGTCCTCACAAGACCAGTCCTCACAAGAGTCCAGTCCTCACAAGACCAAGACTCCAGTCCTCACAAGATTCCAGTCCTCACAAGAATCCAGTCCTCACAAGAGTTCACACCCATAAGACCAGTCCTCACAAGACCAGTCCTCACAAGACCAGTCCTCACAAGAGTCCAGTCCTCACAGGAGACCAGTACACAAGAGACCAGTCCCGGTCATACAGAGTCCAGTCCTCACAAGACCAGTCCTCACAAGAGTCCAGTCCTACAAGACCAGTCCTCACAGAGTCTAGTCCTCACAAGAGTCCAGTCCTCACAAGACTCCAGTCCTCACAAGACTCCAGTCCTCACATGAGTCCTCACAAGACTCCAGTCCTCACAAGACTCCAGTCCTCACAAGACTCCAGTCCTCACAAGACAGAGAGTCCAGTCCTCCTCACAAGAGTCCAGTCCTCACAAGAGCCAGTCCTCACAAGACCAAGCCCCTCACAAGAGTCCAGTCCTCACAAGAGTCCAGTTCTCACAAGACCAGTCCACAAGACCAGTCCTCACAAGTCCTCACAGTCTAGTCCCGCACAAGACTCCAGTCACTCACAAGAGTCCAGTCCTCACAAGAGCCCAGTCCTCACAAGACCTAGTCCTCACAAGAGCCCACACTAATAAGACCAGTCCTCACAGGAGTCCATGTTATTTATGAATCTTTCTGCAGTCACATGTTGAGCCGTACATGTGAAAATGAGCCGAAATCTTTTGTATTTGTTTATTTATTTACAAAAGATTTGAAGCATATATATATAATTATATCATATATATTATTTTTTTATTAAAAGGAAACTACATGCATTAGCTGCATGTGTGAGATTATATCTGGACACAGTTTTACACAGCCTCCATCCTGCATATTTACACACGTTTGTTTTATTTTCTTGCATCATTCCTTTAATAAATAAACACAAATACATCCAATGTATCCATGTGATTTTAACGCAACCCCGTGACCCCGTGACCCCATGATCCTGTGACCCCGTGACCCCGTGACCCCATCCCCGTCCCATCAACGACTTTCAAAGGAGTGAAAAAGTAAGTAAATACATCACTAAACTGTGTATGTTTGTGTGTGTGTGTGTATGTGTGTGTGTGTGCATGTGTGTGTGTGTGTGTGTGTGTGTGTGTGTGTGTGTGTATGTGTGTGTATGTGTGTATGTGTGTGTATGTATGTGCACACAGCAGTTTGTAATTATTCTGTTTTTTTTTAAATTATAATATAACATATTATATGAAGTATTCAGAGTATTCAGAGTATTCAGAGCGCAGTACTCTGATTGGACCATGCATCAGAATACTTTACCAAATACATTTTACTGCAGTGTCCAGTAAATTCTAGATACTTTTTCTAAATATTCTTCTTATCACTGTGAAAAACCAAAGTGACCAAAATACAGAGAAATGAAATGAACAGAAACTAAATCTGTTTTTGAATAAATAAAATGCTCTGTCTGGGAGACGTCCTGGGACAGACAGACAGGAGACAGGTCTGCACTATCCGCCCCTCTGACCCGCAGCAGTACTCACACGTGCCCCACACTCATACTTGAGGTGGGTCTTGCCAAAGGGCACAGGGGCAGGTTGGACTAGAGCCAGAGCTGCTCCACAGTGACACTGATATTCTGACTGATTTACCATCTAAATATTAACCAGGCCCGACCTCGCTCAGCCCTGAGATCTGATGAGACCAGGCTTTCACAAGCAGGTACGGCCATGAAGCGTCAAAAGTCCTCAAAATGTCACCTCTATAAACAGAGTCTGACTCATGAATCGGCAGGTAGAATGAACGTGAGCTGTATGAGTCAAAAGAATCCATGTTTCTTCAATGTTGTGGTAAAAGCTCTCATAATATGAAAATGTGCTCAGTGCGGCTCTAAATCCCACTGTTTGAAACCCACTCAGTCCCCGGTGGCTGCTTAGCAACTCCCCCTCAGCACAATACAGGCTCCTCCGAACGAACAGGGCAAACCGTGACCGCTGCCTCCTCCAAACCACCAGTCAAGGGTGCTCTCCCGTCATCAACGCTCCCATCAGCACTGCAGCAAAAACCAGAAAGACACACGGACACATGTAAATGAGAAACTACACGGACTTTCACACAGAATGTACAGTGTCTGTGAGTTTGGTTAGACAGAAACATGCAGACAGTAAAACTCTTAAACCGAGCAACTCTTCAATGTTCCCCGTTTGATTCACCCTGTGTGTTTAAAGAAAAAGTGAACTACACCCCACCCCAGAACTGAAGGAAAGATCAACAACAACGCACATGGGGTGGAGAGAGGTGGGGTGACGTGGGGTGACGTGGAGTGAGGTGGAGTGAGGTGGAGTGACGTGAGGTGAGGTGAGGTGGAGTGAGGTGGAGTGAGGTGGAGAGAGGTGGAGTGAGGTGGAGTGAGGTGGGAGAGGTGGAGTGAGGTGGAGAGAGGTGGAGAGAGGTGGAGTGAGGTGGAGTGAGGTGGAGTGAAGTGGAGAGAGGTGGAGTGAGGTGGAGTGAGGTGGAGTGAGGTGGAGTGAGGTGGAGGTGAGGTGGGGAGAGGTGGAGGTGGAGTGAGGTGGGGTGAGGTGGAGTGAGGTGGAGTAAGGTGGGGTGAGGTGGAGAGAGGTGGGGTGAGGTGGAGAGAGGTGGGGTGAGGTGGAGAGAGGTGGGGTGAGGTGGAGTGAGGTGAGGTGAGGTGGAGAGAGGTGGGGTGAGGTGGGATGAGGTGGAGAGAGGTGGGGTGAGGTGGGGTGAGGTGGAGAGAGGTGGGGGGTGAAGTGGAATGAAGTGGGGTAAGGTGGGGTGAGGTGGGGTAAGGTGAAGAGAGTTGGAGAGAGGTGGGGTGAGGTGGAGAGAGGTGGAGAGAGATCGGGTGAGGGGTGAGGTGGAGTAAGGTGTGGTGAGGTGGGGTGATGTTTGGTGAGGTGGAGTGAGGTGGGGTGAGGTGGAGTAAGGTGGGGTGAGGTGGAGTGAGGTGGGCTGAGGTGGGGTGAGGTGGAGTGAGGTGGAGTGAGGTGGAGTGAGGTGGGGTGAGGTGGAGTGAGGTGGAGTGAGGTGAGGTGGTGAGGTGGAGTGAGGTGGAGTGAGGTGGAGTGGAGTGAGGTGGAGTGAGGTGGGGTGAGGTGGGGTGAGGTGGAGTGAGGTGGTGGTGGTGCTGTCCGTGGTGCTGAATCCAAGTCGTCGCTTGATGAGGATCAGTGAAGATCCATTTTCTGATTATTGAGCAAAACATAAAAGTTTCCCTCGAGCTTCTTATGAAAAACACACTGTCCTCAGAGTTTTACACAGAATCTACTTTTTCCTGATGTTTGTCACTGCTGTGATTATGTCTGTCAAATAAACATCATGTTTGTAATAAAAATCATATAAATCTTCTTGTTGCCAGATACTTGGACAGATGCATTTCTCCGCAGATCAGCCTCATAAACCCGCTGCGTCTCTGGGGATCAGCGCGTTTAATGTGGAAGCGAATGTCTGTGAAGACTCGAAAGAAGGATTAAACTCCGCGAGGCTTTAGCTCCTCTTCACCAGCTGCGGGCTGAGGGATAAGATCCGCGCACCACACAGCGCACAGATGTGCGCACTTTCTGCACATGGACTTTTCTTTGAGCGTGATCCGGGGAATCACGGAACATTTTTTTAGTCTTGCTAATAAATCTTTCTCTCTCAGTCAGAGAGAGACGCGCAGGAGTCCGGCTTCAGTGAGGAGCAGCTTCAGTGAGGAGCAGCTTCAGTGAGGAGCAGCTTCAGTGAGGAGCAGCTTCAGTCTCTGCTTCAGTCTCTCTGCTTCATTCTGGAGGAGCAGCTTCAGTCTGTTTCAGTCTGTTTCACTGCCCGGACGCGCTCTTCTCTTCTCTTATTTTTTGGAGCTGAGCTTTGGGCGCAGTTGGTTCGTGTTGCTGTAGTTTTTGACTCGTGTTTTTACATTCTTAGAGGAGCAGACTCTGTTGTATTTTTATATTTTTCGAGGAGAAGCAGACTCTGTGGTGTTTTTATATTCTAGAGGAGCAGACTCTGTGGTGTTTTTATATTCTAGAGGAGCAGACTCTGTGGTGTTTTTATATTCTAGAGGAGCAGACTCTGCGCGGGGTCCGCGCTCTGACGCGCTGCGGGGACGTGCGTAACGCGATGCGCTCTCGGCTCTTTGATTTATGACGATAATCGATCCTTTTCCCTCGGGATGGACGGTGGATCTGCGCTTTTACGCGCGGGGTTGAAGTGAGGATATGCAGCTCGTACAGCACCATGCACGTGCGCTCTACCCCGCGCCCTGAACTTCTGGGACGCCCCTGCCCCGTGTGACTCCCCGCGGTTTGGACTAAAATGGCTCTGAGCGACTCCTCTAAAACCCAGCCCTCCAAAGACCCTCCAGCGGACGTGATTGAGCTGAATGTGGGAGGACAGGTGTACTACACGCGCCAGGCCACCCTCACCAGCTTCCCCAACTCGCTTTTGGGGAAGCTGTTCTCCAAAAAAGGATCGTCCAACGACCTGTCCCGGGACTTCAGAGGACGCTACTTCATCGACAGAGATGGTTTTCTGTTTCGATACGTTCTGGATTATCTCAGAGACAAACTCGTCGTCCTGCCTGATCATTTTCCAGAGCGCGGACGCTTGAAGAGAGAAGCGGAGTATTTCCAGTTGCCAGATTTGGTGAAACTTTTATCGTCAGAGGAGAGTAAAGTGAGTCAGGACGACGTGTGTCTGAGTGACTTTGACGATGCGTCTCAGGGCAGTGACAGATTCTTCTCATCTTACGCTTTAGACAAAAGATACGGCTACATCACAGTGGTGCTCAGAGGCGTCTGTGGCGCTGGAGCCAAAGACAGTGAGGCCAAACTTAAAAAGTTGCCCCGTATTTTCATCAGCAGCAGGGTCGGTTTGGCGAAGGAAGTGTTTGGAGACGCGCTGAGCGAGAACCGGGATTTAGACCGGCCCCCGGACCGCTACACCTGCAGGTTCCACCTCAAGTTTAAGCATCTGGAGCGAGCCTTCGACATGCTGTCAGAGAGTGGCTTTCACATTGTAGCCTGCAACACATCCCTGACAGCGCCCCCAGCCGGCCATTACGCGGATGACAGAGTCTGGTCCAATTACGCGCAGTACATCTTCTACCGTGAGTACACAGAGTATATACTCAGAATACACACTACTACACAGTCTGTACATCTCCTACCCTGAGTACACAGAGTATATACTCAGAATACATACTACTACACAGTCTGTACATCTCCTACCGTGAGTACACAGAGTATATACTCAGAATACACACTACTACACAGTCTGTACATCTCCTACCGCGAGTACACAGAGTATATACTCAGAATACATACTACTACACAGTCTGTACATCTCCTGCTGTGAGTACTCAGAATACATACTACTACACAGTCTGTACATCTCCTGCTGTGAGTACACAGAGTATACACTCACAATAAACACTACTACACACTTCACCTCTGCAGACTGTCTCACACACACTGTCCCTGTGCAGGGTTTGGACTCTCAAGAGGACTCTGTAAAACCCCCAGAGGCCCGTTGCACTCAGCGTCCCTCTGAACCCGGTGCTCGAGCTGACTTACACTTTCTTTTTCTGGTCCTAAAGAGTCAGACTTTGCCACAGGACAAAGTGGTTGAGTCACAAACTGAGGTTGCTGCGCATGCGCCCTGCGTAAACACGGGTTACTGCTCAGATGCTGCCAGCTACCCACTGGATATGAATAATCCAGCTCCAGTGGACAGGGACATTACCCATGATGCACCTCACCATCTCTGTCTGTTTTAAGTTTGAACAAACGTGTTAATTAGGACCTTAAGTCCAGGAGCATATGTTCAATTAAAAAGCACTTTGTTCATTCTTCTCACTGACTGGAAGCTCTGAGTCTGAGGGTCAAGAAGGAAACACACCTGACATACGGTGAACTAATGAGCTATGATTATTATGAGCAAAGTAAACATGAGCTGATCCAACTCCCTGAGTCATTTAGTCCAGCACAGCCCGGCACAGCCTGGAACGACCTGGACCAGCCCAGTACAGTACGGTACAGTACGGCCCGGTACAGTACGGCCCGGTACAGTACGGCCCGGTACAGTACGGCCCAGTACGGCCCGGTACAGCATGGGGCATATGGAAGTAGAGTGGGGCTAAAAGCAGCAGAGCCTCCGTAGACATAGTGGCCCTTCCCTCTCACACATTATTCTCAATAATTCATGCAAAATGTATATGTTGGATTATTTATATATATTATATATTTATTTATATCACCCAGTTTAAAAAGACCCACTGATGTTGTGGAATTATCATAATACTTTATATTTCAAAGTTTTAACATGATCAGTAACAACTGGCCAGGCTGTTTGTGTGAGTTTGAGAAGATGCAGAAGGTTTCAGGGAACAAGCAGCTTGAAGAAAGAACGGCACAGATGAGCAAGAAACTGGAGGAACGAGGAAGTAAAAATTGCATGAGACCTGGCCATGGGGAGAGCTGCAGAGGAGAACAAAAATAGACTAAAGTAGCAGCTTGGTCTTGGGCAGCAGTAAGAAAGAACATATTTTTATTTGGAGGAGAGAACGTGAAGGTGTGGCACTGACGATGGAGGAATAAAACATGACCACACAAAAAAAGACTTGGTTTCTTTAGCACTTTACAGAAACCAGACTTGTTTTGAATATAGCTCAGTGGCCCAGGGGAGAAGACACACGGACAAGTGACAGACGACGTGTTTGTGCTGGAATCTTTTTACTGCAAGAGGAAACACTAAAAATGAAAACTCGACAAACCACGAGTGTAGTCCACTAATCCTCCAGCTGCTGCGTCTGCTGCACCCGAGCCAATCAGATTACTGCAGCAAACGGCATCTTAGCATCTTCTCTGCTACAGTCCTAAAAATGCTCCCAACATATTACTATAAAACATATTAAGACTTTTAACAGATCCTTTTTCCAGACCACGGTTTTCATCCCTGACAGTTTGCTCACTAGCGCCTCAGAGTGGTCACATGATGACTCTGTGACGTGTGCGGTCAGATGATTTAAAGCGGTTCTGGCGCTGTCTTCTTACTGGTGGAGGCAGAACGACAGCGCCATCTGCAGTCTGACTTCTTCAGGACTGTATCTCAGGTGTGTGATAGTAAAAAGGCCCCCACATCCCGGTCTAGAGTCCTGTCCTGCCTCTACCGGTAGGACGAGAGCGCCATCTGCAGTGCGACGTCTTCAGAGCAGCATCTCGGGTGTATGACAGTGAAAAGGCCCCCTCGTCTCGGTTTAAAGTCCCGTGGGCATGTTTCTGTATTTCTATCGTCTCCTTAATCCTGCGATGATGTTTGTCGTCCTTTGTCTCAGTGATATTTGCTCCGTCCTGGTCCTTGATGTGGTTCTCTCTTTTACATTCCCTGTTTCCTTTTCACATTTAAACGAAACCTGTTTAAATCCGCACACACACGACAAACACGTGACCACTCTGAGGCGCTAGTGAGCAGTCCAAACTGTCAGTGAAAACAAACGAAACCTTGGTCTGGAAAAAGGATCTATTCATCTTAAGACAGGCTCAGGTCCATCAGGTTTGGGCACATTTCTGTTTCCCCAGTGCAACAGTCCATCACTTGGCTGTGTGGTATCAGGCCCATCCATCTGATCAGACACAAATCCCATCCGTCCATGAAACCATCAACCTTCCGCTCTCGATTACAGCCGCGGGGCCTGCAGACAAAATCACTTTCTCCTCATTTTTTAGGCAGACGTTTGCACATTTATTTTGTTTGTTTGCACAGTGTCTATGACAGATAATGAAAGCGTCCAGGTGTACTCTGCAATGTGGGTCATCATGATGCTGCAGGATCATTCTGCTGCTTTAGACACACAGCAGCAGGACAAACCCGCTCGATATGACTTTACACACACAGAAAACACCCAATATATGAAGCAAGATCTATGGAATTATGTGGAAAAGAAAAAAGTTAAAGGGCCCATATTACTCTATCCTCTAACGTTCATCACACACAGACCTGGAGCTGTTTGTTTCATTCTCACATGTTTAACACACAAACCTGCAGATTTAGGCTGAAAACGCTCTGTTCCACCTTGTGATGTCATCATGTGGTGATACAGGAAGTGCTCTCCTGTATTTTTAAACTCCACACACCTTCACTTGAATCATTTGGTTATTTTCAGCAGTGGAATCTCTACTGCACTAAAGGTAAAAGGAGCTGTTAACTTTGTGACATCACAAGGTGGAACAGAGCATTTTGAGCTTTGGAGATGTTACAGACTCATAATAAAGTGCTACTCAAACATGTGAATGAAACAAAACATAACTCCAGTCTGTTTTTGAGGAGGAAATAGCATTAGAACATGGATTAAAGCTACAAGAGTCAGTTTGCCGTAATATTGGACCTTTAAATGTCTCTACTAAATATTTTCTGACAAAGCAAAAGGAGTTATTTACCTTTTTTCTTTATTTTGTCTTTATTCTTTTAAGTGATGTCTTCTGTGTGTATATAAAATTATAAAGTAGTAAAAATAAAGAAAAAAAACATTGAATGAGGGTTTGTCCAAACGTTGACCATAGTGTCGTGATCACACTGGGACCAAACAATCTGAACTTTAACGAAAAGTTTTCTTATATGTTCTGATCTTAGTGTGACATTTGGAATAAGCACAGAGTGAGAGTCAGGTCTGTGTGTGAAGGCTCCAGTTCGACCGAGAGCGGGAGATTGGGAGAGGAGACATTATTAACGTGTGTGTAACAGACTCAGAGGCTGATGGAAAGAGGATGGGGGGTGATGCCTTACGAAAGATGGATGATGTTTCAGTGAATGAGTCGTAAACGTCTGAAAAAGCATCTGGACAGAAACACGGTCCAGGCTCCTCTCACAGCACAACCTGAAGCATCCATCAGCTCCAGAAGATCTGCTCACCTTCAAGCACGAGTCCTCCTCATAAATCACACGTGTCTTTTACAGAATTAGCAGTAAATATTCCAGTCCCAGAAGACACTGCGCTTAAATATATAGATATTGTGATTCACATAATGAAAGAATCCAGTCCCAGGGCTGCGCTGCCAGCTCCTACTGGTGTCCTGAGCCGTGTATATTTAGACTTTACCTGTTTAGGGACAAGAGCACGATTCTGTATCAGACCAATGGGGTTTTAACATGTGCAGCGGTTCTGGTTGAAACACTAGTTAGTAAAACCTTTTTCAGTCATAAATCAGGTTTTGCCCCTGTAGTCCTGCAGCAGCCAGCCCCTCTGACAGCCGCCACGTTAATTATACCCCCCGAGAGCTCAGAGCGCACTGGGACAGTCCTCATGTGGACAAGGCTCACAGTTCACTCAGGACAGGTGACTCCCTCCAGTGGCTGGAACCGGTCACTACCTCCACCTCCTCGTGCAGAAGAGCCCGTGTCTCAGGCAGGTCAGACGTCTTTGCTCTGGTGCTGGTCAGACGTCAGCACAGGTCATTATTTGATTGAGTTTACATGTTGTAGTTTCACACGGAAACAGTGGAGACATGACTCCAGTGCAGTCACAGGGCACTAGAACACAAGAGGAAACTGGTGAGACTGACAGTCTGCACCATCAGCCCCTCTGACCACCACCCGCCCCCACACACCACACTCATGCTCAGCGATGTGGATGAAGTTAAGATACTTCCTCAGTCGTTTGTGATGAGGAGCTGGTTGAGATGTTTCTGCCTCAAAGGGCGTGACATATTGACTAATTATAATTTACACAGATATGAGCATAGACAGTATAAAGGATTTAGACACATAAATCTATACACGGTCTGTGGATATGACAGACGTGATTATCTGCGACACGAGGCTGCAGCCTGGTCAGAAACTGCTGAGGTCACACGTTTGCCCCAAATGCCCTTATCTCGTTCAAATGGATTTCCCTCACTCTATAATTCCTGTCGCTTTCTCTGCAAGACAAGCCTTTTTCTCGCTACAAGAACACGCTGGCCTCATTTTTGAGCTAACAAAGTGTAAACTGCACTTTGCGAGCTCAACAAAGCTAACACACTGCACCAGAGACGACACGATGCCACTGGAGCATGTGAGTGAGGGACCTGAGAATCTTCACTGTCTGAATGCTCCATTAATCTGTGTATTTAGGCTGGAGTTTACACAATGAACCAAAGCAGAGTGTTCACACAGGACGCTGCGACGCTTCGTTTGAGCAAAAACTGCAGATGACAAAGACAAAGCAGATTATTCCGATGTTGTGACTGAGATGAGTTGGTTTGTTTAGCTTCAAAGTGCCAGGTCCAGAAACACGAGGAGGACGTGCAGAGAGCAGCAGGTCAGAGGAGATGATGCAGACGACAGAGACGGGGCCCCTCCTGTTTCTGTCACCGAGGTTTGAGCCGGACCCGGTTTAACCCGACTGTGACGCCGCTGCTCTGACTTTACACACAGTGACCAGCCACAGTCTAATGAGTCGGGTTAGACGAAGGACGCACCGATCTCATTCTGGGATCAGATATCGGCTTCCAGATATCGGTTCAGTCGATATCCTGGTTGGACATAAACTGATGTAATATTTACAGGTCAAAGTGGGACAGAAAGTCTCAGAATGTTTGAACTTTTATTTACTCAAAGCTGTTCTGTCGTTCATTTCGATTTTAATCCGTGTTTGAATTTAATAACGTTTTTTAAGATGCGTAAATTGTCATTTTTTAAACTAATGCAAGGGTCAAATTTTGCACCTGCTTTTATACACGCTCTTCATAAGGTGGGAGGCTTTAACATAACATTTCTAAACACATTTGGATTTTTGTTTTGCCTCTTCCTGCAACTGCTGGTTTCAGGCTCTGGTATCGCGGTCGATTTTGTATACACGTTTTTTCTTTTTATTGTTATATGTTATAGGAGTGCAAAATAAAAGTAAAAAAAATACTTGAGAGAGAAATAACAGCCACATAACACGTTTGGATCAGTTTGTCGTGTTTTTCGATTTTAGTTTAAATGAAATAAATGCTGGTTTCAGGCTCTGGTATCGGTCGATATCGGGCATTGTCAGACACTTAAAGTCAAAGTATCAGAATCGGTATCAGAACAGAACGAGCTGGAGTTTAGACCATGTACAAAACACGAGGAGCCCAGTGACGCTTTGATTTGTCTGACCCTGTTTTGACCCTGTCACCATCACGTTCGACTTTTCCTCTATTTGTCCGATCCCCAAACGGCTGAAATGACGGAGAATAAATATGATCAGAATCTAAATCTTGCAGAGTTTGTGCAGTGCCCTCGCTCTGAGGACAAACAGAGGCTTTCTGAGGCTTTCTGGTTCGTGCTTCTTTCTGCTGGAGTTGCTTTGACAGAGCCGAACTCGACTCCAGTTCTCTGTGTTATTTATGAGAAGTGCAGACGCAGCCTGGGCCTTTCACTGTGGTTGGAATCTGATCTCTTATACAGGCCGTATGGATCTGAAAAAACACACAGCAATCAATGGCTTCCCTGAAAAGATAGCACAGTGTACACACAGTTACTTGTTTTAATGGAGGAAGGCTGACAGTGTTTGGAGGCCCGGATCTGATAACGACCTGTTTATACTTCACTAAAAACAATAAGATTTATGCTCTGGAGACTTGAGTTTCAAGCAGCTACGATGTATAATTGTATAATGGAGCAGTTTTATACCTGTAGCATGTAGGGCCTGTTTGTGTCTGTGTCTTTCCCTCCATCAGTCACAAACAGAGACTCATTCTCCCACTGCTCCTCCAGGCCAGCAGGGGCGCTGCCAGGGTGAGCCTGAGAGGGCACTAGCCTCCCCAAGAAAGAACAACGCTCCCACATAGCTCCCCAAAAATGTTTGCCCCATTTTCATGGCACATCCAATCTCGACTAAAAATGTTCAAATGGCAATCGCAGAGTCTTCAATATGAGACTATGAGGAAATAAAAATTCCATATTAGGTTTTATGACTCACTGCAGGGCTGACGACATTCAAACAGTGGGGGGCGGTTGACCCTCAGACCAGTTTTTATTAGTCCTCGGGCTCCTGCTGAACCAGCCCAATTGATCATAAGCAGAACTTTTAACAGCAAATTAAGCTTTTTCTACGACTATAACCTGAAACATCACAGTGACACACAGACCTAACATGAAAGTTTCAAGCCTTATTCATCTACAGCGGCTCTGTCAAAGCTGCGTTTAAAGCAGCTGGAGTTTAGGTTTGTCTGGAGCATTCGTTTGTCTGGAGCTTGGGTTTTTTTGGAGCGTGTGTTTGTCTGGAGTTTTGGCTTGTCTGGAGTTTTAGTTTTTCTGTAGTTTTGATTTGTCTGGAGCTTGGGTTTTTCTGGAGTGTGGGTTTGTCTGAAGTTTGTGTTTGTCTAGAGCGTGGATTTGTCTGGAGTTTTGTTTTTTCTGGAGCGTTCATTTTTCTGGAGCGTGGGTTTGTCTAGAGTTTTGTTTTTTGTTTTCTGGAGCGTGGATTTGTCTAGAGTTTTGTTTTTCTGGAGCGTTCGTTTTTCTGGAGTGTGGGTTTGTCTGAAGTTTGCGTTTGTCTGGAGCGTGAGTTTTTGTGGAGTTTTGGTTTGTCTAGAGTTTTCGTTTTTCTGGAGCGTGAGTTTTTCTGGAGCGCGGGTTTGTCTAGAGTTTTGTTTTTTCTGCTTTTTCCTGCAGCGTGTAGTTTGACTCTGGCACAGATCCTGCTCTGATCGAGCCTCTTCACTCGTGGATTAGTCATTAAAAAGCTGTTAGTGTCTGTCTCAGTATCAGGGCGATGCTCCGGCAGCAGAGCAGATTCGGGCCATTACAGAGGCAGAGGTTCAAATCCCTTAGACTTGATTCACAAAGTGCAGCGGGAGGAGGTAATGGACACGTTATTACTCCTCTGAAATCTGCAGCGTCTCTCGGCTCAGGCCATTAGGAGATTTTTAGATTTGTCGTTAAAACCACAGTTAAAGGCTCATAAATATCGGTGTTCTGCTGTTTCCTCGTCACAAACCTGCAGATTTTTTGTTTCATTCACACGTTTAACAGACAAACGCTGCAGATTTAGGCTGAGTTCTTCTCTCAGACTGAAAACACTCTGCTCCACCTTGTGATGTCATCATGTGGTGATACAGGACGGGCTCCTCTGTGTTTTTAAACTTCACCTTCACTAGAATCATTTGGATCATTTCAGCTCTGTAAAAATTGCCAATCTACTACTGAACTAAAGATCCAAGGAGCTGTTAACTTGAAGACTCCTGTCCTTTTCTCCTCCTCTTTCCTCCTCTCCTCCTTGACTTGTCTCCTTTTCTCTTCCTCTTATATTCTCTCATCCTCTTGTCTCCTCTCCTCCTCTCGTCTCCTCTCCTCCTCTCCTTTCCTCCTCTCGTCTCCTCTCCTCCTCTCGTCTCCTCTCCTCCTCTAGTCTCCTCTCCTCCTCTCGTCTCCTCTCCTCCTCTTGTCTCCTCTCCTCCTCTCGTCTCGTCTCCTCCTCTCGTCTCCTCTCCTCTCTGTCTCCTCTCCTCCTCTTGTCTCCTCTCTCTCCTCTGCTCTTCCTCTCCTCTCCTCCTCTCGTCTCGTCTCCTCCTCTCGTCTCCTCTCCTCCTCTGCTCCTCTCCTCCTCTTGTCTCCTCTCTCCTCTCTTGTCTCCTCTCCTCCTCTCGTCTCCTCTCCTCCTCTCGTCTCCTCTCCTCCTCTCGTCTCCTCTCCTCCTCTTGTCTCCTCTCCTCTCTCTCCTCCTCTTGTCTCTCTCCTCCTCTCTGTCTCTCTCCTCCTCCTCTCTCGTCGTCTCCTCTCCTCCTCTCTGTCTCCTCTCCTCCTCTCGTCTCCTCTCCTCCTCTTGTCTCCTCTCCTCCTCTTGTCTCCTCTCCTCCTCTCGTCTCCTCTCCTCCTCTCTGTCTCCTCTCCTCCTCTTGTCTCCTCTCCTCCTCTTGTCTCCTCTCCTCCTCTTGTCTCTCCTCTCGTTAGGCTGAGCTCTCTCTTAAAAACTCCTCCTCCTCTCGAGGTCCTAACCTCCTCTCGTCTCCTCTCCTCCTCTCGTCTCCTCTCCCTCCTCTCCTCCTCTCCTCCTCCTCTCCTCCTCTCCTCTCCTCTCCTCCTCTCTCGCTCTCGTCTCCTCCTCCTCGTCTCCTCTCCTCCTAATCTCCTCTCCTCCTCTCCTCCTCGCTGCCTCCTCTGCTGAACCTCTCTCTTTAGGCTGAGCTGTGAACTTAAAAACTACCTCTTCATGACATCACGAGGTGTAACAGAGCATTTTGAGCCTTGTAGATGCAGTGATGTGTCCTAGAGCCTTTAGAGACATAAATGGTGCTGTTGTTGGGTGTGGGCGGGGTCACATCGCTCACATTGTTATTTTGCTTTGGGGATGATATGAAATTGTAATATTGTTCTATATTTTGCCTTCGCGCTGCCTCGAGCTGCTGAACACTGACTCTCTGCACATCCTGGAAACACTAACGTCAGAGAACCATGAACATCAGAACAATGTTAGAACTAAAAAAGGTCAAAGTTCTGTTTATTACTGTCATAAAAGTCGTATCGCCACACCCCCATTATGTTTAAGAGTGAAATACTTAAGTGTCACAGTCATGATTCCTTATGTTTATTCAGTACCTGCTTTTATTTTGTCATTTCTGTGTCTCTGTGTGTTTTACCTGCTTTTATTTTGTAATTTCTGTGTCCCTGTTTGTTTTACCTGCTTTTATTTTGTAATTTCTGTGTCCCTGTGTGTTTTACCTGCTTTTATTTTGTAATTTCTGTGTCCCTGTTTGTTTTACCTGCTTTTATTTTGTAATTTCTGTCTCTGTTTGTTTTACCTGCTTTTATTTTGTCATTTCTGTGTCCCTGTGTATTTTACCTGCTTTTATTTTATCATTTCTGTGTCTCTGTTTGTTTTACCTGCTTTTATCTTGTAATTTCTGTGTCCCTGTATGTTTTACCTGCTTTTATTTCGCAATTTCTGTGTCCCTGTGTGTTTTATTTTGTCATGTCCATGTCCCTGTGTGTTTTTCTGTTCTTCTTCCTGTCGTATTGCTCGTTTGCCCCGCCCTAATGTCTCCCCCGTGTCTCGCTCCTCTGTGTGTTCTCCTCCGCCCTCTGTTGGTCCATCGTCAGTGTCACGTCGTGTAAGTTTCCATTTTGGGCCTTTAGTTCAGCTGTAGATTGTCAGTTATTCCAGGACTGAAATGCACTTCCTGTATCGCCACATAATGACATCACAAGGTGGAACAGAGTGTTTTTTGTCCGTTTGAGAGAAGAACTCAGCCTAAATCTGCAGGTTTGTGAGTTAAACATGTGAGAACGAAACAACAGAGATCAGAGAGTCACATGATGCTCTCTTTAAAAACATTTCGAGTCCTGTATTTTTTGGATCTGGCCTCTGTTTAAAACGAAAAAAAAAAAGAACTTTACATCCATCCATAAGATCAGTGAGGCTCCAGAGTGTGGTCCATCGCAGAACGTGGAGGGTCAAAGTCAGTCTGAGGTATTTCATTTCGTATCTGGGTTTTGTCACTTCACGTCTTGTTTAGTTTAGTTGTTTAACGATAACGACGTTTCCTGCAGATTTCTACGCATTTGTAAGTCAAGATCACGGCCCATGGATATTTTTGGAAACAAAGGCAGCTCCTGTTTACTGTCTTTACTCGAGCTCTTCAGGATCCAGCAGCACAAACACACAGCTCTTCATTAACCGTGTAGGAGGCAGGAAGAGGAGGCAAAAAGCACATGATAAAGACTCTGCTCAACGCACTCTGAAGAACACGCCTGAACACCTCATACGACTCACAGAAATCTGAAGTGGTCTTTGGTTTGCGTCTGGGTTTTGCCAGATGAGCTGCGTGTGGAGGATATGTGGAGCTCCTCCCTGCTTCTCCTCGGGCACAGCGGTCTCCCCTGCTTCTCCTCGGGCACAGAGGTCACCCTTGCTTCTCCTCAGACACAGCGGTCGCCCCTGCTTCTCCTCGGGCACAGCAGTCGCTCCTGCTTCTCTCGGGCACAGCAGTCGCCCCCGCTTCTCGGGCACAGCGGTCGCTTGCTTCTCGGGCACAGCGGTCTGCCCTGCTTCTCCTCGGGCACAGCGGTCGCCCCTGCTTCTCCTCGGGCACAGCGGTCTGCCCTGCTTCTCCTCGGGCACAGCGGTCGCCCCTGTTTCTCCTCGGGCACAGCGGTCGCCCTGCTTCTCCTCGGGCACAGCGGTCGCCCCTGCTTCTCCTCGGGCACAGCGGTCGCCCTGTTTCTCCTCGGGCACAGCGGTCGCCCTGTTTCTCCTCGGGCACAGCGGTCTCCTCTGCTTCTCCTCGGGCACAGCGGCCTCCCCTGCTTCTCCTCGGGCACAGCGGTCTCCTCTGCTTCTCCTCGGGCACAGCGGTTGCCCTGCTTCTCCTCGGGGCACAGCGCGGTCGCCCTGTTTCTCCTCGGGCACAGCGGTCGCCCTGTGCTTCTCCTCGGGCACAGGTCGGTCTCCTCTTCTCTCCTCGGGCACAGCGGCCTCCCCTGCTTCTCCTCGGGCACAGCGGTTGCCCCTGCTTCTCCTCGGGCACAGCGGCCTCCTCTGCTTCTCCTCGGGCACAGCGGTCACCCCTGCTTCTCCTCGGGCACAGCGGTCGCCCCCGTTGCCTCGATAATGGGCCGATTGTTGTGTTTCAGATGACATCACCACAGTCTATAGGCCAGACAGGCCCACGGGCAAAATTTGGCCCTCGATATGAATTTTTTTTTTTGCTCCGATTAAAAGTCTGTATTATTCATGAAATCAACACTAAGAGTCATTTTGATTTTGTTTTTTTTTTAAAAAGATCAAATCAAATCAAATTGAGACTCGAGATGAATCATTATAAAAAACTCTGACTCATTTTGTTCCCGTTGGACTGGGCCTTGTACTGGACTGATCAATGAAACAAACACGAGCACAAACTCATTCAGTGTCTCTGTCCAGTCCAGAGCTCAGAAACCACGTAACCTTCAGAGACTGGTGCCTTTACTCAACCCCAATAACACGACTTTAAACACGACTTTAAACACGACTTTAAACACGACTTTAAACACGACTTTAAACACGACTTTAAACACGACTTTAAACACGACTTTAAACACGACTTTAAACAACGAGATGAACAGAAACACAAAGGACCAGTCCAGAAGAAACAGTGATGAGGCTCAACGTTTGTGGATCAGGAGTTTAGTTTATTTCTTTCAAAAACAGAAAAGTTAACAGTTATTCCCCTGATGACGTCATCAAAATATAAAGTAAAATTAAACCTTATGAACCAGAGGAGAAAGACGATTTATTTCATTTAACAGAATTTAAATGTCTGTTTGAACATTCGTGAGTTACATCAGTTTGTTTTCTTAGATCATTTTTATGGGTTTGATGTATAAAATGTTTGATATATAAGACGTCTGGACTGGAGGTTTGAGACAGAAGACTCTGTAGAGCAGCTCATCAGGGACAGTAATGTGCACAGAGATGAAATCCAGAGATTCAGAGAAGTGTCAAAAGCACGAGCCCACACATGTGCCTGCAGCGCCCCCACATGGACTGGAGGAGCCTCCTCACACTGAGGCAGAGTTTAGTGCGACACTGAAATCGATGTGTGGGCCTTCGTCAGCCGCAGCTCCATCAGTGATGCTCCTCAGCTCCTCGTTTAGATTCTGGTGAGAAAGAATCATTTCCATACTGAGTGACTTCTGCAAACAAACTCTATCACCAGAGTTTCCAAAAACGAGGGCAGACGACCCGAGGAAGGTCTCTGAGGATGAACACCTGCAGCGCTCAGCTTTTTAAAAGGCTATAAACAAAATACACTGTTTGCAATATCGGTGGTTATACAGGAAACAGCTGATTGTGCTAATACCTCTGCAAATGGCCCTAAACAACCCTGCACACGGGACAGTCCCACTGAAAACATATTAATACAGTGTTATAATAATAAATTATTTTATCTTCCATGTCACCCTGTGTTTTGTGTTTCAGGTGGACCGTCTAAGTGGTCGTCCTCTCACTGTGACTGCTGCTGCAAAAGCCACAAGAGCGAACATGAAGGCGAGAGCGGCACCTCCTTCAACGAGCTCTCCACCTCCTGCTCAGAGTCCCAGTCCGAGGCCAGCTCCCCCCAGGGCACCGTGATCCGAGGACCCGTGTCCCGCCCTCAGTGCAACGCCCAAACTCTGGACCGCTCCATGGCGAAGGGGCCGTCCCAAATCCAGCAGCAGGCCGAGCTGAGACGCAAGACCGACATGATGAGAGTGAGGACGTTCGGCGCCGCTAAGGGCAGGAAAATCAACAAGGAGAAGATGACTCCGGAGCAGGAGCTGGAGAAGTGCATCCAGGACTTCCGACGCATTAAGATTCCTGATCACTTTCCGGAGAGGAAGTACATGTGGCAATCAGAGCTGCTAAGAAAGTACCGGCTCTGAATGTGAGAGCTATCACTTTACCACTGCTGAAAGGTATCAGGATACACAGGCTAAAAACAGCAGCGCCCTCAAGACACAAGCTGTATTATATAAAATGAACACACTTTCCCGCCAGCACTAGAACGTACCGGAGCACAAGTATGAGGCCGCCCGGGTCTGTGGTTCCATCGAGCACAGTGTGACAGGCACCAGTTTAAATCAGGTTTATCCAATGTTGGACTTGTTCTGAGTGTTAGTACTGAAACTGTCCCACCAAGCAACAAAGCAACCTCAGGGCGCCATCGCTTCAAGAACAATGGGGAAAAAAATGCAGAAATAAAAAAAAAACACATTTATAAGTGCACCTGTGACATAACAGCACAAAAAAAAAACTTATGAATGAAACGACACCTTATAGACCAGACGGAGCTTTAGCATCAGTGAGCTAACGTGGAAATAGCTCTGGGTAAATGGGTCACATTTTTATACAGAGCTTCGCCACCTTCAAGCCTCAAAGAGCTTTACATCAAGGAACCACTCACACATTCACTCACACATTCATACACCAGTGTGCACAGACACTGGGGGGTTAAGTGTCCTGCCCAAGGACACAACGACAGTTTTCATCTGTGGGAGCAGGAATCGCACCGCCAACCTGTGGGTCAGTGGATCTGTGAGAGTGGGATTCGAACCAAGCTTTGGATCAATGGACAAATGTTTCACCAACTGAGCCACTGTCACCGCTTCAACATGACCTGACCTCAGAGAGCGTGACCTCAGAGAGTGTGACCTCAGAGAGTGTGACCTCAGAGAGTGTGACCTCAGAGAGTGACCTCAGAGAGCGTGACCTCAGAGAGTGTGACCTCAGAGCGTGACCTCAGAGAGCGTGACCTCAGAGAGTGTGACCTCAGAGAGTGTGACCTCAGAGTGTGACCTCAGAGAGTGTGACCTCAGAGAGTGACCTCAGAGAGCGTGACCTCAGAGTGTGACCTCAGAGTGTGACCTCAGAGAGCGTGACCTCAGAGAGTGTGACCTCAGAGAGTGACCTCAGAGAGCGTGACCTCAGAGAGTGTGACCTCAGAGCGTGACCTCAGAGCGTGACCTCAGAGTGTGACCTCAGAGTGTGTGACCTGAGAGAGCGTGACCTCAGAGCGTGACCTCAGAGAGTGTGACCTCAGAGTGCATGACCTCAGAGTGCGTGCCCTCAGAGCGTGACCTCAGAGTGTGTGACCTCAGAGAGCGTGACCTCAGAGTGTGACCTCAGAGAGCATGACCTCAGAGTGCGTGCCCTCAGAGCGTGACCTCAGAGTGTGTGACCTCAGAGAGCGTGACCTCAGAGTGACCTCAGAGAGCGTGACCTCAGAGTGCGTGCCCTCAGAGCGTGACCTCAGAGTGTGTGACCTCAGAGTGCGTGACCTCAGAGCGTGACCTCAGAGAGCGTGACCTCAGAGTGCGTGTGACTCTCAGCGTGACCTCAGAGTGTGTGACCTCAGAGTGCGTGACCTCAGAGCGTGACCTCAGAGAGTGTGACCTCAGAGTGCGTGACCTCAGAGCGTGACCTCAGAGAGTGTGACCTCAGAGTGCGTGCCCTCAGAGCATGACCTCAGAGCGTGACCTCAGAGAGTGTGACCTCAGAGCGTGACCTCAGAGCGTGACCTCAGAGTGTGACCTCAGAGTGTGTGACCTGAGAGAGCGTGACCTCAGAGAGTGACCTCAGAGCGTGACCTCAGAGCGTGACCTCAGAGAGTGTGACCTCAGAGCGTGACCTCAGAGCGTGACCTCATAGTGCATGACCTCAAAGCGTGACCTCAGAGACCGTGACCTCAGAGACCGTGACCTCAGAGACCGTGACATGAGAGAGCGTGACCTCAGAGTGCGTGACCTCAGAGCGTGACCTCAGAGCGTGACCTCAGAGCGTGATGTCAGAGAGCGTGACCTCAGAGAGTGTGACCTCAGAGCGTGACCTCAGAGCATGACATCAGAGTGCGTGACCTGAGAGTGCGTGACCTCACAGTGTGACCTCAGAGAGTGTGACCTCAGAGCGTGACCTCAGAGCATGACATCAGAGTGCGTGACCTGAGAGTGCGTGACCTGACAGTGTGACCTCAGAGAGTGTGACCTCAGCGCGTGACCTCAGAGCGTGACCTCAGAGCCTGACCTCAGAGTGCATGACCTCAGAGAGTGTGACCTCAGAGCCTGACCTCAGAGCCTGACCTCAGAGCGTGACCTCAGCGCGTGACCTCAGAGTGCATGACCTCAGAGCGTGACCTCAGAGAGTGTGACCTCAGAGTGTGACCTCAGAGCGTGACCTCAGAGCGTGACCTCAGAGCGTGTGACCTCAGAGCGTGTGACCTCAGAGTGTGACCTCAGAGCGTGACCTCAGAGCGTGACCTCAGAGGAGATGGTGTCACTCGTTTATCTTCACATAACACAAACTTCTTTTCGGCTTCCAAACAGCACTGCATGTCATTTCACCATAAGCATAATATGCAAAATCAGAAAAGACACTTGGTTCACTGTTTTCGTGGAGCTCACTGCCGTGACCGAAGACCGATGTCCGTCTGTCACGTGTTGGACTGATGATGTCGTCTGGTATGTGATGCCAATGAGTGTTTGACAAATCCTCGACTTTAAGTGTGCAAAAAATCTAATAAATTATTCAGAATTCTACTTGGACCTTGGCTCTTCATGTGAAGCGATGACTCTGGAGGCTTTTTCTTCTCTTGTGCAGTTGTAATTTTTGCCTCATTCTGAGTCATTTTATTTATATGTTTTGCTTCTTTCAGGTTGATTCTTGTTTAGATCTAGATCTTCTGCAGGGGGCTCAAAGCTTTTTCCAAAATGAATGTGCATCAGAGGGTCAAGGGTCAAACCTGATGAGGTGGCTGCACTTCCAGCTCCTTCCACTCTTAAATGTTCGTATTAACCCTCTACATGATCCTGGGGTTTTTATTTCACGTCTGTGTCTGTAAATCAACATATGAACATTAATAACAGACACATCAGGTGCTTCTTTAACCAGTGTCGCTCTCACTAGCGTTAGCAACAGGTTTGATTGACAGCGGTGCTAAGTGCCAAGAGGGGTTGTTACCTTCAATAACCTCGCTCCGGATTGGCTCTTTAGTTGCTATGATGCTCGCTGTTGTAATTCCAAATATGGAACTCTGCTCCCAATTCCCCGCTATAACCGTTAGCCTCGATGAGCATCATTTTTTTTAGCTGAAGCTGTGGGTGACGTCACACTCACACACACTCACTCACACTCACTCACACTCGGGTTCACTTCTTTACACAGTCTATGCTCACAATAGACTGTGTAAAGAAGTGACACAGTCACTTCTTTACACAGTCTTAAAGTCTCAGAGCGCCTTCATGGGCCAAATTAGACCGTCTGAAGGGCCACGTCTGGCCCTTGGGCCTCGCTTTGGGCAGCCCTGATCCTCTGTATTCATCTATAATGATGCACATCAGGGCATCACTGCCTCCAGCTGAACCCTCCAGAGTCGCTCTGTCTTCCTCCTGACATTGTAATCTGATTTTTCATTCAGAGATGAACCGGAGGAGGATCCAGTGAACAGTATAAATAGATACAGTATAACTGAGCATCCCGAGCGTGAGCCATAGGAAGTGCTATTTATAGAAGCTTTTCTTGTCCCTTTGCATCGTTTGCAGTTTCAAAACCCGTGAGCATCAACCGTGAACAACCTCAAGAAAGTCAGTCGATCATTTATCATCATGTTTATCTGGACTTTCTGTCTGAAATCCATCCTCCTCAGCACTGAGACACGGATGTGCTCCAGGTTGTAATAATAATAATAATAATAATAATAATAATAATAATAATATAATAATAATAATAATAATAATAATAATAATGATAATATAATGATAATAATAATAATATATAGGTAATAATGATTATTAAACACACTCAAAGATCTTTTTTGCTTCAAAGATGCTTTACAAACAATAAGAAAACACTGTGCATTTAGTTAAGTTCAAGTGTATTTTTGCAGCACATTTAACACAAAGTGCTTCACATAAAAGTAGAACAGACACAAACAGAGAGAACTATGTAACGCTGCTGTGAACCTAACACCTTGATGAAAACTCAGTGCGTCACTGCATTTTTGCAGATCAAATCCTCCCGGTCTCAGGACGGGGGGGGGGGGGCTCTGACCTCGCTGGCCTATCCCACAGACCTGGACCTGCCCCTGGACCTGCCCCTGCCACTCTCCTCTCGCTCAATAACTTCAGATCTCGACCCTGAACTATCATTAAATACAATCGATATCCTACATCCTTCTCTGGGGCTCCAAGTTACATTAAAAATTCAATCAAATACAGCAGTGCTACTTCTAACGGGTCTCATTTATCTCGCGGGGTTAAATGAGGCCGTGGCTTTCTGCAGTTTTATGTAACTTAAAGACGGTGTAACTAAAGGCGACGACACGCTGAGAACATCACATATGACGATTACACGGTTCTGTGGTGCAGCCAAACCTCACAATGGACATGCCTTTAAGCACCGGAACCACACTGTAAGAATCCATCCACTGACAAGAGATGTGCATTTGATTATACGTTAGATTAGGCTCATACTAATCTGAGTCACTTTTATGGAGCTGTGTGTGTGGTGTGTGTTCAGCCTTGAGAGCAGCAAAGACAAATGAATCTATGAAACGTCTTTAACTTTAGACTGAAGAGATGAAAAGCTTTGATCATGCTGCATTTGGTGCCACAGCGATCAAGCTAATTCTATTCAGGGACGCTCCGATATCAGACTGGTATCAGATATCAGCACCGATATTGAACGTTTTTGAGGCTCAGATATCGGCCCAGAGATACGGGTTCAGTCGAGATGTCATTTTGGTCGATAAACTGTTGTAATAGGACGATTTACTGAACAATACGGGCCCAAAACGCCTTGTTACTTTGCCGTTTAAGGAAATAAATCATGTTTTCAGTATCGGCATCGATATCAAAACAGAAACAAACCTGGATTATATATTTTTTGCCTTTATCTATATTTTAAATGGTGCAAAGTACTCAAAATGGCCCCTATAAACAGGAAACTGAAGAGCAGAGCCGTTTTATTTAAATGTTGAAGTGCAAAAGCAAATCTCTTGACACGGCTGACATATTGTGAAAGTGAATGACCAGAGCAATTTTAATAAAACACAAAATAAACGCACGAGTAAAACCAAACAGGGAAATGGAGTTTACACTTTTAAAGCCGAACACTGTAAGATATTCTCCAGAATTCACTTTTACAGCACAAACCTCATAAACAGCCCATCGCCCCAGTGCCACCACGACGACTCCACTCGTAAGAATAATTTCTGCATCACCTCGTCTCTTCACAGTGAGTTTTAATCCGCCGGGACCACACGGTTGCATCTGTTTGCTCAATGCGTATTTCCTGCACTCATTTACAAAAAGGGTCAGCGTTTGAATCCCTATTGTGCCGTGAGCCGTGATTATCCTAAGCCTACATACAGTGGTCCCCTTTCATGACGGGCCTGCAGGGACACACTTAGAGAAACGGGATCCAATTTGCAGCCACGGAGCACATTTGGGGCTTGACTCTGGCCTGATTCTGCCAAGTCCAGAGCGAGAAACACCAGTGGAAACACATTATGGATGAATCTGCAGGGAAAGTGACAACATGGAGGTGAATGTCACAGACGTCAGCGTTAGTGTAAAATGTGGAGTTAGGCCATGTGTCCGGGATTCGACTGGGAATCGAATTAAACATATGAAGGCGTGTGTGTGATTATGGAGGGAATACAGTAAGAAAATGATACAGCAAAGTGTTTAAAATCTGCCCAGGCACAGTTTAAATTTACATTTCAAAACAAAGATTACACAGGGACTTTGTTGGATATTGAAGCTATAGATGTTCCACTGGTGACCTGGGATCACCCTCAACACCGGCCTTAGTTTAGTTTCTGATCACATCAAAAAGAGGATGTATTTTAGTGATGGGACTTTCAAATCTTTTGGAGGCTCAAAAGACTGGCTCTTTATATGACACAACTCCTTTTATCTACAAACTAATCACCGAGACACACGACCGAGGCTCAGATGGGTTTAAAATAGTTCAAACTCAGAGTGAGAGTGAGTTTACCCTTTGGAATTCTGAAAATCTAAAAGAAAAACATTGCACAACAATAGGAATAATAAAAGAACAAAGGTGTTATTATGATGCCAAATATTTTCTGTGTCTCCTGCTCAGATTCTGAGCTGATTCTTGTGTTGTTTCAGAGTTAATCTGGATAAAAAATGCATAAAAATTGGAAAAAGATTCAGTTCTTTTAAAAAATGAGATCCAGTTCCAGCTATTCTCGTTAAGGGACGATTCAAAAGAGCCGATTCTTTCATGAACGTCACATCACTAATTCATCTGAGACTAAAAGAGTAAAATAAATGAAAATGATGAAGACTTTTCGTTTTGTGATTCAGATTTTGAGGTAACATTGAATATAACTCTAATTCAGTGTTTTTATTACTTCAGATATGTGATTTTTCGACAAAGCAAAGCGTGGCCAGTTTGAGGATGTGTCTTTGTACATAAAAAGTCGAAAATAGTCCAAATAAAGCCCATAGTCTGGTGCAGGGCAGAAGCGGCTGACGTGTCTGACAGGTGTCTGTATTGTGCTGACTTCGGTGGGCGACTGGCCAAAGTCTACTCTTCCACTTCTTGGCGCCACCTTCTCCCAGAGCTGCAGGCTTTGGCGCCAGCTCCCCGTCACAGCGTGGGCACCGTGAGGGACTGATACAAGCACAGGCACAGCACTGCTCTGCCTCACTAAAACTTCATGCAAAAGCCTCTGAGATCCACTTGGCAAAAGTATAAAGCGCTGGCTCCAGGTGCTCTGCTCCTAACGATGCCGAGGTTGTGACTGTAAAGTGGGGCAGGTTTGTGGATGTGTTCTCTGGGCCGGACTCCCCGGAGACCACAGAGGAGGGAGGTGAAGAGCAGCGTCCTCCCTCGTCTCGTTACAGGGTCAGAGCGCTGGAACTCCATGTGCCACAGTCCTGCAGGTGTATACCTTCAAGTGTCTCCTCCCTGTCATTTTCTCCCTCATTACCTTATCCCCTTTTCAAGGACTGCCCTGAAGAATATACCGGCTCTATTAAGCCGTTCTGACCGGAAATCCCACTGCTCATAAATCACCTCCGAGGGCCGAGGCAGAGTGGACGGAGCGGACTCTGTGCAGTTAAATAAATCAAACACAGCACTAGAGGATATTACACTGGGTAAAATACTGTAGTACCACACCGTAAATCCACAAAAGAAGCAGAGATTGTGTTTGAGTTTCAGTGGTGGAATGTAAAAAAGTAAAAGTAGAAAAGTATTTATGTATCTGTGCTTTACTTGAGTACATTTTACAGTGAGTACTTTTTTACTTCATTTGAGAGCAGTATTTGTACTTTCTTAAATGGACTGAAAAAGCAAAAGTATTTTTCTTATAGTGTGAGAGCTGCTGAAAAGGCTGAGGCTTTATTTTAACATTATGCATAATCTGAACAAACGAAAATAAACAAATAAAAACAGATCGATTTGATTGTTTCTGTTAAACAAAATTTAGCTCAAAACTTCATCAAAATCACCACATTTGAAGCTTTATAAGACTCAACATTTGCAAGAAATACTTTTAATTTTGACTCTTAAACTGGTGCTTTAATAGTTTTACTTGAGAGGATTTTTCATGTGATAGTTTTACTTTTACTTGAGTATTTATTCGCTCCAGTGTCTGTACTTTTACTTAAGTAACAAACCAGAGTAGTTCTTCCTGCTGTGATGCCAAATCCACAGGATGAGAACAGACTTCAGACGGTTCGGCCTTTCACTGTCCAAAGTTAGTCATTGATTTTTGCCGGTGCCATTACTGCAGAAGACACTTATGAGATTACTCAACCTGCCTCTGTCAGCTAATGTTTCGGCCTTTTAAATAATCAGTCAGGAAACATCGTACAAAGTTTTTATATACTTTGTGCAATTAGGAGTGGAGGCTGAAACCAGACCTCGAGCTGCGTCACAAAAACGTCTTCAGATCGCTTCAGAGGACCTTTGCTAAAGTGTGATAAAGTTCTCCTGTAAAACAAGAGCCTCGGGAAGAACCAGAGCTCAGACTGTGGCTAAGCTCTCACAGTGAAGGGGGATAATCTGAGCGTTCAGTTTGACTTGGAGGAGAATGAGAGGCTTTAACTAAAACAAATCCTTTATAAGACATGCGTGAGGGACAAACGACTAGAACAGGAGATACTGTCAGAGTAACAGGAGGAAGGAGGAAGGAGGAAGGAGAAAGGAGGATGGAGGCAAGAGAATGGAGGCTGGAGTCAGGATGATGGAGACAGGATGATGGAGGCTGGATGATGGAGGCTGTATATGCTCATATCTAACCTGCAGCTGCCACATTCCAAACAGGAAGTGAGCATGAGCATCGGTTCCATCGACTCTGGCTCCAATTCAATTTCTATTGAAAAAGTTTTTACACAGAAAGTGAATTGGGGCCAGAGTCGATGGAGCTGGAAGTGCGCCCGTGATCATGTTCCTGTGTGGAACCGGCTGCAGGTTAGCTCTGTGTTTATATAAACAGTCTATGGTGCCGACACGTTCAGCCTCAGAGCCTCAGTCCCACAGACACATCTGTATTTCTTTGCGAGAACAAAAAATATAAATGTTTTTTTTATAAATATTTTTACACAATTGATGTGTCAGAGATGTGATGTTAGTGAACGAGTCGGCTCTTTTGAACGGCTCCTCTTTTGAACTGTTGGAACCAGATCTCATTTTTAAAAGAACTGAATCATTTTCTTTCTGTTTTTTTACACTGAATCAGCAGAAGAATCAGCTCAGATCAGATCAGGCGACTCGAGTGAGAGCTGCACAAAAACATGTGGCACCATAAAAACGGCTGTGTTTTTGGTTTTTTTTAAATAAATGTATTATTGTAGGGAAACGTTTTACTTAGATTATTCATAATTCCAAAGGTTAAATTCACTCCCGTCTCAGTTTGAACCAGTTTAAACACATCTGAGCCTCTATGATCAGTTTGTAGATTAAAGTTCTCACATTTGGTTCTGTCATATAAATAAATGTATAAAGAGCCAGTCTTTTGATCGGTTCTGTGAAATGAATGGATCCAAAAGATTCGGATCCCACAAAGGAGCCAGAAGTCCCATCACTAGTGTCCATAAAAAGTGGGACCTCGTGTAAAGTGTGAGGAGGGACAGTCTCCTGAAGCACTGATGCTGTCACCTGTAGGAGGCGCTGGTGAGTCTGGATCTTTGAGGATTTGTGGACTCCAGAATGTGGATGGTAAAAAGCCGGTCTCATTTCCTGACAGTGAACAGATTAATCCAGCCGCAGATTAAACGCTGCACACAGATGGTGAGCTTGTTGCCTCACATCAGCCGACCCGGGCGCTGCTCCGAGGATCAGCCGAGCACTTGACCCACTGTAAAACTCACACATCAACACAATTTAAACTTTTAATGTTTTATAAAACACGTCTGAGCCGCGTCTACAGAGAGAACAGTTTATTTAAGAGACACAGGTTCTGTTTTTATCAGAAAATACGACTAAAGTTTTTAACAATGACACAATGTTTGACCATGTTGTGTGTTTTATAATGAAAAGAACATCTACAGAATTAGGGGAGAGGGTTTGTATCAGGGGCAGGGGTCTTGTATCAGGGGGGGTTGGGGGGCAGGGGGTATTTCAGGAGCAGGGGGCTTGTATCAGGGGGGGTTGTATTTCAGGGGCAGGGGGCTTGTATCAGGGGCAGGGGGGCTTGTTTCAGGGGCAGGGGGCTTGTATCAGGGGCTGGGGGCTTGTTTCAGGGGCAGGGGGTTTGTTTCAGGAGCAGGGGGCTTGTATCAGGGGCTGGGGCTTGTATCAGGGGGCAGGGGGCTTGTATCAGGGCAGGGGGCTTGTATCAGGGGCAGGGGGCTTGTTATCAGGGGCAGGGGGCTTGTATCAGGGGCAGGGGGCTTGTTTCAGGGGCAGGGGGTTTGTTTCAGGGCCAGGGGGCTTGTATCAGGGGCCGGGGGCTTGTATCAGGGGCCAGGGGGCTTGTATCAGGGGCAGGGGGCTTGTATCAGGGGCAGGGGGCTTGTATCAGGGGCAGGGGGCTTGTTTCAGGGGGCAGGGGGCTTGTATCAGGGGCAGGGGCTTGTGTCAGGGGCAGGGGGGCTTGTATCAGGGGCAGGGGGCTTGTATCAGGGGCAGGGGGCTTGTATCAGGGGCAGGGGGCTTGTATCAGGGGCCGGGGGGCTTGTATCAGGGGCAGGGGGCTTGTATCGGGGGCAGGGGGGGCTTGTTTCAGGGGCAGGGGGGGGCTTGTTTCAGGGGCTGGGGGCTTGTATCCGGGGCATGGGGCTTGTTTCAGGGGCAGGGGGCTTGTTTCGGGGGCCAGGGGGCTGCTGTGACTGATTCTAGTGAGTAAATACATCCTCAGAGCTGTAGCGGTGAAACCTTTAACTCTCGAGGCTCATTCGTCTCCATTGGGCTCAGCTCCGGTCGGACAGAAAGCCCAGATTACTTTCATTTTAGGCTTCAGACTTTCATTTAGCAGCACACTTCAAGCCATTATCCAGCCATCACAGAAACGGCACAAAACAAATGATATTTACCTCAAAGGCCATATTACCCCGGGCTCAGGGAGGGCGGGGCCTGAAGAGGAGGGGGCGGGGGCTGTGACTCTGGCTGAAAAGTGCGTCTGTCACTGTGGATATGACGAGCAGAAGGCAGCGACATGGAGAGGCCTTTGACACAGATGTCATCACGTCTAATCCTTCATTACTCTCATGTCGGGATTGAGAGTTCATCACCATGGCAACCAAACCAAAATAATCCCCTAAAACACAAAGAGGATCAGAGTGATGTTGATAGTGGCTTTAAACCAGAGCGAACGAAGGATGATTTATAACACCTTCCCTCCTAAAGGTGAATCTTTAACCTACAAGTGTCTTACAGGTGAACTACAGCCTCTACAGGTGAACTACAGCGTCTACAGGTGAACTACAGCGTCTACAGGTGAACTACACCCTCTACAGGTGAACTACAGCCTCTACAGGTGAACTACAGCGTCTACAGGTGAACTACAACCTCTACAGGTGAACTACAGTGTCTAAAGGTGAACTACACCGTCTACAGGTGAACTACGGCCTCTACAGGTGAACTACAGTGTCTACAGGTGAACTACAGCCTCTACAGGTGAACTAAGTGAACTACAGTGTCTACAGGTGAACTTGAACTACAGGTGAAACTACAGTGTCTCTAAGGTGAACTACAGCCTCTACAGGCGAACTACAGCCTCTACAGGTGAACTACAGCCTCTACAGGTGAACTACATCCTCTACAGGTGAACTAAGATTTCTACAGGTGAACTACATCTTCTACAGGTGAACTACAGCCTCCACAAATGAACTACGGCCACTAGAGGTGAACCACACCTTATGCACTGAATAAACTTCACTACATCTGCGTCCACAGATTTTGTCCCTGGTACAAATCCTCACGGTGGCAGTGATGATCTGATGAAAAAAAAACATTACAGATTTTTTTAAGGGGCCCCTCGCTGCCCTGGCCCCGGGGTAGACAGCACCTCTCACCCCCCCAGTGCGACGCCCCTGTCTGCGTCAGTCACACACTGGCACAGATCTCGGGTAAAGTCTGACGTCTGGACGGCTCAGGGCTCAGAGCCAGAGTCAAGGTGAAAGAGAAGAGTGCTGACCACAAGATGCTGACGCGGGACACGGGTCGTCAATCCTGTGAGGCCACGAGAGCCACTGAGGGTCACTTCAGACGAGGACGAAGCACTTCCACACGATCAGAGGAGGAAAAGTACAAAAGTAAAGGCACAGAAGTAGAATTAATAGAAATGAAAGTTGACATCTGTAATTACTACTCCTCTACATCGTTATTTTTATGATCTACTGAGGTTCATCTGGTCATTTATTTTCATAGATTCTTTTACCAGACCAAGGTTCAGTTTTTCATCCCTGACAGTTTGTTTTGCTCACTAGCGCCTCAGAGTGGTCACGTGATGCTGCTGTGACGTGTCCGCTCACCTGATTTAAACAGGTTTTGGCGCTGTCCAAGACCAGCTACTGAAGGTTTTGAGTCCAAGACAAACAAACAAGAATATACACACAAAATTCACTAAAACTCAGATTGAATGTTCATGTAACTTTAACACTTGTCCCTCTCGTTCTGCAGTTAAAGGGAAGCAGCAGATCTGATACTTTTACTGTTTTTGCTCCTGTATTTTCAGTTCAAGTTGTGCCTGATGTGTCTCTGAGTTTCTGTCTGGAGCTGCAGTGTGGTGGACGTTCTGTGAGCCCTGGTCCAGCCCCAGAAACAAAGAATCACAATAATCCAGACTTTTTCTAAATCCGCCAGTGGAAAGTGGAGCTTTGTCCCGGTGCTTTACCTTAAGTCAAAGTTGCGTGGGCCTTGTTCTTTCACACGGCCCAGACTTCACCGTGTCCCTCACCTTTGGACACAAAAAGCTCCTAAAACAGTGCTGGGTTATTTTAGCTGTTCCCAAACGACAGTCGCTGCCACTTTGGATGCAGTGTAAAAAGTAGGTCTGCCAAAAGCATGTCCCGTCTCTGCTGGTGTGTGTGAAGTGGACGGGGCCCCGTGAGCACGAGCAGAGCCTCAGAGCCTCAGAGGGAGCGCTGGCATTTCACACACGCTCCACGGTTCGGGCGGCGTTCTCATTATGTTCACAGTTAAAACAGGAGTCGTGGTCTGAACACATCCAAACCTTTAACGAGAAATGTCTGCAGGACACGGTGAGTCTGTCTGAGGCACATTTCAACGTTTTACTTACAGAAAATCATATGTCGTTGTTGTGGTTTTAGCAAAGAAAGAGAAAAACGTCTGACTGTGTGATATGTTTTATAATTCACACAAATATAGAGACTTGTCAGATGAAAAGCTTGAATGAGGACGTCACATTAACGTCGACACCTGAGCCTGAGCCAGAAGTGTTCAGGCTTTAGTTTTTACAAATGCTCGTCTGAAGAGGCTGGATAACGATAACACCTGGACTTTAACACCGGGACCTTTTAATGAAACAAAGCCCAGGTGAGTCACGTTAAAGAATTACAAAAGTCCCTCAGAGACTGAACCACAGAGTCTGAACCACAGAGACTGAACCACAGAGACTGAACCACAGAGACTGAACCACAGAGTCTGAACCACAGAGTCTGAACCACAGAGTCTGAACCACAGAGACTGAACCACAGAGACTGAACCACAGAGACTGAACCACAGACACTGAACCACAGAGACTGAACCACAGAGACTGAACCACAGAGTCTGAACCACAGAGACTGAACCACAGAGTCTGAACCACAGAGTCTGAACCACAGAGACTGAACCACAGAGACTGAACCACAGAGTCTGAACCACAGAGACTGAACCACAGAGACTGAACCACAGAGACTGAACCTATAGAGAACAGACTGGACCCACAAAGTGCAGACTTTCATTATTATTGCTAAGTCCTTAATCCCAGACAAAATAAAACTCAAAAAAGCAAATGCCACACAAAATCATGGCTCAATGTTCAGGATTGTTACGAAACTATATTTAGTTTGGACTGCTTCAAAAAGTGAACCAAAAAAAAAAATCCTGTCTCTGATTGATGTTGATTTTCGATGATAAGGCCTGTACATTTTCTGTTATAAAGACAAATAAAATGGATGAATATTAGTTTCCTGAACAGAGGCTAAACAGAGGACATGAGCATTAAATGAGCATTTGTAAAGCAGGGGTCACCAACCCTATGCCCGCGGGCACCAGGTCAGGTCGCCCCCAACGCCCACATGAGGCGCCCGCAGGCCGCTTCTAAAAATAGCACAACTCACTAATGAGCTGCATCTAAAATGTTATTTTATTCTGTTGCTATTTTTTTTTTTTAATTACCTCTACATTTATATAGATTTAAAAATGGCAACATCTTAAAAATATATTCATAAAATATATACATGAAGTTTAGAAAAGTTAAGGTGAACTCTGACCTCCTCAGGTCAAAGGTCAGTATTGTGCGCGTGACAAAAACCAGTGCTCCGCTCGCGAGCGCTGTGAAGATTATCTCTGAATGTTTCACGACTGTAAAATAAAACCTGCGTGTGTCTCATCTGCGGCGACAGAAAAGCGGCACAATGTGGAGGGACATTTCACTACGTGTCACAAAAGTTACCGCGAACTAACCACCAGTACACGCACTATGGGCAGGAAGGCACGTGAGCTAAAGGCAGCTTCGGGTAAGCAACAGTTTTTTTTTTTCACGAGAGACCAGAGAAAAAAAAAAAAAAAAAAAATCATAAAAAGCAACAGAGATTTATTTAAAAATGTTTACGTTGATTTTTTCTTTAACATTAGATAATTGATAACTTTTTGAAACATGGTGCAAAAAAGTTTTTTTTGTCAGTGGCCTGTGAAAATGGGACACTATGAGATGAGATGATCGTCTGAAAATTTAACAAGTACTGACATTTATAAAGTTAAAGTGCTGATACTGATATCTGTTTCCCACCTTGCTCATTATTGATTGTGAGAAATCATGAACCTGATCAGTGTTTTCAGAGATGATTATCAGTATTAATTATTAATAATGTATAACTAAGGGCAAACTGAGCATATTTGTCATTTCAGAAGAGCGAATCAAACTGGTAGCCCTTCGTATGACTGGGTACCCATGAAGTAGTCCCTCGTTTCAAAAAGGTTGGTGACCCCTGCTGTAAAGCATCAAACTTTAAAAATAGTAAAGTCTAAACTCCAACCAAAGACTGAGAGACTCTCCATTAAAAAGACATTAACAAATAAATGAGTTTATCTGACGAACTGCACAGTCGTGTTCGGAAAAGACTGTTTCCTGTGAACTTGACCCTCTGAAACTGATCATATACAGTTTTTACACAGTCTACGGCTTTATGTGACAGCCCTCTTCATGCCCCGCCCTCTTCATGCCCCGCCCGCTTCATGCCCCGCCCTCTTCATGCCCCGCCCGCTTCATGCCCCGCCCTCTTCATGCTCTGAGCGTCTGGCAGCTTCCACTTCCACATTTCCTTTTATTAAGCGTCTTTGTTCGGTCTCATTGTGCCGTGTGAATAGCTGGATGCCGACACTGGGGACGGGTGCATTCGGTGTGTTCTAGTTTCTCACCAAACGCACTTCAGTGTCTAAGCCGTGTCATGTTTCAGCTGTTTGCAGCACAGGGGCTTCAGTGGGGTAAGTGGAGGTGTGCAGGGAGCTTACAGCAGCTACATAACACTGAGCTCAGATGAAGGAGGAGGAAGAGGAGGAAGAGGAGGAAGAGGAGAGACAACGACAGTCCCAAAGGCTGCAGCAGTGAGGAGGCAGCTGGCTCAGAGGTGTACGTCCTATTTTTAGTTTTCCTCATGAAGATCTCTGTATCCACCAGCTGCCGGAGAAACCAAAAGACTCTTTCCTACAGTAGAAGCACCTCAACTTAAGTTTAACTGAAATCAGCAGAATCGCTCCTGTCCTGCCCCGTAAACGCTTCCACACGGGACGGGGATGTATGGAACTCTGCAACTAATCTAATAATAAGTCTGGAAAATGAAATATTCAGTTGTAATATCAGTTTTGGAGGGTTAAACTCATGGACTGTGTATAATTCTTTATACAGTCTATGGTTAAAAGACATTAGAGGAACATTTCAGCTCATGTTATGTTTCAGGGGGAAGAATTAAACTGTAACACAAACAGATCATTATTTTTACCTTAACTGTAAAACACACATCTAAAAGTGACTTAATAATAGAAACTGGTCCAATAACTTCCTGTTGAAGAGTGCAGAGCGACAGCCTCTTCAAAAAGGCGTTTCACTGAACAAAAAAACAAAACCCGAAAACAAGTAAGTACAGAGAAGTGGGCGTGGATAGGGGGGGAGGTGAAAACGACTTTTTTCTGAGCACTCAAGACAATAAAGACAATAAAGCTTTACTCAAATATGAAACAATCTAAATACAACATTGTTAAACGCTCATAAAACCACAGAGGGAGAGGTCACCACAGAGGGAGAGGTCACTACAGAGGGAGAGGTCACTCACAGAGGGAGAGGTCACTACACAGAGGGAGAGGTCACCACAGAGGGAGAGGTCACCACAGAGGGAGAGGTCACCACAGAGGGAGAGGTCACCACAGAGGGAGAGGTCATCACAGAGGGAGAGGTCATCACAGAGGGAGAGGTCACTACAGAGGGAGAGGTCACTACAGAGGGAGAGGTCATCACAGAGGGAGAGGTCACCACAGAGGGAGAGGTCACTACAGAGGGAGAGGTCACTACAGAGGGGGAGGTCATCACAGAGGGAGAGGGCACCACAGAGGGAGAGGTCACTACAGAGGGAGAGGGCACCACAGAGGGAGAGGTCATCACAGAGGGAGAGGGCACCACAGAGGGAGAGGTCACTACAGAGGGAGAGGGCACCACAGAGGGAGAGGTCACTACAGAGGGAGAGGTCATCACAGAGGGAGAGGGCACCACAGAGGGAGAGGTCACTACAGAGGGAGAGGTCACACCACAGAGGGAGAGGTCACACAGAGGGGGAGGTCACCACAGAGGGAGAGGTCACTACAGAGGGAGAGGTCATCACAGAGGGAGAGGTCACTACAGAGGGAGAGGTCACCACAGAGGGAGAGGTCATCAGAGAGGGGGAGGTCACTACAGAGGGAGAGGTCATCACAGAGGGAGAGGTCATCACAGAGGTAGAGGTCATCACAGAGGGAGAGGTCACCACAGAAGGAGAGGTCACTACAGAGGGAGAGGTCACCACAGAGGGAGAGGTCACCACAGAGGGAGAGGTCACTACAGAGGGAGAGGTCACTACAGAGGGAGAGGTCACTACAGAGGGAGAGGTCACCACAGAGGGGAGAGGTCACCACAGAGGGAGAGGTCACCACAGACAGAGGGAGAGGTCACAACAGAGGGGAGAGGTCACCCCAGAGGGAGAGGTCACCATCACAGAGGGAGAGGTCACCACAGAGGAGGTCAGGTCACCACAGAGGGGGAGGTCACCATCACAGAGGGAGAGGTCACCACAGAGGGAGAGGTCACCACTACAGAGGGAGAGGTCACCATAAAGAAAATAAATCCCGTCTCCTCACGACTCAGAATCAGACTCAAACTCTGGCCTGTGATTCTGAGCCGTTCATCGAGTCTGAGCTTCACCCACAAGAAGAAAAGAGGCTGTTTCATTTATTTATCAAATATAAAATATTGATATGTTCTGGCAGAGGACCAGAGAGCGAGCGCTGGGCGAGGAGTCTGCAGGAGGCTCATCCATGATGTTTTCAGAATATTTGTGGAGAGACTGTTCTGCTCATTCTGTCTCTTACTCATAAATGATTATACTAACGGTTTAACCTGTCCAGTGTGTCCACGTACACCAGGCGTGAACACAGCACGAGGTCACGTGTGCACAAAAGTGACGTGTGCACAAAAGTGATGTGTGCACAAAAGTGATGTGTGCACAAAAGTGATGTGTGTGCAGAAATGATGTGTGCGCAGAAGTGATGTGTGCACACAAACATGCACAAAAACTGGAAGATCCAGTTGATCTCGTTTGTGGGTTTTTCACTGTATTAGTCTGCAGCCTCACCTCACACACCTCAGCACCTTACACACTTTACACACCTTACACACTTTACACACTTTACACACTTTACTCACTTTACTCATATTTTTGTATTTACTTAAGACTCTCTTCAGTCATGATGTGCTGGTGTGAGGCTCGTGCGTGACTCTTGCTTATTTGTCCTGAGGATTAGTTCCTTCTGAATAACAAAAATTAATTAAGCTGCTGAAGCACAGTCAGTGTCTAGAACAGCCCCCAAAAAAACTGCTGCACTGCAAAGAAAGTTCAGTGTGAAAATGACTTGGGAAAAACACACAAACATATGTATATATATATATATATATATATATATATATATATATATATACACACATATACACACACATATATACATATATATATACATATATATATATATATACATATATATATACACACATATACATGTATCATGATACACACACACACATAAAACAGAGCATCACTCAGTCTAACACATGAGTAGGACACTGGGGTGTCATGGAAGCCCCAGATAATACAGAGCGGCCACTCAGTCTAATGATGAGTAGGACACTGGGGGCCAGAGGAGGGGCCCCTGGGGGATACAGAGGAGCGGCCCCTGGGGGATACAGAGGAGAGGCCCCTGGGGGATACAGAGGAGAGGCCCCTGGGGGATACAGAGGAGCGGTCCCTGGGGGATACAGAGGAGAGGCCCCTGGGGGCCACAGAGGAGGGGCCCCTGGGGGATACACAGAGGAGAGGTCCCTGGGGGATACAGAGGAGAGGACCCTGGGACCATGTATGTGTCCTGCAGAGTCCCTCAGCCTGTCCTGTGGAGGCTGACAGGTGCGAGCAGGAGGCTGTGGTCAGGGCGGAGGTGCATTAACGAGCTCGGGGACAGTCTCCTCTGAACATGTGAATAAGTCATGGCTCCTCACTCTCTGTAAGAGCCACATGTGCGTTTTTAGAATTCCCCGAGTTCTGCAGAAACACATGAAACATTTATGTTTGTTTGAAAAATTCAAATGGATGTCCTGAACTTTCCCAACATAGCCCATCTGAAATATTTATTTTTGACTTGCAGGAGGCTGAAAACGAGCAGCAGAAAGGCCTTTGTGTCTGTTGAATTTGAGAGATTTATTCTCAGCACATCACTCACACAGACTCTCATTTTAGCTCCACTTTTCTCCTGTTTCTGGATGGGTTTTTTGTATTTTTTGGGCTGAGCTGAGGCGCAGGTCACTGAACGCACCAGCAGAGGGCGCCCTCGGCCCGTGACACGCGCCTGTGGGAGGATAAAGTGTGAGCTGCTTTTACATGTCATTACAGGGCCTTGATTTGAGCCAACTCCGCGATGCTGGACAGAAAACAGCCTGAGTCTGAATAAATGACTCGGATCTTCTTAAATGGCTTTTCTTTTCTTCAGTATTTTCTTGTTTTACACTGAGCTGAACCAGACTCTGACTGTTGTGTTCAGTCACACACTGAGTGTTGAATGACCTGGACCGCCCCGAGGAGCCGTGTCCTTCCACTGGGCCGGTCCTTGGCTCCTCAGGTGAGTGTTTCAGTCAGAGCCGTGCCTTTTCTCCTCAGGTGGGTGTTTCTGCTGCTCTGGCTCCTCAGGTGGGTGTTTCTCTGCCAGAGCCGGTCCGTGGCTCCTCAGGTGGGTGTCCCTGTGTGTCCCTGTGTGTCTGTGTGTTCTTGTGTTCTTGTGTTCTCTTGTTCTCTTGTTCTCTTGTTCCTGTTGCGCGCACACGGCTCTGTCCCGCGGCTCGGGGGCGCGAGCTGCGTGCTCCGCGCTGCGTCACGTTGACGTGAAGAAGTTGGACATTTTCTAATCGGGGAGAATAAGACAAACGGCTGCCACGCGCGTTGTGTGAGTTTATGTAAGTTTGTGTCTCTGTTTGTGTCGCTAGAGCCGGTCTGACCTGCGCCACAGGTGAGAGAGAAACACCTGTGGCACGAACACGGCTCAGGTCTGATACTGTCTGTCTGATACAGTCTGATACTGTCTGTCTGATACTCTCTGATACAGTCTGTTAGTGTCTGCACTGATACAGTTGATACTGTCTGGTTGTTACAGTCTGGTGTCTGATACTTTGAGAGCTGGCTGCACTGAGCTGGTTGTTACAGTCTGGTTGTTACAGTCTGGTTGTTACAGTCTGGTGGTTGTACTTTGCTTGTTACTCTGTTGTTATCGCGCACTCCACGTTTAAACAGTGTTTAACCTGTGTCTGTTCAGGTGTTGTAGTTGTTGTTGTGGTTGTTGTTGTTGTAGCTGTGGCCTCATAAACATCAGTCTAATGCTGTTTTCCTGTGTTGCTTGTTTCTGTAATAGTGTAACATGCTGGATCACTGTGTCTCAGATGGAACAGTCCCACACAGACCTGGCCTTATGAAAATGGAGGAGCTGTCTCTCATGGCCCTGCTGCAGTGTCCCGGGTGTCTGCAGCAGCTGGACTCCTCCGCAAAGGTCCTGCCCTGTCAGCACACCTTCTGTAAACCCTGTTTGCAGAGACAGGAGCCGGTGCACTCCCAGCTGCTGTGCCCAGAGTGCCAAACACCCGCCCAGGCGCAGACAGCAGAGGAGCTCCCCACTAACCTCATGCTCGTGCGCCTCCTGGAGGGACTGCAGGTCACCCAGGGGCCCGCAAGGACCCCACTGACCCTCCACTACAGTGTGCCCTCATCCCTCTCCCAACACAGACTGGAAGACCCTGAAGGACAGTCAGAGAGCTCCGTGTCCCGGGACAGAGGCCAGAGTGAGGTGAGTCCAGCCCGTCTCACAGTTATATGTCAACTTCAAAATAACAACAAGGATCGAACAGAAGAGTCTGTGAACGTGGGGCTCAAAACGCTCAAGAACCTGGTTCACAGTGATGTTATAATGAGATGTTCATTATGCAGCACAGTGTAGTTTGGCACAGTTCAGTTTGGCACCATAAAATGCTCCCAGACAAATAAATGGTTGGATACTTGTCGAGGCGGATCACTCCCTCACAGGACACCTCATCATGCCTTTGAAATGTGTAGAACTTTGGACCAACTGCAAAAGCAATTATAACATACTGACACATTCTGAGAGTTTAATGTGAGGCCCGTCCCAATAATGATCACACAGACGTAATAATGTGTTTAATCCTCAGTCCAGGGCTGATCGTTTTATTCTAACGTATTGACACATTCTGAGAGAGTTTGAGGTGAGGCCTGTCTCAATAATCATCACATGGACTTAAAGTTGAACACATGACGGAGACTCTCTGGGGGTGGGCGTTCACCCCGGGACTTTGTCTTTGTCCTAAAGGGAAGATTCAGGTCGTGTTTGTTTGACGATGAGGCTGGAGCTGTAGACGCTGAGTTTGAACTTCTGTGACTCATTACAGACACAAACAGACTAAAGTGCTTCATTCTGCTCAAAATTGCACATTTGGTTTTGATATTATTATATTTACTTGAGCAGCACATCGCACTTCAGAAGTGTGATCGTGGCAGGAGTTTAGGACAAACTTTAGGAACACGTCTGTGGGATCTGTCAGTCCAGGTTTGATCCAGAGCAAAAGAAATAGGATTTTTTATTTTTCTCCGTCTCGTTCTGCAGTGCAGCTTTAAACTCGTGTTATGCAGCTCTGATAGACACAGGGGAACTGTTTTATTGTCAGGAGGGACGTGTTTAACACAGATCAAGTTGTGCTGGAGAAAGTTGGAAGCTTTAGTGAAACACTTATGATAGTGGTTGTTTTGAGGATTTCTTTCAAATGAGGATTTTTTTTGTTTGTAATTTGGATTTCTTCACCTTTATTTATTTATTAATTTATGTATTCATGTTTATTTATTAATTCACTTATTTATTTATTCATTTGTTTATTTATTTACACATTTATTTATTTTTTCAGATATTCATTTATTTATTTATTTTTGTTTATTTATTTATTTACTCATTTATTCATATATTTATTTATTTATTCATTTATTTATTTCTGTATTTATTTATTAAATTGTTTATTTATTTATGTATTCATTTTTATGCATTTATTTATTTATTCATTTATTTATTTTATTCTAATTTATTTATTTATTCATATATTTATTTATCTATTTATTTTTTATTATTTCATTTATGTATTTATTTACTCATGTATTTATTTTTTTATTTATGTATTTATTTATTAAAATGTTTATTTATTTATTTATTCATTCCTATATTATTTTTTTCATTCATTTATTTAGTTATTCATTTATTTATTTATTATTTCATTTATTTGTTTATTTACTTACTCATTTATTTTTTCATATATTAATTTATTAATTTATTTATTTATTTATTTGACTGGGGCAATAATGAACAGACATGATACAACATGACTGTAAACACTCTGGATTATATCCAAAGGATCATTTCCATCTTTTGTCTCTTTGTGCTGCAGCTGAGCCTCCACCAGGACCAGCCCCGTCTCGTTTACACATTTTGCAGTTGGATTTATTGCTTAAGAACAACAATAATATTTAAATTCATTCATTTACACATGTTTTTTTACTGGCAAATAACCTTAAAGTTGAATTATCCCCAAAAACCTTCAAATACACAGATTAACTCAAACTGAAACGCTGAAGTATTTCGTTGCATCTTTAATGAGTCATAGAAGTTATTCATTCAACTTTTTAAAGTTCAAATCTAATGGTAGAACAAAAAAAAATAACAAAAAGTTCCTCACTAGAGCAAAGACGGTTCCCACGGTGAAACGATGGCTCCGTCACGTGTTTCAGACTCAAGAATGTGATGATGTCATTCAGGTCGGGGCCAAACGTCTTCACTCCTACAACTCAACTTTTACTGTGGATAAAACCTGGACGACTGAGGGATTACACAGTTTTCCTGGTTGATTCCATCGTAGGTAAACGCACAAATGTTGAACCTGATCATTTGTATCAGTGATTAGACTCGAGATCTCACTGGCTCAAAGAAAAATGTGATGTGTCTGAAACTGTTACAAATCAACTCGAGTCGAACAGGGACGTAACAAAAGAAACGGACGGAAAAGTGGGAAATGAAGAAGTGATTTAATGAACAGGGATGTTAAGGCCACTTTGTCCTTGTCGCCTGCACTTCTGCTTCGGTTTGTTTCCGGTTTTCACTCAGACTCGGACCTGAGCCGTGCAGCTGTTGTGTTAATTGCTCGATTCCATCTGGCATAACTCCATAACTCCTCAGTGAAGTCTCTTGGCTTAAATATCAAAATGAGGTTAAAATATTTGAGAAGCTGGCACAGATGATGAGTCAAACTGACACTTTCCCTCCTCCCACATCTTCAGATGTGATGTGACAGTGAGAACTGCTGCTGCTGCAAATACACAGCTCAGGTCTGTGTGACGAGCAAAAACAAGACACTAAACGCTCGGAAATATCCAGCACTGTGCAAGTAAAACAGGTCAAGGGTCAAAGGTCAAGGCCACGATCACACATAGTGAAGTTCAGTATATCACTGAACTAAACCCAGAAGATAAAGGATCATTTTGAAACTTATTTATGCCACTGACACAAAACCCAAGATCAGATTTAAACCACAAAAACTATTCCTGCGATAAATAAACAGCAGAATGAAACAGTTTAGTCGTTAGTTTGAGTTTGTAATGAGTCAGACAAGTTATTTATTCAAAATGTTACAGCTTAAATCTGATCATACAGTCAAAACATAACCAAAACCCGATAAGTACTGACCCCAGAGATCGTTTTCCATCTTTTATACATAGAATAGGTCGATATAGTGATAAATGTGACAGAGTTAAGTGTTTCAGGAGCTTCTGTCACATTTAAGAAAACATCAGAGCTTCTGCGTTCACTCCAGACCTGTGAGGTGATTTTGGACTATAGAATATAAACTGAATTATGGTTCAGTCCATGTTTTACTCGTTTTCACTTAAACCTGACCCTGTGCATTAATAAAGACTTTATTGTGTTTAAGGTTTTCTCCAGATCGACTTTACCAAACCAACGCAGAGTTTTGCTGAACGACACCATCCTGAACTCTGGAAACGGAGTGTCCCTGGGAGACTCGGACTCGGACTATGGAAACCCCAACGACAGCAGGAGAGTGTACAGCAGCGCCCCCAGTGGCCCGGCAGCTTTATGCAGAGCTCTGTGTGATTTCAGCCCACAAGAGATGAACCTGCAGGACAGTCAGTTCTGCCTCGGCTTCCTCAAGGTCTCTGCTAAAACACTCATTAAAACACATGTACTGGAGACACTTTAGGCCTCAAATCACAGAGAGAAGCGTAAATGGAAACAGCGAGTGGGATGTGGTGGTGGGAAGGATTTACATTTGGTTCAGGAAGTGATGTAACAAACGTAGCCAATGGGAACGGCTGAGTGGAGCTTCAAACCCAGCGGCTCTGCCAACGCTCAACTCCTCGTCTAAACGACAAAAACAGCAGGATTCACGATTATTCTCTGGTGACATTTAAATAAGACTGAGGCTGTTCTATTAATAGCAGAATCTTTACACTTTATGTGTCACATCAGCTGAAAATGAGCTTTAAAATCAAAATAAACCATCAGGAAAAGCAACATGTCTCATATCTGAATGAAAAAGTCAGATTCCTCCTGCACCCTCTGAATTTAATATTTTAACCATAAAAAAGTAAAAATAGTGTAGTAGTGGAGCGAGTGGAGTGAATAACACGAATCTGAAACGCACCAGCAGCTTCCACTAATGGCCAGAGCTATTTGTCCTTTCTCTGCTGCTGTGACTGTTACTTAGCCTAAAGGATTCTCCGGCGTTACGTAAGGAGCTCGGTTATGGCTCTCCTTCCATTAAAGAGAGAAGCATGAAGCTGAAGCAGAAGCCTTTTACAGCACATGGTCCGAGGTTAGACCGGTCACTCAAAGGTCTTTGCCTGAAGTGAAATGATGTAATGTGAGTTTAGTCCTGTGAAGTTTCATCTCCTTTAGCTGTTTTTGTTTGTTCTGTCAGGGGGACATCCTCACGTTCACCAGACGAGTGGATGAACACTGGATCGAAGCTAAACTCGGGTCCAAAGCTGGGATTTGCCCTCTGCAGTTTCTCGAGGTCAGTGCTTCTTTTCATGTCTTCGTGGTGTCCGTCTTTCTCTCTTTCAGTCTAAAATCCTGGGGGTGGGTCGTGGCCTTCACACCTGCGGTTTGGCTCTTTTCTGTGGATAATGTGGACGATGTCACAGCTGGACCCGGACTTTACCTCCAGATCAGAGACAGAGACGAGCCTGGTCTGTGTTTAGACCTGAGAATGTGGAAATACAGAGCAGTGCTGAGATTTGTTACTTACGTGAAAGTACAGATAAAGAGGTAAAAAGTAAAAGTATCACATGAAAAATCGGCTTACGTAAACTATTTAAGCACCCGTTTAAAAATGTACTTTTAGACTAAAAAGTAAAAGTGTTTTTCATTTGTTAAAGTGTAAATACAGTGATTTTGTTCAACAGTAAAAATACAAATCAGTTTCTTATTTTTCTTTCTTTGTTTTGCTCAAAGCCGAAGCTTGAAAAAACTTTAGTCAGAATGTTTCCAGGAACATGGTAAAAATAACCCCTCAAATCATACAAAAAGTACTTTTACTTATCAGTCCAGTTAAAAAATGTAGTAAAAGTACAGATACTGCTCTCAAATGTACTGAAGTAAAAGTAAAAAGTACACACGGTTAAATGTACTTAAGTAAAGTGCAGTACTTTACTCTTTGTACTTGACTGTGGCTCAGTCGTAGCGTTGCTCTCTAGGCTGACCCTCTGTCCTGTTTGGGACTTACTCTCATAAACCTGCTCATTTATTTCCTGTTTTCCTCCCCACACACGTTTTGACCATATTTCACTCGTCTTCCTGTGTGTTCTTGGCTCCGTCTGTCTCTTCTCTCCTCCGTGGCGTTTGTCTCTCTCTGAGCTGCCTCCTCGTGCGGTGCAGCCAGGCATGAAGACGCAGTAATGCTTTCTCCGCCTGGGCGGCATCACATCGCCGAGGCTTTAACCCTGCTGTGTGTGGAGCTCTCCATTTCACAGATCCGGCTCCTCTCTGAGCACCAGAGCCGCTCCTGGCTCTTTTGAAGGAGACTTATCTCTTTGCCTGACAGCTCGTCCAACAAGTTGTGGGAGTGGAGATAAGTCTTCAGACAGAGCAGGTTTTTCACTATTCATTCTCACCTTTTTACTTTTTTGATTTGTTTTCTTTTCTTTTAGCCAAATTCGGTGACTATCAAACTACTTGAATCTAAAAGTCGAAAGGGAAGTGACTCAAAGGAATCTCAACACTGGAGCAAACGTCAGGCCACAGAGGCGTCGAGCAGGACTCTCCTTGGACCCTCTCAGACCTCAGGACCTGCCGCTCCTAACCACCGGAAACAGCACACGGGCCCCGGGAACGGCCCCGGGAACGGCCCCGGGAACAGCCCCGGGAACGGCCACGGGAACGGCCCCGGGAACGGCCCTGGGAACGGCCCCGGAAACGGCCTGTACCTGCCCAAAGGCGAAGGGGGCGCCATCAACGGCTTCGGCCACAAAGGTCACCACCACCGCAGCTCCGTGACCCCAGCAGCTCGGAGCCGCTCGCATCCGTCCAGAGGAAACTCACAGTCGTCCAGAGGAAACACACATCTGTCCAGAACCAACTCACATCGAAGACGTCCAGACAGACAAGGGTCACAGGTGAGTCTCTGCCGCCGCACGGACATTTACAGAGAGTTAAACCTGGAAACATGCACCAAAATGTGTCCTCTGAAGAGACCTGTCACGACAACACAGACAGGGAAAGTACAAGTGTTAAAGTACTGTACTTCAGTAGACTTTTCAGGTATCTGTGCTTTACTTAAGTACATTTTACAGTGGTACTTTTAACTTCTACATTCGAGAGCAGTATCTGTACTTTCTACTCCACTACGTTTTTGAACAGTACAGAAAAGTAAAAGCACTTTTCTGATGATTTGAGGAGTTATTTTTACCATGTTCATCGAGAAAAACAAGAACAAACACACAAAATTCTGAAGAAAAAAGAAGAAATTGATTCACATTGTTACTGAAACCAAAATATGAATCATTTTTTAATCTTTATCTCGACATTTACACTTTAACAAATGAACAACATTTATGCAAAATACTTTTACTTTACTCCTTAAGTTCATTATTTTTAAACAGGTGCTTTAATACTCTTACTTGAGTAGATTTTTCCATGCGATACTTTTACTTTTACTTGAGTAACTTTTCACTTTTGTATTTGTACTTTTGCTTAAGTAACAAAATGGAGTACTTCATCCACCCCAGATTTTTGACATAGTATTTATCGTGACAGGCCTGACTCTGAGTACTACTTTAGAGTAACTGTATTCTGGTACAGTTACAGTTACATTTCTCAAATCAAAGGAATAACCCTTTTTTCCATCACTAATTTGACATAACTGCTAATCCGCCGCGTTACAAACAGGAAGTGATCATGTCGCACTTCCTGCTCCATCGACTCTGGCTCCAATTCACTTTACATAGAAAATCTGTGTCTCTCTCTGTCCCTGCTGCTGTCAGACTCATTTTGGTCTTAAATGTTCAGAGTAACCCTCTACATGATCCTGGGGTTTTTATTAGTTATTTTAAGTCAATTTTTTTTTACTTTTTTCCCGTTATTTTGAGTTGTTTTGGGTTTTTTTTTTGTTATTTTGAGTTGTTTTTTTGTTGTTGTTGTTTTTGTTTTTGTTTTTTAGTTATTTTTTAGTTGTTTTTTTTGTGTGTGTGTGTTATTTGAGTCCCCCCCCCCCCCCCCCCCCCCCCCCCACCCCCCCCCCCCCCCCCCCCCCCCCCCCCTTTTATTTATTTTATTTATTTCATTTTTTTTGTTATTTTTGAGTTTTTTGGGGGTTTTTTTTTTTTATATTTTTATTTATTTATATTTATAATAATAATATTTATTATTTTATTATTTTTTTATATTTATATATTTTTTTTGCTATTTTGAGTTTATTTATTACATTTTCTTTTAGTTATTTTGAGTAAATTTCTTTTTATTATTTTGAGACGTCAAAACGCATTTTGGTCAGATGCATTCTGGTCTTAAATGTTCGTATTAACCCTCTACATCAGGGGTCACAAATAAAATATCACTGAGGTCCGAATTAAAAAAAAATCGACAAGTGAAGGTCCGAAGCTTCCGTTTTATTTTTAGTTCAATTTTAACAGCTGTAACGATAACACAGTTTTTAAGTTGTGTATTTAACTATGAAAATAAATTACATGTTTATTTCAAAGTAAAACAAAACATGCTTTTTGACTGGAATGTGAAACAAAATTTAAAAAAAAGTGCTTGTTACAAAAACTACACAACACTGAACATTGATAAATAATTTGAACTAACAAAGCATTTTACTTTTTCTGAGAGAAGTAAGCTCTTTGTTGCATTGCAAGCATTCTAAATCTAGGGCTGAATGCTGTTAAAGCCATCCTCAAGCACATGTGAAGGTGGTCATTGGTGAGCCTGGAACGGTATTTGTTTTTGATGATGTTCATTGTGGAGAAAGCAGCTTCACAGCAGTATGTTGAACCAAACATACACAATATGTTCAGGGCTACTTTCTTTAGTGTTGGGAAAGATGTCTCTGAAACTAACTGGATCCAGAAAGATTCAGCATCTCTTTCACTAACTTGCTCTTTCAGCACCACATTTGACTGGAGATGTGCAAGTTCCATCTGAAGAAGTCCTGCATTTGCCCATATGAAACTGTCATTGGCTTCTCTGGAAAAATCTCCTTATGTCAGTGATAAGGAATGGATTTTGAATAAAGACAGTAAGCTGCTCTCCAAGGTTGAAACTGTCAAATCGTTTTCCAAAATTAGCAATGAGTTTCTCAACAAAGTGTTGAAAACTGGACTTCTCTCCCTCAACTTGTTCCTTGACAGTTGGGAAGTGAGTGCAGTCCCCCTGCAGGTCTTCCCTGAACAGCTCCAGCTTTCTTTGGAATGCACTGAAAGCTGCCATTCGATCACAGACAGAATTACCTTTGCCTTGTAGTTTTAAGTTAAGTTGATTCAGGTGTGATGTGATATCAACCAAAAAACCCTGCCTTTGCTAAGCCATCTTACATTGTTGTACAAAAGAAGGTCATTAGCATTTGCCTCAACTTCTCTGAGGAACTCTCTGAGTAGGCGATGTTGGAGGGATGAAGATGCTCTGAGGAAGTTTATCATTCTCATCATTGTGTTCATCACTTGAGCATACTGATCTGAGAGTATGGCACATAAGACAGACTGGGTGCTCCTCTTTCATTCTAGCCATTGCTCCTTTCTCTTTGCCCATCGTGGCAGGGGCTCCATCTGTAGTTATTGAAACTACTTTTTTCAGGTCTATTCCCCTTTTTATTAGAAGCTCCTTTATGGCTAGGTAGATATCCTCACCTCTTGTATTGCTCTCCAGAGATACCAGTCCCAGCAGATCTTCTTTTCATCTTTGTTAAAGAATCTTACAAAAACTGAAAGCTGTGCATTGTCTGTAATATCAGTAGATTCATCTACTGCTAAACTTATGCATTCTGATGAATGGTTTCATCAAGCTGGGCCAGAACATCTTTTGCTAATATCTCTGATTTATGTGTGGCTGATGATGCTGACAGTGGGACTTGACTTATTTTTTCACAAATCTCTTCTTTTTGCTTTCCGTCAAATAAGGTTTCAGCAACTGCAGTCATGCAGTTTTTGACAATCACTCCGTCACTGATTGGCTTTTTATGTTGACCCAAAATCCACACAACACGAAGAGAACACTCGGTAGCTCGCTATTGTGCAGTGAATGAATTGACCATGATTCTGGTGGAACGATCATATCTTGCACGTAAATGGCTGATTTTTTGTGCCCGGATTGCAGATTCGGGCGGATAAGTTTGTGAAAATGCGCCGTGCTTAGTTTCAAAGTGCCGCTTAACATTGCCGCTTTTTACGAGAGCGACAGTTTCTGAACATATGAGACACACGGGTTTTGTACTGCCGTCTGGTAGGATGAACAAGTATTGATCAGTCCATTCTTCTTTAAAAGTTCTATTTTCCGTGTCCACCTTTCTTTTTTTGGAGCTTGCCATACCTTCTCCCCGTAACGCTGAGCCGCTGCTGTCTGTGTGAATCTGCGCGTCTAAAACTAGATGACGGCACCTTTCCCAAATCCGCTGATCTCATTGGCTGAACCGCACCGTGTGTGGCTCTTAACTTTACCGTATCACTCCGCCTCGTTCGGAGGAGACTCCGCTCTCTACCGCGGCGAAGGCTGTAAGCTGCGCAAGATAATGCGCGCATTATAAACTTTGAAATTCACCACATATAGGCGAAAAAAGCTCGGGTCCGGATTGGATCGCGTCTTGGTCCGGATCCGGACCGGAGTCCGCCTCCTTGTGACCAGGGCTCTACATGATCCTGGGGTTTTTATTTCACGTCTGTGTCTATAAATCAACATATGAACATTAATAACAGACACATCAGGTCCTTCTGTCCCCGACGTCGCTCCTGTTAGCGTTAGCAACGGGTTTGATTGACAGCGTTGCTAAGGGAAGGGGCGTTACCTTCATCACCCTCGCTCCTGATTGGCTCTTTGGTTGCTATGAGACTCACATCAGAATTACAAACATGGAACTACTACTGAAGTGCTGCAGCTCATAGTTTTTAACAACACTGCACATTTAGAGCAGTTTTTGGGGATAATTCTGTTTTCTGATTTCGTTTCGATGTTATCGTGTATCGTTTATATCAGAGGTTCCCAAACTTTTTTCACCGAGGGCCATATGTTGAAAACTCAGTCACTTCTTCACAGTCTGTGGTTCAGACTTAAGAGGAAAAAAATCACCTTTTGTGTTTGTGTCTTTGTATAAATCTCAGGATTGTGTCGTTGAACCTCAAACTTTCAGATTGTCTAATGTTAAACCAATGGAGATTTTAAGGCCCAAAAATCCAAACTTTCCTCCTTCATTTTAAAGTTTTTTGACAATATAAACTAAACCGACCTTTAGTTATTAGATGAAAACAGCTCTGTATGAAATGTCTCTATGAGGGAGTACCTCAAAAACCCCCAGAATCCCTCACGTGTTTGGTAATCATTGATACAGGAACATTTAATCCCAGATGACATGGTGCGACTAAGGACGAGCCAAATCTGAGACGAGAAAGAGGCTTTGGGCTGTTTTACTTCACAATAATGAGACTCACTCCAAGAACAAACAAAACTGGAGACTTCAGTGACACAATTGCAGTTTAATAATGTGATAACGAACTTTTGGACACACCTGCTCCTGTTTTACAGTTTTATATGGACTCGTTTGTTTCGATTGTTTGGATTTTTGTGTTGTATTTTAAAGTCAGTCTGCTCTCACTGGGTTCACTGTATAAACAGAGAAAGAACACGGCTCACGGGGTCTGTCCAGTATTTGACTTTATCTTATTTTGTAACACTGTTTTTGTTAACACGTCTCTGTGGAAATCTGCTGCTACATAAGTCACTTTTAGACTTTTGACTCCTCCTGTTAATGTTTAACATTAACATTGAATAAGACGATTCATGTTTGTCGTCCTCTCTGTCACGACAGCACGTCTTCAAGTGCGATATATTGTTGGAGTTGATATAGATCAGGGGTGTCCAAACTATGGCCCGGGGGCCAAATGTGGCCCTCAAACCAATTTTTATTGGCCCTCAGGTTTCAGGTGAACTGGCCCATTTCATCATAATCAGGACTTCTGATGTGAGTCTCATAGCAACCAAAGAGCCAATCAGGAGCTAGGGTGATGAAGGTAACGCCCCTTCCCTTAGCAACGCTGTCAATCAAACCTGTTACTAACGCTAACAGGAGCGACATCGGGGAAAGAAGGACCTGATGTGTCTGTTATTAATGTTCATATGTTGATTTACAGACACAGACGTGAAATAAAAACCCCAGGATCATGTAGAGGGTTAATACGAACATTTAAGACCAACATGAGTCTGACAGCAGCAGGAACAGAGACAGAGAGAGAGATACAGTTTTTCAGTAGAAAGTGAATTGGAGCCAGAGTCGATGGAGTAGGAAGTGCACCGTGATCACTTCCTGCTTGTAGCGCGGTGCTAGCAGGTTAGCTCTGTCCTGTTATATAAACAGTCTGTTCTCGTCCGGCTCTGGTCCAGTTCGTCTAAACTCACTGATTCTTTGCTTCTCATATAAAGTGAAAACATGTGTTTGGCTGTAGACTTCAGTCCTTCGTGATGTAAGACGTTTCCTTTGGTCAATAAAAGACTCAAATGTAACTAGGAAACAGGGAGGAAACCGTGACACAAGGCTGAAGGAATGGGCACGTTCGGGGCATCGCCCATGGAGCCGCTGTGGACGGAGCAGCGGCGAAAACAGATCGACCTGTAGATACGAAACCTTTTGAGTTTAAGGTGTGAGCTGTAATCAAAACTTTCAAAGATCTCGAAGCAGAACTGGGAGATGAGCCAAACTTTCCCTCCTTCAATAAATTATGAGCTAATCTAATGATGTGAAAACAGCGTTGGAGTGGACTGGAGCCTCTGTTTCTTCTGTTTTTTTAAGGGATTTCACAAGATTTTATGAACTGTACTTAACCCAGGCCGAGCAGAAATCATACACAGTAATTAATGAGGTAAAAGGTAATTACAGAACAAATAAATCCTGATGTAAACTGTCATTAAACACGGATCTGCTCAGTGCTTTTTAAATCTACAGGACAGACACTAAAGAATAGAAAGATGAAAGGATGGCCTATAAAAAGTGATGAAAACAAAAGGGGAGGAGCTAAGTCAAAGAGAGCGTCTGTGGCGAGTGGGAGGCTGATGATGATGATGATGATGAGTCACCGCTGAGGTTGGTTACATAACGGAGCCCTCTGTGCCCCGCCGCTTCCTCTCTCAGGTAACACTCGTCAGCAGAGCAGTAACTCGAGCTCCTGAACGACACAGACGTGAACTAAACCACAAACCACCTCGTTATGTCACGCGGGGATCGCTCTGTAAAGACTAGTGCACTACTACTGCAGGGAAATAATAAAGTACTGGATTTAAGGAAACATTTGAGGTATCTGGACTTTACTGAAGTACATTTTACAGTCTGTACTTTTTACTTTTACTTGAGTACATCTGAGAGCAGTATCTGTACTTTTACTCCACTACATTTATGAACTGGACTGAAAAGTAAAAGTATTTTTTTTATTATGTGAGAGCTGCAGAAAAGGTTCAGAATTTGAACAAAATAAAAATATTCTGGAAAAAAAAAGAAAGAAAAAAAGATAAATTCAGTCGTTTCTATTGAACAAAATTAATTTGAATTTTATAAGACTCAAAATCTGCACGAAACACATTTTACTCTTTAATCATATTTTTATATAAGTCGACGTTTTCATGTGATACTTTTGCTTTTACTGTAGTATTTTTGCTCCAGTATTTGTACTTTTACTTGAATAATTGAACAGTACTTGTTTGTGGTAGATCAGGTGACTGTGGTTCACTTCGATCGAACTGTTGTTTTCAGTTTTACTTCAGCAGATCAGAGACATTTATCTGTTTTTCCAGTGGTTCAGTAAATGACGCCATGAGCCCAAAACCCTGTCTCTGTGTCAGTGTCTCCCTCTGTCTCCTTCTCTGTCCTTCTGTCTCCCTCTGTCTCCTTCTATGTCCTGAATGTCTCCCTCTGTCTCCCTCTCTGTCCTGAATGTCTCCCTCTGTCTCCCTCTTTGTCCTGAATGTCTCCCTCTGTCTCCCTCTTTGTCCTGAGTGTCTCCCTCTGTCTCCCTCTCTGTCCTGAATGTCTCCCTCTGTCTCCCTCTTTGTCCTGAGTGTCTCCCTCTGTCTCCCTCTCTGTCCTGAATGTCTCCCTCTGTCTCCCTCTCTGTCCTGAATGTCTCCCTCTGTCTCCCTCTCTGTCCTGAATGTCTCCCTCTGTCTCCCTCTCTGTCCTGAATGTCTCCCTCTGTCTCCCTCTTTGTCCTGAATGTCTCCCTCTGTCTCCCTCTTTGTCCTGAATGTCTCCCTCTGTCTCCTTCTCTGTCCTGAATGTCTCCCTCTGTCTCCCTCTTTGTCCTGAATGTCTCCCTCTGTCTCCTTCTCTGTCCTGAATGTCTCCCTCTCTCTCTCTCTGTCTCCCTCTGTCTCCTTCTCTGTCCTGAATGTCTCCCTCTGTCTCCCTCTTTGTCCCTCTGTCTCCCTCTGTCTCCCTCTGTGTCCTTGATGTCTTTACACTGACAGTACCTCCACAGACACAGCCCACATCTTCTTCTTCTGTCTTTTGTTTTGACTTTTGTTTGATTTTTGCACCATGCAACAGCGCCCCCCTGTGTCGGTTCTAAAACATTAAACCAGTGTCTTCCTCAGTCTGGTGTCGGCGTTCAAACGGTTTTATTTCATGTTTTTGTGTTTGTTCTACATTATGATTATGTTTGATCAAATGTAGGTTTTATCTGTCGCTCAGGTCTGTGCAGGAATACAGAAACAAAAGAGACATAGACGAGGTTAAAATAAATAAAGTTTATAAAAATGGATCTGTCACATGTTCAGTGTGACGTGTAAGTGAATATAAACCTGTAGTGGTGTTTTATCGCGGTGTGTGTTTGAGTTCTTTCTCGTGCTGTTTTCTGTTGTCACTGATAACATGTGTAACACACAAACAGAAAACGAGACGTCCTGATCTTTGTGGATCTGAGTCAAACACGTCGACGCTGCTGCTGTTTCCTCGTGTTTCTGTGACTGTGATGCACTGACGCCGAGCAGCTTCTATAGAATGAGTCTTTGGCCCAGGGCTGAGGCTGAGGCAGCCCTGACGTCACTGTGGACAGAAAAAGAAGGAGGAGGAGGAGGAGGAGGAAAAATAGAAGGAGGAGAAGGAGAAGGAGGAGGAGAAGGAGGAGAAGGACAAGGAGAAGGAGGAGAAGGAGGAGAAGGAGAAGTAGAAGGAGGAGAAGGAGAAGTAGAAGGAGGAGAAGAAGGACAAGGAGAAGGAGGAGAAGAAGGAAGAGGAGAAGAAGGAGAAGGACAAGGAGGAGAAGGAGGAGAAGAAGGACAAGGAGAAGAAGATGAAGGAGAAGGAGAAGAAGGAGAAGGAGGAGAAGAAGAAAATGGAGAAGAAGGAGAAGGAGGAGAAGAAGACGAAGAAGAAGAAGAAGGACAAGGAGAAGGAGGAGAAGAAGGAGAAGTAGAAGGAGGAGAAGGAGAAGAAGAAGGAGAAGAAGGAGAACTAGAAGGAGGAGAAGAAGATGAAGGAGAAGGAGAAGAAGGAGAAGAAGGAGGAGAAGGAGAAGAAGATGGAGGAGAAGAAGAAGGAGGAGAAGGAGAAGAAGAAGGAGGAGAAGAAGATGAAGGAGAAATAGAAGAAGAAGAAGGAGGAGAAGGGGAAGAAAAAAGCCTTATTTTTACACCAGGGTTAATAATAAGACCAAGAGTCTGTGGCCAGAACAGAAACAGTGGGACCAAAATACTGCACTGAGAAACACTTTTCACCTGTAAACGCTCGACAAAAGCGAGAAAATCACTTTTATAATGACGATTCACATGTTTAACCTAAGACCTTTGGTGTATTTTGTTCTCTCCACTTAAACATAACAAACCCTTCAAACTAAAACACCCGCTGACACCTGTAACTGTTTTCATCTGTTTGTCTTCAGCTTAGTCACCGAATCTTAAGACTTTATGCTCAATATTTGACCTTTTGTTTCATATCAATAGAGCGAGAAGAGGATGTCCAATGAGGCTCCGCCCACTCTGACTCTGATGAACTCTCAAATGTCATCGGCCGACGGCGTTCACTCCTCCGCACAGCAGCTTTCCATCAGCGTGTGAGTCATACTCGCTGTTATTATAAAAATGTGTTAAAAACTAGTTCATTGATTAAAAAGTTTAGAGTTTAAAGTCATAAACGCTCACTTTGGCCCCGTAGTTGTGCCGTCCTGTACTCGTATAAACCACGGCGTCCAGAGGAGCTGGAGCTGAGAGCAGGAGAGATGGTGGGAGTATACGGCAAGTTTAAGGAAGGCTGGCTCCGTGGGCTGTCTTTACGGACGGGCAAAGTGGGCATTTTGCCAAGTAACTACATAACGCCTGTGCTGAGGTAAAAGGTCACGCTAATGTAAATATTCAGATGGATTGTCTTTTTGCGATGCACTCTGCTGAAAAGTGTCGTTCTTTGTGCGTTTGTAGAACATCTGCTAAACTTTTTGAGACCAAAGCAGCCAGTGCGTCGTCTCAGTACAACTCCACGAGCGGGAGGAGGCCCCCAGCTGCACGGGCCCCCGCTGTGGTACTCGCCCTTGATAAAGTAAACGCCGATGGAACGATATACCCATCAGGCCACGCCCCCTCTGTGCCCAACGGAGCTCAGCACGCCATGGCATCTGCAGGAAAAACCTCTTTCCACGGAGGTTCTCAGGGCTGGGACACAGTGAGACGCATCTTCAACCCGCACAGAGGTGAGGCGTCGAAGATTTAGGACAAAACTAAATACAAACATGCGCCTTCAAAATACAAACATGCGCCTTCAAAATACAAACATGCGCCTTCAAAATACAAACATGAACCTTTTAGCAGCATTTAGTTATTTTAGTTAGATGGGTTAGTTATGAATTCAAATAACCCCCTAAAAATTATATATTTTTTTTAATTTGATGAAAGCAGGATTAGCAGGATTTTTTAATATATTTACTTTTTTTTAGTTAGTTATAAATTCAAATAAGACGAAATAAAAATGTCGCCTTTTAGCAGATTTTACTGGTTAAGTTATATGGGTTAGTTATGAATTAAAATGATTCAAAATAAAAAATGTTCCCATATTAGGAGCATTTTGTTGTTTAAGTTATATGAGTTAGTTATGAATTCACATAATCCCCCCCAAAAATGCCCGCCTTTTAGCAGAAGTTTTGTTATTTTTTGTTTGATGAGTTAGTTATGAATTCAAATAAAGCAAAATAAAAATGTCGCCTTTTAGCAGAACTTTATTGGTTAAGTTATATGAGTTAGTTATGAATTCAAATTATCAAAAAAAAAAAAAAAAGTCTGCCTTCTAGCAGCATTTCTTTTTTTTTTTTTTTTGAGGTAGTTATAAATTAAAATAAAGCAAAATAAAAATGTGCGCATATTAGCAACATTTGTTTATTTTTGTTATATTTTTTGTATATTTTTATTTTTATATTTTTTATGAATTCAAATAATCCCCCCCAAAATGGCAGCCTTTTAGCAGAATTTTTTATAATTTTTTAGTTTGATGACTTAGTTATGAATTGAAATGATCCAAAATAAAATAATAAAATATCTGCTTTTTAGCAGAATTTATTTATTTTTTTTAATCATATGGTTTAGTTATGAATTAAAATGATCCCCTCCCCCCCAAAAAAATAATAAAAGTCTGCCTTTTAGCAGCATTTTTTGTTTTGATTTTTTGAGTTAGTTATAAATTCCAATAAAGCAAAATAAAAATGTGCCTCTTTTAGCAGATTTTTTTCATTTTAGTTTGAGGGGTTAGTTATAAATTGTGGTGCACGTTTCACATTAAATCAGATCTGTTTCACTGTTGGGAAATAACTGAACAGAACTAACCAGGAGTAACTTTATTCTGGTACATTTCCTCTTTCATTTAGTGTTTTTCAGGCTTTAAAGAGTTTAAATTAAACATGACGTGTCTGTACCTCGTCATGTGATTTTGGTTGTGAACGGCACAGTGTTTGTGAGAAAAAAGAACACGCTGCTCTTTTTGTGAGGCATGTGTGATATTTTCATTTCTAATTAGACATAAATGATGCAGAACAAACAGGGCGACACAAATCAAGCTGTTTGTGATTACATCTCCTGTTTTTTACTATAAAATAATGAAACTCTGTGTGTAAAAGTATTCAAAATGCAGTACTCTGACTGGCCCATGTAACAGTATTAATGTAGTATTATGTAACTAAATACATTTTTAAAGTATTCTTTCATCACTGTGTATTGTCTTTTTAACCTTATAAACTTTTCATTCCAGGCTTAAATCAGTTCAACCAAATGTCAAACACAAACAGTCCGTCCAACACACGGCAGTTTGCTCAAGTTCAAGCGTCTGGCTTCTCACCAGCTTTGCAGAGGAGGAAGAATATGAATATCCTGGCCAACTGTGTCAGGCCTTTCGGATGGATGAGCGAGTCAATAGCGCCCTCTGCTGCTTACCACAAGGACAGGGACTTTTCTGCAGCACTTGAGCCGACGCTTCAGCAGCCGCCCTCTGCTCCACAGTCCATCCTCGTTAGACCTGACTCCCTCAAAACCTTCGGGGAAAAGGTTTGTAAAAAGAGTGTTTTGACTCTTAAAACATGTAGTAAATCTTAACTGAAACTTCTGATTTACATTTTAGCCTGCTAAGTCAGTGCGTTTTCTCACTGATGAAGAGTCCCCCCCTATAAGGAGACGCACTTCCTCCTGGTCTGCGGGACAGGTCGCGTCCTCCACTCAGTCCGGCGTGTCTCCTCTGGAGGTGTGGGCCCCGTCGCTCACGCTGGGCCGAGACGGGCCGGGCATAATCCTGAAAGAAGGAAAAGCTCCGATTTTCAGAAAGGGCCTGGACGCCACCGTCACAGATCTGAACTCAAACTCTCCAGTTCTGCCCCAGCCGTCGTTTGCTGCTGTGTCGGCTCAGTTTAGTCCCTCCAGGTGCCGTCACATGTTTGTATCGTTGAATATGTCGCCCACTATCTGCAAAACTACACCTCACATACTTCAGAGTCATTATCTGTGCTGTCATGTGGGTTGTTAGTGTTTGAAGGGCATTAATAGTGTTGGGAAGTAACTGAATTCATGCACCAAGAGTAGATATTTAGATTACTAATATTGTTTTTTCATTTTGCAAACATGGAGCTCATATTTACAGGTGAGAAAAGAGCATTAAGTCACAAAAGTGAGGCAAATATGGGATACAAGGCAGAGGTTTGTAGTTGCAGTTGACATTATGACCTGTAAAAGTCATAATGATGAAGGCTCGTTTTGAATGAATGAATGGTTTATTTTGGTAAATTTACAAAATTGGTAGAGTTAAGATCCACAATCAAATAAATAACCAAAAAAGGAATAGTCAGAAGCTAAGGCTTATATTAGCCTATCCTGTTCTTCTTGACATACGTCTAGAGAATCAGCTTTAAATTAAAAAAAAAGAAAAAAAGAGAAAAAAAAAAAAAAAGATATATACATTATGCATCTACATGCATACATATAAACATAAATAGCATGTACAGTACATGATTACAAATAAATAAATCTTATCTAACAATATAAACTTACTTTTTATACAGAAGTAATACAATAATCATTTATAATCTTCTGTTTTAAAGTTCGTTTGAAGCTCACCAGAGAAGTACATAATTTCAAATTATCATTTAGGCAGTAACTGTATCTGGTTCAGTTACTTTCTCAGAATATAGTTACTTTTCTAAAATCTAAGGAACACATTGCAGTAGGTAATCACGCAATTTCTGCTTCAAACTGCACAGAATCAGTGAGAAAATGTAAAACGTGGCTCTCGTGGTGAGGTGTGTGTGAGATTGTTCAGTGTCAGGAAATACAGACCGAACAGTGAAACAAACAGCTGTTTTTAATCCTATGTTGTGTTTTTACATTATAACTTTAATACAACTCAGAATACATTTTAATGCAGGATTCATCTGTAACTAAATACATTTTCAAAGTTTTCTTCCATCACTGTGCATTGGCCTTAGTCGTGTTTTACAGACTAAACAGTTTTTCCTGGATTTATCAAATTGCATAAGTGCTGCTTCATATTCATGTGTTTTTTTTCTTTCCTTAGACACAGAGTGACCAAAACTCATTTAGCACAGACGGACTCTGAGCTCACTCTCGTCCAGGGGGAGCTGGTCCTGGTGCACAGACCTCGGCCTGATGGACGTTTGCTCGTGACACAGGAGAACAGTGGACACACGGGTCTTTTCCAAACCAACATCCTGCTGGTCCTGGAGCGGCTCAGCTGAGTGACGCTTCACCTTCAGCAGAATACTCTATTTTTATTGTTACGCTGCCAAAGAGCTCTGCATAAGTCCAACAAAGAGACACTATGAGTTCCAAAGAAATGAATGCTGCCAGTTTGAGTTGTATCGTGTGCTTCATGGTGTGCTGTGTCTTTAAGTCGTATGATATACTAGACATTATATTTATTTCCAAGTATTTGTGCTTTCTCATTGAATACACATGCACATTTTGCACATAAATCCCATCTGACTGTTCCCTTCTTATTATCTATGCTTGGTGAGTGCCTTTGTTCAGCTACAGAAAGACAATTCTGTAAATAAAACAATTCTGGAACCTTTATTTATGCATAGACGCGATTGTTGTGTGGAGTTTTCTTTGATCTGCTGCTTTTATTGTTTATCTAACAACATGGTTTTTAAGGAAGAAATGTTCTCGGCCACAGAGTCCAGGCCTGGTCAAAGCAGAAAGCAGGACGACAGACAGACAGGAGGACTGGACACACAGACTGGACAGACAGGAGGACTGGACAGACAGGAGGACTGGACAGACAGGCTGGACAGACAGGAGGACTGGACAGACAGACAGGAGGACTGGACAGACAGGACGACACACAGACTGGACAGACAGGAGGACTGGTCAGACAGGAGGACTGGACAGACAGGCAGACTGGACAGCCAGGAGGACTGGACAGACAGACTGGACAGACAGACTGGACAGACAGGAGGACTGGACAGACAGACAGACTGGACAGACAGGAGGACTGGACAGACAGGAGGACTGGTCAGGCCGCGGAGTGATGTTGATGTGATGTTGCGCATGCGCAGTGGGGCGGTGTCTGTTTCATTGAGATGGGCTCTGGCTCTGTCTCTGGTTCTGTCTCTGTTTTTATCTTTACATTTACTTTGTCTGGGTAAAACGCAGCGTCCACAGAAAAGCAGCCTCCTGATATTAAATTCTTCGGGATAAAAGTGACGTTTAAAGATGCCGGTGAGTGTTAGCATGTTTGGGATTAGCCTGTTAGTATGTTTGTGTTTGTGGGGCTCCTCCCTGCGCCTCAGTGAGCCGTTAGCCGTTAGCAGTTAGCCGCTAGCCGCTAGCACAGCTAGCCTAATCGTATAAAATCATTAGAAATGATGACATTTCCCGGATAACATTGCACCTGACCCCTTTATATACATAGATGCACGCAAACCACATGGTTTGTTTGTCTTTTATCTGTGTTTTGTAGCATTGATGCTTTAGCTTTGCCTCAGTTTTGCCTAGTGACCAATAAACAGAAGAGCCTCTGCTCCAGAACATCCTCTCCGTGTTTATGACAATAAACCTCCTTTAAGCATGTTCTTGACTTGGCTCAACCACAGGCCTGATATGATGTGTTTGTTCCAGAGTAATAAGCAGGAGAGGCAGGAGGTGAGTGATAATGTCAAAGTGGTGGTGCGATGCCGCCCCCTGAATCAGAAGGAGACTCTGATGGGAAGTAAACAGGCCGTGACTGTGGACGAGATCCGAGGAACCATCACTGTCAAAAGGCTGGAAACTCCCAACGAGCCCCCCAAGACCTTCACCTTTGACACGGTGTTTGGGCCTGACAGCAAACAGCTGGATGTGTACAACCTCACTGCCCGCCCCATCATCGACTCAGTGCTGGAAGGATATAATGGTAGATCATAGAGAATCATATTATTTCATAATAACTAGGGATGAGACAAGATCTTGTGAGATAAAATTACCACAAGATTGTGCACACATGAGGAAAAGTATTTTATGATTTTTTTTTTCATGTGTTTTTTTTATTGGACTGGAATGGGGCTTTATTACCAAAAACACTGCTACAATGATAGCTAAAATAATAAATAACATAAATCCAAACTTGTGAGGCCAAAATTGTCAGATGGATTCCATAATCTATTATAAATGATGTAAAAATCTCACCATGGTTTGTTCTTGTGGGAATTGTGACTCATCCCTAATAACGTTAATTCATATTTCAAGTTTTTCTTTTTTTATATTAACACAAAGAAAATTTAAAATATCTACAGTTATTGATTCCAAATACAAACAATTTCATGTTCATTTCAGGCACCATTTTCGCTTATGGACAAACAGGAACCGGAAAAACCTTTACCATGGAAGGTGTGAGAGCGGTGCCAGAGCTCAGAGGCATTATCCCCAACTCCTTTGCCCACATATTCGGCCACATTGCAAAGGCAGAGGGTGATAGAAGGTATGAGCAAAATGCAGGGGTAGGTAGTAGCTAATACTCTTATTATTACTATTTTATTCATACATTTTGTTGTAAACGGATAGGTTTTTGGTTCGTGTTTCATATCTTGAAATTTACAATGAAGAGGTGCGAGATTTGCTGGGTAAAGATCAGACGCAGCGGCTTGAGGTAAACTGTTATATTTACTGTTATACTTGTTTATTGTTTATTAATTGAAAGCACGTTTTATCGTTGGGCAATTTTCTGATAACAGGTAAAGGAAAGACCAGATGTTGGTGTGTATATTAAGGATTTGCATAGTTATGTTGTCAACAACGCAGACGGCATGGATAGAATTATGACAGTTGGACACAAAAACAGTAAGCATTTTCGCCTCAAGACTTTTTGAAAAATCATATGGCTTTGCAGACTTGGTTCTTTACACACATGGTCCTATACAGGAAATGTGAGTTACTGGATTATAATTGTATTTATTGCATTTTGTTTCTTAGGGTCAGTTGGAGCAACCAACATGAATGAGCACAGCTCCCGTTCACACGCCATCTTCACCATCACGATTGAGTGCAGTGAGAAGGGTGTGGATGGAGATCAGCATGTGCGCATGGGGAAGCTCCATCTGGTCGATCTGGCTGTATGTACTTTTACTCCAACAATAAGAATATAATACAAATATATTTCTCATAATAGAACATTTTTTCCTCGACACTTTATCTGTTCCTTTGCCCACACAGGGCTCAGAGCGACAGGGTAAAACCGGGGCTACAGGTCAGAGGTTGAAAGAAGCCACCAAAATCAACCTGTCTCTTTCTACTCTTGGTAATGTAATTTCTGCTCTGGTGGACGGCAAGAGCACTCATGTGCCCTACAGGAACTCCAAACTGACACGGCTTCTGCAGGACTCCCTGGGCGGCAACTCCAAGACCATGATGGTAATGTGAAAAATACAGAGACTCCATCCACTAGAATGTTGATTCTCTGTTATGACCTACGTTTCTTTCCGATAGTGTGCAAATATAGGTCCTGCTGACTACAACTATGATGAGACTATCAGCACACTGCGCTATGCCAACAGGGCTAAAAATATCAAGAACAAAGCCAGGATCAACGAGGATCCTAAAGATGCTCTGCTGCGTCAGTTTCAGAAAGAAATTGAGGAGTTAAAAAAGAAGCTTGAGGAAGGTACTTCTGCAGTCCATTTTCATTGACCTGTAATGATGTAATTCTTGGCCTGTATCTTGAATGGACATCAGTAGATGCTTGTGCAGGTTAATGACATTGTGCTGGTTCTAGGAGAGGAGATCTCAGGCTCTGAGGGAAGTGGGTCTGAAGACATGGATGAAGGTGAAGATGAACCAGGTGAAGCTGGAGAAGGTCGCAGACGGAGGCGAGGTGAGTCATGTTCGGTTTATGTGACTGTTTATGTGACTCTTATCTGTGTATAATGAGTATGAGTCTAAGGCACTGACTAAAGCTGAGAAGATTTAAATCTGTGGTTAACGTTTAGACTTCAGTCAAACTCTAATAATATTTATCATTCAACTGTTTCCGGACCTGGGGATTTCCAAAATATCGTTGTTTTAGGCACATACCTCAGGTTTAGGGTTACTTTTATTTTGTCTTCTCATGGAGAAATTAGGTTTGCAGCAGGGTTCAGCAGCATTAACATACAGGACAGTGCACATTCTGATGTCGGACAAAGACTGAATGGTGTAAATTTGGAACCTTAATTAATCTTCCACAGTTTTGTTAGTTTCACCTAAATACAGTGTAATGAGCCTAATGGCATGGTCTCTCCTGTGCCTCTCTCTTTCAGTCACACACAGGAGCAGCTCAGAGCTTTTACTTTCAGTATCTTTTCTTTCAGAGAGTAAACCTCTGGCCCGTGAGTTGGATGTGTTGTTTCTCTCTTACTACTGAAGCCTATTTCACACATGAGCCTGGTCAAATACTCTTTACTAAATATAACTTCACTCAACTGTTTTGTAAAGAAAAACTTTTTTTCCTAATGTAATACAGACGGATGTATGTACCCAACATATATGAATATATCACTTCTTTTCTACGGACATATTATCAATAAGCTGTATGACATAAGTTTGCAGTTTTGTACTATTACAGTGTGAATGCATGTGTGAAAAGGGCTCTGTTATTTCCTTGTTGATTTGAACATGTGCATCTGTGCCCCCTCCTGAGATTCCACCTCCTGTTCACTGATCCTGAGCACGCTGCTTTTCTTTAACCAGGTTCCATGGACTAGTTACTGTCATCACGATGTGCTTCAAAAAGCAATGCGTGCTCAGTAATCAACCTGATCAAACTAAAGGCGCACATCCGGCCTTTTTATAATAAAGCTGTATCTGCAGAGCAGCACTGCCATAATTTTGGTCACAATGTCTCACAGTTTATCACTGTGTTTCTTGTGTTAAATTAAGTTTCACTTTGTCTGTTCTGTGCACAAAGTTAAACCTTCATGTGAGTCAGATGGATATTTGGGTGTAATGTGTCATTCATTGCTTCTCTTCTTCTTTCTCCTCCTTTTGGCTCATTTGCTGCCTCTGAAACGGTATACACCTCTTTACTGAAGAAGAAAGAGGTTGGTGTAAGAATGTGCCTTGCAGAACTGTGGCTTTGTTCATCCGCTGCTTAGAGGCAGTTTGTCTAATCATGGGTTGGGTTGGATTCCAGCCAGATCTCCTTGTCAAAGCTTGATCTTTGGAGATCTCAGAAGCTGAGCAGGACAGGGCCTGGTTAGGACTTGGATGGGAGACTTTTGTTGTGTCCTTAGGCTACTCACTTCACCCACCTTGCCTAGTATGAATGTGGTGGGTGAGTGTTGGGGGTGGTTGGAGGGGCCGACGGTGCAGATAAGCAGCCTCGCTTCTGTCCATCTACCCCAGGGCAGCTGTGGCTACAATAGCAGCTTAACACCGAGTGTGGAGTGAGTGAATAATGCATGAAATTATAAACTAACTTTGAGTGTCTGGAAAAGTGCTGTATAAGACTTGCCTTATTATTATTGTTTAAGTTTACTCTGCAAACTATATATTCATTTGAACCTATAACTAATCTTCACATTGATCTTTAACCAACTTTTGCTTTTACTAACAAATGTTTTACATGTTTATATTATTATATTATATGCAATTTATACCACTTTTTCTGACAGGGAGAAAGAAGGTTTCTGCTGACAAGATGGTGGAAATGCAGGCAAAGATTGAAGAGGAACGAAAGGCTTTGGAGGCCAAACTTGATATGGAGGAAGAAGAAAGGAACAAGGCCAGAGCAGAGCTGGAGAAAAGGGAAAAAGACCTACTCAAAGCTCAGTGCGTACATTTTAAACACTTTCAGATTGCAACGCAAATACAACATCAACATAAATTAGTAGTAAAGCTGTTATATTCCAACAGACAGGAGCACCACCGTTTGCTGGAGAAGCTGTCTGGTTTGGAGAAAAGGGTCATTGTTGGTGGGGTGGACCTCTTGGCCAAAGCTGAGGAACAGGAGAAACTGCTGGAGGAATCCAACAATGAGCTGGAGGAACGTCGCCGGAGAGCAGAGCAGCTGCGCAAAGAGCTGGAGGAGAAGGAGGTGCATTGTTTTGTTATTTTCACATTCTACAATGTGATGATGAACTATAGGCGGAAATCACGGGAGTCCCGGACCCCCTCTTTGCTGACTAGTGTCCCCCTCTCCCCCTCTTACTGCCCCCCTACCCTTGCCTTAAGGCTTTATGGCAAATAGTAAATTATGGTAAAACCTAATTATATATTAGAATATATACAGTATCCACACAGTTGTCTGTCTTTAAATAAGTCTGAAAATGAAAAATCAGTCCACCCCTCCCTGTTTTACACATTGGTTTAGTCCGTTGCTTCGGTGACGCGGCGCCAGGCCTGTACATTTGTGTCATTTTTCGCGCCAAAGAGATAGAAAATCTGCGAAAATGTTGAGCTAATGCCAATAAAGCCTCACATATCACAGTAATGTCCAAACACAGAGAAAAGGAGAGTGGAGATTAGATCAGAGTCGCCAAAGTCGGAGTAAGTTACTAAACTTCACGGTTTAATATAATGTTAAAGGCTTTGAAGAGTGAATATATATAACTTAATGTCATAGGGACCCTGAAAAGGAAGGAGGAGCAGACTGTTACAAAACTTTAACCACGCTCCGTCTCACAGAAGTTTTGGTTTAGAAACTTAGGACAAAACCAGAGAGAAACGATGAGTTTACGCTTGATACAAACAATATCTGAACTGATGCTTCTGGACAGTCAGTGTGACTGAGATAAAACAAATACTGAAACTGAATGAACAACAGCTCAGGTCACAAGACACAACTGTCCCTGCGCCAGCACCACTCACGTTTTACCACTGGGTTTTAACATTTGTGCCAAGCACAGTGTATTTTCTTACCGGTAACAGAAGAAACTGCAGAAACCAAACACATAAAATGTGTGTGTCTGCCAAAAATCTCCTCCTTGGTCTTTAGGTAAAGGTGTAAGTCCAGGTAAATGTGGTATAATCATGTGGAGCATAATCCTCCTTCTTCACTCAGGTAACCCCACTGGAAAATCTAAATCTAGTAAGTTATCAAAACTAAAAGTACGTGCTCCACAGCTGCATTTGTGATTAATCCCCAGAAGGAGAAAAAAAAGTGACATTTAAGCTCATCCACGTGAGCTTCAGCTCGTTATTAGTTGTAACTAAACAGACTTCACATAGTCACGTATTTTTAATAAAGAAATTATAGTCATAACGTGATTAAAACTTGAATAATATTTTTGCTTAATATGTTCCATTCATTTACACTTCAAACACTTACATGTTATGAATGTTAAACATTTATTCTTCCTCTTGTTTTTAGACTAATATCTGTGAGGAGAAGTGTGGATTATGGGGGGCTCCATAATCTCCTCTTTAATGGGACACACTGGGTTTTGTGTTCTGTTAAAGTTTAAAACATTTACCATTTTGATAACAGATTTTTTTTTTTCTAAACCTAAAAAAAAATAAAATAATAATAATAGAAAGGCATACGTGGAGTTGTTGGAGTGTGTTGAATTTGTTTCCATATTTTCACATTGTTCAACAGTATTTTGTACAGTTGCACACATAGTTTATTTGTAAATAAATTAAACTGTTTACTGAATACATTTTCATTGTTCTAATGGAAAATATTCGCTAGTAGGCTAATAATAGCCTCATCATAATAACATGGTTATTGAATTTATGATTAAATATCGTTACAATGACCTCAAAAGATCGAATTTCCATCAGTTTATTGTCCCCCCCGAGACCAAACTGAGAGTCTCGCCCTTCGATGAACCATGTGATGAACCATATGCACCAAACCAGCGGCTGTGTCCCGCTGTGATAAAGTGAATGTGCCTAAACTGAAATGGCAGCATACAGCTGTGTTTTCTCTGAACACTACATAAAATAATGTTTAATTACAGTATTGTATTTGAAATGCTTCACTCGCACATCAGCAGGACGTGACGACATCACACAAACCTGACGATGACCGTGTTTCACCATAGTCAGTTTTAATATTAGTGATGAAGATGAGATGAAGACGAGATGAAGAGCATTAGATGGACACGGGTCAATATGGCTCATGCTTTTATAAGACACTGTGTATTTAAGCAGTGCATTTAGACACAGCTACATGTTGAGTTAATGATCTGTTCATTCAGTTGTGTTTTGACTTTTGAATTGGAAGCACAGGGATAACAAAATGTCCTTACAAGGACTAAACGTTACTTTAACTTTAAAATGTCTTAATCTTCCAACAGCAAGAACGTCTAGATATTGAAGAAAAGTACACAAGTCTTCAAGAAGAAGCTCAAGGAAAAACAAAGAAACTAAAGAAAGTGTGGACCATGCTGATGGCCGCCAAGTCTGAGGTCAGAATCCTTTGCTGCATGTTGTTTGTCCTCATGTTTTCGTGTTCTGTGTTGTTCTGTTGTTCTGTGTTGTTCTGTTGTTCTGTGTTGTTCTGTTCTGTGTTGTTTTGTGTTGTTTTGTGTTGTTCTGTTCTGTGTTGTTCTGTGTTGTTCTGTGTTGTTCTGTTGTTCTGTGTTGTTCTGTTGTTCTGTGTTGTTCTGTTCTGTGTTGTTTTGTGTTGTTTTGTGTTGTTCTGTTCTGTGTTGTTCTGTTGTTCTGTGTTGTTCTGTTGTTCTGTGTTGTTCTGTGTTGTTCTGTTGTTCTGTGTTGTTCTGTTGTTCTGTGTTGTTCTGTTCTGTGTTGTTTTGTGTTGTTTTGTGTTGTTCTGTTCTGTGTTGTTCTGTTGTTCTGTGTTGTTCTGTTGTTCTGTGTTGTTCTGTTCTGTTGTTCTGTTGTTCTGTGTTGTTCTGTGTTCTGTGTTGTTCTGTGTTCTGTGTTGTTCTGTGTTCTGTGTTGTTCTGTTGTTCTATGTTGTTCTGTTCTGTGTTGTTGTGTTGTTCTGTGTTGTTCTGTTGTTCTGTTCTATGTTGTTCCATGTTGTTCTATGTTCTTCTGTGTTCTATGTTCTTCTGTGTTCTGTGTTGTTCTATGTTCTTCTGTGTTCTATGTTGTTCTGTGTTGTTCTGTGTTGTTCTGCGTTAATGTTCTGTGTTGTTCCATGTTGTTCTATGTTCTTCTGTGTTCTGTGTTCTGTGTTGTTCTGTGTTCTTCTATGTTCTTCTATGTTCTATGTTCTTCTGTGTTCTTCTGTGTTCTGTGTTGTTCTATGTTGTTTTGTGTTGTTCTATGTTGTTCTGTGTTCTTCTGTGTTCTGTTGTTCTGTGTTGTTCTGTGTTGTTCTGTGTTGTTCTGTGTTGTTCTGTGTTCTTCTATGTTCTTCTATGTTCTATGTTGTATGTTGTTCTGTGTTGTTCTGTGTTCTTCTGTGTTGTTCTATGTTCTTCTGTGTTCTATGTTCTTCTGTGTTCTGTGTTGTTCTGTGTTGTTCTGCGTTAACGTTCTGTGCTGGTTTAGATGGCTGATCTGCAGCAGGAGCATCACAGAGAAATTGAGGGTCTCCTAGAAAACATCCGTCAGCTGAGTCGAGAGCTGCGGCTGCAGATGCTCATCATAGACAGCTTCATCCCACAGGAATATCAGGTCCACTGCAGCCACTTTTACACATTTATACAAATACTTTTGTCTAGAGGGATTTACTTCTGATTTTATTTGATAGGAGATGATAGAAAATTATGTTCACTGGAATGAAGACATTGGAGAATGGCAGTTGGTGAGTAAACGCACTCATAGTGTAATGGAGTAACAGTGTGATAATAGTACTCATAATAGTACTCATAGTGTAACCTGATAATAGTATTTGTACTAGAACTTATAATGTAAAGTAATAATAGTATGCATAATGTGATAAAAGTACTCATAATGTGATAATAGTTTTCATAATGTGATAATAGTTTTCATAATGTGATAATAGTACTCCAAATGTGATAAAAGTACTCATAATGTGATAAAAGTTTTCATAATGTGATAATAGTACTCCAAATGTGATAAAAGTACTCCAAATGTGATAAAAGTACTCATAATGTGATAAAAGTACTCATAATGTGTCTGAATACTGAGTTTGTTTCATTTTGTCTTAATCACAGAAATGTGTGGCTTACACTGGCAACAACATGAGAAAACAAACCCCTGCTCCAGACAAAAAAGAAAAAGATGTATGTTTTTTCTTTTATTTCTGTTCTTGAAGGTTTATTATTATATTATTATGAACCAAGTGAACAAATTGTAACTCTACAAATTTCAGCCGTTTGAGGTGGACCTGTCCCATGTGTACCTCGCGTACACAGAAGAGAGCATGCGGCAGTCGCTGATGAAGCTAGAGAGACCCAGGACATCCAAAAGCAGTAAAAGTGGACGTCCAAAGACAGGACGGAGGTATTTAGTGTAGTTGTTTGTAGTTGTAGTGTAGTAGTACTGTAGTTTTTTATAAGATCATCATAAGACAAACGTTTACAAATGTTTCTTTATTAGTTCAACTGGCACAAATCGCACACAAATGTTGACCAGCTTCTCAAGGCTCAGGCTGTGTCAATAATAACGCACAACTTTCATATTTTATATACATTTATTTAGACTAAAGACTAAGTCCATAAGTTAGCAGTAAGTGTCGAGTAATGAGTGAGCAGTGTTCTTTTTACACACTTCCTGAATTCATTGATAATAATTATCATGGTTTCATCTTCACACAGGAAAAGATCAGCAAGGCCAGATGCTGTGATCGAATCTCTTCTGCAGTAAAGAGGTTTAGGTAACAATTATGTGAAAATGTGAAGAGAAAATGTCCACGGCTGGAGCCTGTTCTTTATATGTGTGAAACTGCACTTGGGGGAACTGTTCAGCTACTGTATACTTAACCATAGACATTAAGTACATGTTTAGCACAACTTATATAAAAAAGGTTCTCATTGGTGTTGACCATAAGTGAGATGTATACTGCATGCCCGAGCGCTCCTGTCAGTGCCACGTCACCTGGATTATATCATCTTTACAAACACAGCTCCACTGCACTCAAAGTTGTGGACTGAGGCACATTCCTTTTTTTTACCGAACTTTGGTTTTGCTTCATGATGTGTGTCAAATGTTTACAAACACTATACTGCAGCGTTTATTTATTAAATTATTTTCTATGTTTTAGCTCACGTACAATTGCTTTGTTAATAAATAGGTGATATCCCCAACTGCTGCCTTTCCTGTTAGTGTAAAAGTTTTATCTTTAAAGGTCCTGTATGGCACAAAACTGACTCTTGCAGCTTTTAGCCATGTCAGAATGTTGTTTCCTCCTCAAAAACAGACCTGGAGTTGTGTTTTGTTTCATTCACACATGTTTGAAAAATTCTTTATTAGTCTGTAACATCTCCAAAGCTCAAAATGCTCTGTTCCACCTTATGATGTCATCAAGTGGTAGTTTTCAAGTGAACAGCTCCTTTTATCTTTTTTCAGCGGATTTGCAATTCCAGGACTGAAATTATCGAAATGATTGGAGTTGTGTGTGTGGAGTTTAAAAACACTTCCTGTATTACCACATGATGATCTCACAACATGGAGCAGTGTTTTCAGTTTGGGACAATAACTCGGCCTAAATCTGCAGGGTTTTTGTGTTAAACATGTGAATAAAACAAAACACAACACCAGGTATTTTTTTGATTAAACAAAATTATAGATCAGAAAATGGTGTAATGTGGACCCTCTAAAGTAAAAAAAAGAAAAAAACTTGCCAATGTCAGTTGACTTTATGATTTATTTTGAGAAATTTCAGTGTAAAAATATAATTTGTAATTAAATAATTAACTTAAATACAGATTATTAACTTAAATACAGATAAATAAATGGCACGTGGCCTACTTTACAACATAAAACTGTCAGCCATGAGTACAATTTCTCAAAGCAGCCTTAGTACAATGGCGGAGGTCTACCAGAAGTTCGCTGGTGGTGATCCGAGCGCTGACGTTGTTTATACATGAGGTTTGGTTTGTCTGTAACAAAGAGTAGGACATAAATGAATATACTGTAAATGTCAACATTACATCTAGTTTATCTGTAACATACCGCTTTGTTGTAGTTATTCAACAAATTACAGAGGCGCTTTAATTGAGCTTTGTGTAACGAATGGTGACTTAGGGACTTATGAGCAAGACAGAAGAAATCCTGCTGTAAAAGACAAGTTTATAAAGACATCAAACCAACTGTCAGAATTCATAACTGAATAACATAATAAGGCGAACAGTCTTTACCTTACAGTGTGCACTTCCTTGTATCGCCTGCACTTGTTCCTCTAGTAGCTTCAATGACAAGAGAACTTTAAAATCATGTTAAACACAGCACAATGATGCAATGTCATGAGTCTTACCTTTGTGTCATTTTCCTTGGTTATGTTATTCACTTTCACCAAAATGTCACGCAGCCAAGAACATCTGGGTGAAGTAACTGGTGCTGCATAAAGTATAGTACAATGCATGACTAGCCCAAAAGTGTAAATATTGAGTTTCTTCATAATTAAAGACCAGTAGCACTGCAGAGGAGAGGGCAGGTCCACAGCTGGATTGAAAGTGAGTTTATCAGACATGATTTTCTCACTTATAAACCACAGCTTTTAGAGACACCAGCGGAAGACACCAAATATGGGCCACTTAATGGAAAGTGCTTCATCATTTTCACTCCTAGATATTCCACTATGATTAGTAGCTTACAAATTTTGTGTGAAGTTTTTGCTTTGTTTATTTTAAGGTGAAAGAGAAATCCCCTTTTTTTTATTATTATTTTTGTACATTGGCAGAATATCTTAAATTAATAAAGTTGAAGTGTGAGTGAATGAGGTGTTTCCCCAACAGACATTATGTCAAAGTAAATGTCCCCAGTGTGTGGGCATCTACCTTCTGAGTCACACTCTGACATCAATAGATATTAATTGCTGTAATAACCCACTGGAATCATTCTAAATAATTCTTTTTATCTTCAGGTATGAGTATCACTCTTAAAAGATCTTTGAGTTGTTGTTTTTTTGTCAAAATAGACTAAATGGCTCGATGCTCCTCATTCATAACCAAACTGCATTCATTATGATCATTTATAATCTTCAGATACAACATTAAAACAGTGTAGCATCAAAGAGCACTTTCATCCAGAGGAGCCAGAGCATCTGAGGCTCTGGCCAATGGGAAAGCACATGGGCTTCAGGCTGATGCGCCATTTTACTGCGTCCAGCGCCATCCGGCAAGATGGTCCTGCTGCTTTGTCTCCTGTAACTGGAGCTTTATCACAGGCTCCTTTTGCTTCCGCGACATCGGAAACACAGACAACTTATATTTACACCACAAGATCAGTATCTGCACCCTCAGAAATGTGTGTCGTAAACTGGGTAAGATAAAGCTCCAAGTGTTTGCACAGCCTCTATTTATATTTAATGGGGTGCTTACAGCTACATCTGCTAGCTTAAATCCTCATCCCCTGTAATGTACAGCTGCTAAAAGGCGGAGAAAGATGTTTGTTATTGCCAGACAATGTTTTTGCTCTAATCTGATGGATACAGGTCAGTGGGAGTGTGCAGTCTGAACACTTTGAACAAGTTTGACACATATAAATTAGCATTAGCATGAGAACACAGTGCATCGGAAGCAGCAAAACCCCTTGTGGTTTAATTTTTTATTTATAAAATGAACTTGAAGCTGATGTTGTGTGTTGTAAATGTTAAATGTGTTTGTCAGGAGCAGATGCAGAGCGTTGTGTTTGTGTCATTTCATGCAGGAGTGGTGGTGTATTTTAATTGAATCTCAGCCCCCGAGCTCAGGTTAGCTGTTAGCAGTTAGCTGACTGTTAGCTCGGCAGGTTAGCTGACTTTTAGCTGCGCAGCCGGCACTGTTATTATTCTGCCTCCTCTCTCTGATAAACGTGCACAGACACGCAGTGACCGCTAGTCTCGCAGTGTAAGATTCTCACTTTAATGTTAGAAAGCACCATTTCATTTCTTATTCTGTGGCGCACAAAATGCATATAGCTACTTTTGGTGCTAGCTGCTGGTGCCTAGAGTTAGCTCTGCTTCTTGTCTCGGCACCATAGAAGTATGATAATATCTGGAAGATGAACCAAAGATGGCGTCGTGTTGTTTTCAGTGGCCTGCGTTCACCGGCGCGAAATCACAAAATATTTTTTCTTCCGCATTATTTCCTCAAAACGGGCTCACGCCTTCCACCTGCGTGACGACGCAACCATGCCACGTGACTAGTTCTGACCAATCAGAGGGGCAGCTGTGAAAGCGCAGTTACCGTGGGCTCTGAGGGGGCTAGGCTAAGTATTACAAAGCTAACTTTTAGGCGCTTTTGAGGATTTGAAAATTGTAAAAAGTTCATGTTAAGAAAACAGAGAAGAAACCCTACAAAATCAGACCAGTGTGAAAGCTTCCGATGTCCTGTCAGCCGAACACGGGCAGTTTGAATTCCCCCAAAATGCATTGTGCTCTATGGGAGAAATACTTTCTGGGCCCAAGCTCCCGGGAGCTGCAGTGCCTGGAGCGGGCACTAGTCTGTCTCTCCCCGGGACAGAGGGGGCTGGGGGGTCCTACTGTACTCACAGTACTGTAGTATGCACAGTAGGACCAGGAGGCCTGGACATGTATGTGACGGAGCGAACCTACACTCTGGTTTGTTACTGTACTGTACTGTACTGTACTGTACTGTACTGTACTGTACTGTACTGTACTGTACTGTACTGTACTGTACTGTACTGTACTGTACTGTACTGTACTGTACTGTAATATTTGATGTAATCAAAACATTGCTCTTATATAATGTAAATGATAGGACTTGGCTCTAACTTTAATGTTTAATGTTTGCTGTTTGACTGACACAATTTGTACACAAGTGTGTGAATATATGACCGTGTGATCAGGTGTGATCAGCACATTATGATGATGCAAAACAGGGACATAAACAACAGATTCCACCTGGCGGGTCTGTGGGCCATCAGTGAACGGGAATGTGTTTTCTGAATAAAGTTAAGGATTTATGGAATGCTGTTGTTCATAAGTTTGTTGCTAATAACTTTTCCAAACTTTGGTTTAGGTAAAATGAATGAGGATCTGGGTCCAATGGCTGAAACAGAAGAGGTAGGCTTTTTAGACTAATGCTCAAACTGTATTGCATCAGTTTTAGGTAAACTATATCTGTTATATGTCTGTCCTATTAAATTAATGTACCACTTTTATTAGACCTTATGTATTTCCCCTTTTTTTTTTTATTAAACTTTTCTTACAGCAGCCTTGTAGTTCTGAAACTATGAAGCCTTCCTCTTCTCGTCATAAGAGGTTAGAAACAATGGACCTGACACATACATTGTAGAGACTTGCATGTTGTTTGAATTTTTGAACACTTAAAATGTCTTTAATTATTATATAGAAAATCCTCGACAATGTCCAAGCAAAACAAGTCTGATGCCTCTGAGCAAAGTGGAAACGAAGGTGCCACTTCTGACAATCCCTCAGAGAAGAATAAATCAAACTCATCAAAAGGTATGGAGCCCGTTCCCCACTAATACTGTAGATGCAGAAATACTTATAATTCATCTTTTCTCCATAGTAATGAAGCCTACTGGAAATGAGAATAAAGCAAGCATGAAGCTTAGGGTGGATTTGAAACAAAAGCAAAAGGGTAATTTCCTTTTGCCAACTATGGCCCTGTGTGCATTCCTCTGTAGTGTCAATAAACTTTTATCAGTGTAATGTTTTGTCTGTTACAGATGATGCCCTCTCGAAAAAGGTCAGCTGCACAGGCTGTGGGAAGCAAGTTAATCAGTTTCAGTCAAATTCTGTGTATGAGCACCCTGTGCTCAAAGTGCTTGTTTGTAAGGTAGGACATAATACAAATGTAAAGTACATTACAATGTTGATTCAAATGCACGTTCAGATTTGTCATAATGTCTTTTTAGTCCTGTTACTATTATTACACAAGTGATGACATCAGCAAGGACTCAGATGGGATGGACGAACAATGCAGGTCTGAAATGTTTATGCTTTAAATACATATCAATGGGCAGAGTTTAGGCCTGCCACGGTGACACGTTTTAGGTGAGATAAGTGAGATGTACAGCTCGTGAAAATCTCACGATAAAGAATAATATTGAAACTACTCAATGCCACTGAATAACTCCGCACGGTTATCTCTAACACCGTTAAAACACGAGCTGCAAAACATCAATTGCACAATGAAACACTTTAGTAGGTAGTTAATGTCTGAGTCGGGGATATGTGAGTTATTCAGCTCTACAGCCACATCTTGTACTACAAAAAAACTGCACTGCTTCAAGGGATAACGAACGTGATCGGCCCAATGAGGTTAATTTGGACTTCTTGTTTTTATAGGTTATTTTTTCAGACCAAAGTTAAGTTTGTTTTCACTCCTGACAGTTTTGCCACTTGCAGCCTTTTACTCGAGTGATCCTGTGTAAATCAGCTGACCATAGTTTATAACAGTGCAGTTGGTTAACAAGATTTAATCTAATATTTAATAGCAGTTTTGGATGTTCTACATTTTTGTGTAAGGAAGTGTTCGGAGTTGAATTTGCATAATTTGCTTTTGCAGGTGGTGTGCTGAGGGAGGCAAGCTCATCTGTTGTGACTACTGTAGTAATGCTTTCTGTAAGAAGTGCATCCTGCGGAACCTGGGTCGGAAAGAGCTGTCGCTTATCACAGATGAAAACTCCAAGTGGCATTGCTACGTTTGCAGAGGCGAACCTCTGAAAGATCTGGTCTGTGAATGTCATAGTGTGATGGAACAGATTCAGAACCATGGCAAACAAAAGAAAACTGAAAAAAGTGAAGAGCATGGGAAGACGAAAGACAAAAAGAAACCAATAAAGCAACATAAAGCAGTTGTTAATGGAAAAGAACAGCCTGAAACCTCAGGGACTATGACTTTTACCTATAAAAAGCTACAAGTTCCCAAAGAGCTCATAAAGAAAACAAAAAAACTTGTTGAAACTACTACTGGTCTAAATAATACATTTATTCAGTTCATTCAGCAGACAGCAGAAGAAGAGACTGATAGCTCCATTAGATATCGGCATTTGAAAGCTTTCAAATCAGTACTTGCAGATTTGAAAAAGGCCCACAGTGCATTGGAGGCTGCTCTAGAGCCAGAGTTTAAAAATATGGAGTTACTGAATGGCTTGCCCACTGCACCAAAAACCTCAAGTGAAGCGAGCGTCTTGAAAAATGATTTGGATGTTGACCATTCCTCTGACGTTTCAGATGGGAACACTGCTATTGAGCAGCCAGTAGAGGAAAACTACCATGAATCTGCTGCTGAGGAGATGGCAGAGTGTAACAGTCAAGTATCATCCTCTGTAGACGAGATGGAGGAGGACAAAGCACAGGAAAACCCCAGCACCGACGACGCAAACGTTCAAACACCAGTTCAAGCGTCTAAGGAAATGGCGGCAGTTGAAGAGTCTCCAATAAAGAATGAGTCCGATGCAGTGCAGGTGGATTCCAAAATGAATCAAACCGAAGTAAAAATAAAGACTGAGATTTGTGATGATGAAGAAACTGGTGAGATGTCGCTAGATCAAGATATTTTGGCTGTTCCTCCTTCAGTTCCCGAAGAACTTTTTCAGATGGTTGAAAGTCTTGCAGATTCTGTCAAACTTGATCACAGTGACACTTCAGTTACAGAAGAAGACGGAAAATCAAATGGTAATCCAACAGATTCCAAACGTTCACAGCCCAAGATCAAGAATCTGATCGTCAAACTAACTCCAGTACCGATTGTAACGACCCGCGAGTCCAGATCTAAAAACAAAGTGAAACAGGAGGCACAAGTGAAAAGTAAGAAAGAAGACGACACAAGTCCACAGCGCAACCGGCAGTCAAGCCGGATCAAGACTACTCCCTTAAGGAAGCAGGCAGAGACCAAGAACGAAGAAGAGACGTCCGAGTCAGAGTCTGAGAAAAACTCAAAGAAAAAAAACACGTCAAATAAATCAGTGGATGACAAAACATGTGATGAAGATGAAGATGTGAAGCAGGAGCCTAAGACTCTGGACTCAGACTCTGATGAAGTTCCAAATGCTCTGATTGAAAAAGCCGTTGATGCCAACAGCTCAGTTGATGAAGAGAAAGGCAGTTGTGCTAAGAAACGTTTATTTAAACTAAACAATACATCCCCCTCTTCAAAACGAAAGAGGAAGTCTGAAAGCTCAGATTCAGACAATAAAGAGAATAAAACCAAAACAAGGCAAAAGAAGAAAAAACAAAATGGTTCCGACTCGACTGATTCAGAAGATGAGGACATTGACAAATCAAAGCGGAGATCCACCCGAGTAAAGAAACGAGAGAAAGTAGATGATGAGAAAAGCTCTCCAGACAAGAAGCCAGGGGATCGTAAAAGGTCCTATGAAAAGAAACGCACAGGTAAGAGTCCCAAAGCGGCCTCTAAACTCCAGTCTTCATCAAGTGATGATGAGGAGGAAGAGCAGCAGGCTGACGAGGATGCTGCCGAGGACAGCGACGATCAGAAGATTAAACCTATTGTGGAGAATATTATGGGTGAAAGTGCACACTTCCATCAGTCTTCAGGTAATCACACAGAGACACATGTGCCTCATGGTCTGTCTGCTTTTGGCTCACAGTTTGATTTGTGCAGGGGAAGAGGTTGATGAGAAAACCGAATCTCAACCATTAGAAGATGATTTTGATGATGACCCAGAAAACAGGTAATGACTCAAAATGCCACTTTTAAGATCTTTTATTGGTTATTGATTTGTTCTTTCCTAAAGAATTGCAAAGAAGATGCTTCTAGCTAAAATTAAATCCAACTATTCATCTGGTGCTGAAAGCTCATCTGACGATGAAGGACAGGAAAAAGAAGAAACCTCCAAAAAAGTCAAAAAAGAAGAAGAAGAAGAGGAAGAAAAAGACAAAGAAACAACATCAGGTTCCTGCTCACTAAACTGCATCAGGTTTTTCAGGTGGCATAGGTTATTTCATGTAGACGTGTTTTTGCCTTTCACAGACTCGAGTGATTCAGAAAACTCAGGTTCTGATGTAGATGTGAAGAAAAGTGGCAGACGTCACAAACTTCTTCGTCACAAGTTGTCCCTGAGTGAAGGTGAATCTGGGGACGAGGGCGAAGACGCTGACAAGGACAAGTCTAAAGAGAAGAAAAAGAAGGCCAAGAAGACTAGTGAGTTTACGTTGACTATACACCACTCGTTCAAGCTTTCTGGTGATGTTTGGAACTTTTAAGGACTTCTATTTGGTATTTTCTTTCTCCAGTGGACAGTGATAACTCAGAAGATTCAGATTTTGAGAAGCCGGAGTCCAGCGCACGAAGTTCAGCTTCAGAAGCACTGAGTGAGGTGATGAGCGATTCAGAGAAAGAGGGAAAGAAAAGAAAGACTAGGTATGTACAGTCACTTTATAAACATGTTTCCTAGTGCCTGGAACCAATTTTTAAAAATGTTGTATTTATGACTACAGATCTGCAAAAAAGAAGGACGATGAGAAACAGCGGGGTAACAAGCAGAAGAAGAAGCGCCGTCGAATCAAAGTTCAGGATTCTTCTTCCAGTAACGAAAAAGTGAGAATGAACGTTATAACATAAATTCAACTGCGTCTTTAGGGAAGCAGCCACACAGTCGGGGACAAAGGGGTCTGTTGTCCCAGGCCTCAGCGTCTCAGAATTAGGCTCTTCCTATTCATTTCTATTAAAGGGGGGCCCATGTGAGGTTTCTTGACTTGGGCCTTCAAATTTCTGAGTTCAGAGAGTTATCAATAAAAGTGTTTTAGTCCCCCAAACTCTTGAGATCAAAATGTTATGGTAATTTTTACAGAGCGGAGATGAGGAGGGTGAAGACGGGGAAGATGGTGAAGAGGGTGAAGACGGTGAAGATGGTGAAGATGGACGCAAAGGACGCAAGAAGATCCGAAAAATCTTGAAGGACGACAAACTGCGAACGGAGACACGGGACGCTCTGAAGGAGGAGGAGGACAGGAGGAAGAGGATCGCAGAGAGGGAAGCACTCAGGAAGAGACTCAGAGAGGTACAGCTGATTTTTACTGTTGCATCGAAGATTTAGAGATGCACAACTCCAACTTTTTCAATTCTGAGACCGATTCTGATACTATGGCTTTAAGGATCTGTCGAGTCCCGATATCAGACGATACCAGAGCAGAGGCTGGAAACAGCATTTATTTCATTTAAACAAAATAAAATAAGACCAAATGTAGCTGTTAACTCTCAAGTAGCAACTTTTTTATTTTACTTACTTGTTTTTTGTTTTGTTTGATCAGCTGAAGTTGTTTTTGAATTATATAAATAAACTTGAATAGAATTATTACATCAATTTATATCCGATCCAGCAGATGTTTCAGTATCAGCTCTGAAATATTTTTTTCCATGTTGATTTTGGAGTGCTTTTTTTAAATCCTCAGAAAATACTTTGTAGCAGTCTTAAATTGTATAGTTTACAGCATGTATTTGACATACCTGGCGTCTTTTAGGTAATTGAAGTGGAGGAGTCGTCCCAGGTGACATGCCCCATTACAACTAAACTTGTCCTGGATGAGGATGAAGAGACCAAGGAGCCTCTGGTGCAGGTCCACAGAAACCTTGTGACGAAGCTCAAGCCTCACCAGGTCGATGGTAAGAGATAACACAATATATTTTTATGGCCATTTATTTTCAAACGTGATGTGATCGTTTGCCCTCGTGTTTCAGGGGTCCAGTTTATGTGGGATTGCTGTTGTGAGTCTGTGAAAAAGGTTAAGAAATCTGCTGGTTCAGGTTGCATCCTCGCTCACTGTATGGGTCTGGGAAAAACCCTACAGGTACAACAGCAGCTTTTGTCATTAAAGAATTGTATTTAAGACATGTTTGTTACGGCAGATCACGCACATTTCCACAGTAATATGTAGTTCTGCTTTTGTACTGAAGGTGGTGACGTTTCTCCACACCCTGCTGCTCTGTGAAAAACTTGAGTTCTCCACAGCCTTGGTGGTTTGTCCTCTGAACACTGTCCTGAACTGGCTTAACGAGTTTGAGAAGTGGCAAGAAGGTTTTAAGGATGATGAGACGCTGGAGGTAATGGAGGTTTGACAGAGATGGTTTGATTAAAAAAAAAAAGACTTTGTGCCTAATCGTTGGGTTTGTGGGTCACAGGTCACAGAGTTGGCCACAGTAAAAAGACCACAAGAGCGAGCTTTTGCGCTGCAGCAATGGCAAGAATCTGGTGGGATCATGATTATGGGCTACGAGATGTATCGCAACCTCACCCAGGGCAGGAACATCAAAAGCAAGAAACTCAAAGAGACATTTCAGAAGACACTTGTAGATCCAGGTACAGTGTTTGTGTTTTTTTTAAATAACTGTAATAACTATATTTTTATGTGTTCCTTGTTGACACTGTTGAGCTGAAATCAGTCCTGCAGAGCTGTGTATGTGATGTGGCTGTTGTTCCTATCACTCATTATGTTTTTCTTTTGAACAGGCCCAGACTTGGTGATTTGCGATGAAGGTCATATTCTTAAAAATGAAGCCTCTGCTGTTTCCAAGGCCATGAACTCGATCAAGACGAGGAGGAGAGTGGTCCTCACAGGGACGCCACTGCAAAACAACCTGATTGAATGTATGTTTCTACTGTACTTTAAAATGTTTAGCATTTTATTTGTCTAAAAATATGTTTTGTTTTTATATCAGACCACTGCATGGTTAACTTCATCAAAGAAAACCTGCTCGGTTCAGTAAAGGAGTTCAGGAACCGCTTCATTAACCCGATCCAGAACGGGCAGTGCGCCGACTCCACCATGCACGATGTCCGCATCATGAAGAAGAGGGCGCACATTCTGTACGAGATGTTGGCGGGTTGTGTTCAGGTAATTCACAGGTGGAGGCTTTCGGAGTCTTTAGTGTCTTATTATGATAAACTGACTTTAAACATTTAATCGTGTTCTAATGTCTCCATTTCAAAAAGGAACTTGAAGTAAAATGTGTTTCATTTGTGTGTGTTTGCGTAGTCCCCATATTTTGTCTAAAGTTTGACAAAAACAAGATTATTTTAATCCAACCGACAGCAAGCAAGAAGTCCTCTGTAAAGAAGCCATTCCATGTTGATAGTTTGGTGCTGATGTTATTAGGACATCAATGTGGCTTTTACCAGGTCTCACTTCTACTGTTGTAATGTAAAAAAAATATATATTTATGTCATTACCAAAGCTGGAGTGAGGTTGGAGGTCTTACTCACCACTAACACTTTAACACGTTGTTTCTTTGTGTACCACAGAGGAAGGATTACTCTGCACTTACAAAGTTTCTGCCTCCAAAGCACGAGTATGTGCTCTCAGTGAGAATGACTCCCATCCAGTGCCGCCTGTACAGATATTACCTGGAGCACTTCACAGGTGGGTTTTAGGCCACACAGCAGCTTTGAGTCTTTGTGTCACTTTGGGTTTTTTCTGTGCTTGTTTTTCAGTTTGTCTTTTGCTCAAGTAAAACTCGAGATGAATGGAGTTAACATTTTGAGCAGCTTTGTTAAGTCGTTTAGTGGACCTCCGCTTTAAAATGTGGGCTAGGACCTGTGTGTAAGAGTGGCAGCTGGCAAAGTGCCGCAGGCAAAGTTTAAGTCAAGTTTCCCACGTCTCCCTAATGAAGAGCCCAGGGACAGAGGGGACGAGGGTGGGGGTGCAAGGGGAGGAGCGTAAAGGAAGGGGAAAAAACAGATGAAGCTCTGAGATCTTACACCCAACAGGAAAACAAAAAACAGGAGGAGGACAGGAGGAGGAGGACAGGAGGAGGAGGGGGGGAGGAGGAGGACTGGTAGAGGAGGACAGGAGGAGGACTGGTAGAAGAGGAAAGGAGGAGGAGGACTGGTGGATGAGGAAAAAATGATATTTTTCAACAAAAAAGCAAATAAGATGAGTTAAAGTGTGCCCAGGTATAAGTTTGTAAATTATTTTGAGTTTTAATAAACTTTTTAAAACTTTCTCACATCTGAGTCGTTCCATGACGTAAAAAAATGAGATTTTTAAAAAGTTGGTCAATTCATTTTCAAGCTAAATTATTACTGTTTATTTCACTTGAATAACCTTTTTACAATTGTAAAACCAGATTGCACCTGCTCCACTCGCCTCCGTCTGAATATACAGAGTACAGTATATTACAGTTCCACATTCATTAATTTCTCGTCTCGGGTCTGTCTGCTGCAGGTGTGGGGAATGCGCTGGAAGGAGGCCGAGGCCGTGCTGGGACCAAACTCTTCCAGGATTTCCAGATGCTCAGTAGAATCTGGACCCATCCGTGGTGCCTTCAGCTGGACTACATCAGTAAAGAAAACAGGGTAGGACTTTTGACAAACAAAACTCAAAAATAAATTAAAGCCACAAGCGACATCGAACAGCCGTCACGGGCCGTGCACTCGAGCGACCCGGGACTCCCCGAGGATGGCCCTGACGCTCCACTTGTCTTTGCAAACTTTACATTGGGACGACTCCCGTTAATGTAATGTACTTTGACTTGAGGTGGCGCCACTTTTGAATTCCCATGCATGTAACTTTTTTTTAATCTTAAATTCATTCACGTGTTTTGGGGGGAAAATTCCTGCTCAAAGTGCAAAAGAAAAAGAATCAACTAAAAAATAAACTATATTTAACAACAAAAAAACAAACGATATATCTGTTGCTACGACAACAGAGTATGTTTGTGAAAGCTCTTGGTATTCCGCACGTCAACGCGTCAGTGCTGGTCATTCACCATCTCGTCGCCCACGGACCTCCCTTTGACCTCCCTTTGACCTCCCTTTGACCTCCCTTCATTTTAGCAGTTATAAATATGGACATAGTTATATATGGCCATATTTATAACTGGGGCAACGGAGAAGACAGTTGACAGTGAAAGGCCTGTGGCCTTGGGCTCGGTCCTCCTCGGGCTCGGGTCTCCTTGGGCCTCCCTCGGGCTCGGGTCTCCCTCGGGCTCGGGTCTCCCTCGGGCCCGGGCCTCCCTCGGGCCCGGGCCTCCCTCGGGCCCGGGCCTCCCTCGGGCCCGGGCCTCCCTCGGGCCCGGGCCTCCGTGGCTAAAACAGGGAAGGAGGAGAGGGATGCAGCCGCCCAGAGCCTGAAGAGGAATGTAGGTTACGCCCTACTACGCCCTTCACTACACCCCGTACTGCACCCTCTGCTGGGCTCGTGCCCCGTGTGGGCTCGTGCCCCGTGTGGGCTCGTGCCCCGTGTGGGCTCGTGCCCCGTGGGGGCTCGTGCCCCGTGTGGGCTCGTGCCCCGTGTGGGCTCGTGCCCCGTGTGGGCTCGTGCTCCGTGGGGGCTCGTGCCCCGTGGGGGCTCGTGCTCCGTGGGGGCTCGTGCCCCGTGGGGGCTCGTGCCCCGTGGGGGCTCGTGCCCCGTGGGGGCTCGTGCTCCGTGGGGGCTCGTGCCCCGTGGGGGCTCGGGCCACACGAGGCAACATTAAGTGAAAAGTCCTGCAGAAATCTGACTGACTCGTCCTTCTGTGACACAGGGCTTCTTCGATGAGGACAGTATGGAGGAGTTCATCGCCTCAGAGACTGACGAGTCCTCCATGAGCCTCAGCTCTGGGGACGAGAGGCAGAAGAAGTAAAATAAATGTTTTTTATAATATTAGAGACATAGAGCCTGGTTCAGTCCTACTCACATTTGTTAATATTTTATAGGAAGAAGAAGAAAGGCAAGAAAAAGGCGTCTGAAGATTCTGATAGTGACGATATGGAGGTGATCAAGGAGTGGAACACGAGCTCAAGAGGCCGGAACGGGGAAGGAGGAGAAGGACGCAGCCGCCCGGAGCCTGAAGAGGAAGGTAGGTTACTACTACTGCACCCTCCACTACACCCTCCACTACACCCTCCACTGCACCCTCCACTGCACCCTCCACTGCACCCTCTACTGCACCCTCCACTGCACCCTCTACTGCACCCTCCACTACACCCTCCACTACACCCTCCACTGCACCCTCCACTGCACCCTCCACTGCACCCTCTACTGCACCCTCCACTACACCCTCCACTGCACCCTCCACTGCACCCTCTACTGCACCCTCCACTGCACCCCTCCACTGCACCCTCCACTGCACCCTCTACTGCACCCTCCACTACACCCTCCACTGCACCCTCTACTGCACCCTCTACTGCACCCTCCACTGCACCCTCCACTGCACCCTCCACTGCACCCTCACCCTGCACCCTCCACTGCACCCTCCACTGCACCCTCCACTGCACCCTCCACTGCACCCTCTACTGCACCCTCCACTGCACCCTCCACTGCACCCTCCACTGCACCCTCCACTGCACCCTCCACTGCACCCTCCACTATACCCTCCACTGCACCCTCTACTGCACCCTCTACTGCACCCTCTACTGCACCCTCCACTGCACCCCTCTACTGCACCCTCCACTGCACCCTCCACTGCACCCTCCACTGCACCCTCTACTGCACCCTCCACTGCACCCTCCACTGCACCCTCCACTGCACCCTCTACTGCACAGTCTACTACACCCTTCAGGCTCATACACCCTCTACTACACCTTCTACTACACCCCTCAGGCTCATACACCCTCTGCTACACCCTTTACTACACCCCTCAGGCTCGCATACACTCTACGTACTTGTGAACCACAGCAGTACTACCTGTGACTAGAACAAGCTGCAGAACAACCTTTCACTTTATTTTTTAACAAATGTGACCTAAAATGCCTCCGTATTTGATGTTTTTATTTTATGTTGTTCTTGTTGTTCCGTTTTTTGGTAATTTCATTAATTTTGAACGCCCTCTAGTGGCTGTGCAAAAGAACACAGCTTTACTACAACGTTTCACATGCAAAAATGGAGCATAAATGAGCCTTCACACGTGATTGTTTGCTGTCCATGGGTTTCCGAATGATTTTGGGATCGTTGCCATAGTTATAATCAATTTAAAGCTAAATATTCTATCTTCTGAATGTCTCTTTAATCCCTCAGTCGTCCAGGTCTGATCCAAATTTGTCAACCGGACACAAAGCTGTAGGAGTGAAGACGTTTGGCTGCTCATTCAAGCCGCTTCTTCAGTTACCAGAATTTTTGTTTTACTTTTATGTCTTTTGAATGGGGAAAAAATGGTTTGAATGTTTGCTATAACAGGAAACTAACCCATGAATAGAACATTTGGTACGACACAAAACAATGAAACAGTTTTAATGTCAGTACTGGCAGTTGCAGTGATTTGACACAGTGTTTATGTCTGTTTCAATCAGCTGCTCGGCCGTCTGGCTCACGTCCCGGGAGTCCCTGTGCTGACTGGCACCGAGACTTTGTCACTGAAGCGGATTCTGAAATCCTAGAGCATTCTGGGAAAATGGTGCTGCTTTTTGAGATTCTCCGGATGGCAGAGGAGCTGGAGGAGAAAGTGTACGTCCCCAGCACCGTGATGATGATGGTTTGTTAAATTATCTTCACTGACATGTTTTTTGTGGTTTTTCAGGCTGGTTTTCAGTCAGTCTCTCATTTCTCTGGACCTGATAGAAGACTTCTTGAAACTGGCTTGTAATGATGACGATGAAGAAAAGCCTTCTCCATACAAAGGTACTGAAGCGTCTCAAATGTTACTCTGATTAATGTAGATTTATATGATACTGGACTGTACTGATTGTACCTTTATAGTTGACCAGTCCAGCCTGTATCTGGGCCCACGTCTCTACTGTAGATTAGTGATATATCAAACTTCAAAATGTGTTAATGTAAATATAGATGATAAACAATGACCTAAAAACTAATTTACGCCACAAAAAACAAGAGCAGATTTAAACCACAAACTTTTCTAAAGCTACAATATTGTTCAAAATCATGACCTGCAAGAAATAAACAGCAGAATGAAACACTTTAGTCGTTAGTTTGCATCTGTAATGAGTCATGGAAGTTATTTATTCAATAAAAATGTCCCAGTAGTACAAAGAAAAAGCACACACGATAAATATTGACCCCAAAAACATATAGTTCAATCTTTCATGTATAAAATAAGTGGATGTAGTGATTATTGTGACAGGTCTAATTATGCTATGACTCAATGACTGTCCTTAAGGCAGGATTTCTCCCACAAAACTATTCTGTATCTGCAGTATCACTAATGAACATGAGCCGTAGTAAATAAATGAAACGCTTCAGAATCATAGAAGTTAATTATTCCACTCTCTACAGCTCAAATCTTCAGAAAAGTACAAAACATAACAAAGTGAATATTGACCCACATCTATCGTCCACGTATCGATGGATAAGTTGATATAGTTTTTATCGTGACACTACTGTGGATTTTGGCTAAACACTGTAAAATGTGAAAAATGCTCACATGTTTTTTTCATATGGAGAGGCTGCCTGTATGCTACATACTTATTAACTTTAAACACACACAGGCGCTTACAAACGCACCGCTGCTGGTGTAAGGTCATGTTCCTAATTAAACTTGAGCAGCTGTTTTTACTTTCATTTTGGAAATGATTAGACCTTGACTTTTTATTCCACAAAAAATGTTTGCTCAAGGGTTTGTAATTTGTAATGAAAAGATCACAGTGCTGTAATTGGAAACATACTGAGATGCTGGTTATGAAGGCTGGTAGGGGGTGGGCCATCTTGAAAGCTAAACATGGCTGGTGTCTGCCCAACACAATCATGATTCTGCCGTTTATACCCAGTGTTAAGTTCATCTGGGAAACTCAAATCCATGTATTGAAGCTTGACCTGTCGCCTCCTGTTCTGTCCAGGTGAAGGAAAGTGGTACAGAAACATTGACTACTATCGCCTGGATGGCTCAACCAACGCAACCACCAGGAAGAAGTGGGCTGAAGAATTCAATGACACCAGTAACACGAGGTACACCCTGAGTCCGTGTCCAGTACTTTATATGAGATTTAAAATACATGTAATAAAGTTTCAACCTGCTGTTTCCAGAGGCCGGCTGTTCCTCATCTCCACTCGAGCCGGATCACTGGGCATTAACCTCGTAGCGGCGAACAGGGTCATAATCTTTGACGCTTCTTGGAATCCTTCCTACGACATCCAGAGTATTTTCAGAGTGTACCGCTTTGGACAAGTCAGGACCGTCTTTGTGTACAGGTTTTTGGCCCAGGTATGACGTTTGTAAATAATAATCTTTAGTGATATTACTGTGGATTTAGTCTTTTGATAAAATGCGCTTTGCTTTTTCCCAGGGTACAATGGAGGAGAAGATTTACGAGCGGCAGGTAACTAAGCAGTCTTTGTCATTCCGGGTTGTGGACCAGCAACAAATAGAGAGGCACTTTACCATGAACGAGCTGGCAGAGCTCTATACCTTTGAACCAGACCAGCTGGACGACCCCTCCGAGAAGAAGAAGAAGAGGGACACGCCAGTGCTTCCTAAGGTAAACCGATACGCTCTCCTGTGTATGCTACATGTCCATTTGAACACTTATAAACTCGACTGATCTTAAAAAAACCATCAGGAAACTAGATTTAATCGTAGTATTCAATTAGCTTGAAATTTCATTGTGTTCTTCAAACAAAACCTTTTAAGATGAAACCTATTAACAGTAGTAAATGTGTCTTTTATGCTCCAAAACATGGCAAGGAATCTACTTTTAAATGCCAAGCTTGTTATTCCAAAATTGCACCAAACCACATGCCAGCTTGTATCCTGGTTGGCCTTTCCGGGATCTTTCCTTTGTGTTTCTTTTCATAATCTGCCTCTCTTCTCCTTAATGCAGGTGCTGTGTCAGTATTTGGGCCCCAAGGGTTTAATAAGAATAAACAGCTTTGAACAGCTGCACTAGTTTGTCTGTTTACAGCTATTTACTAAACAGTGTGCTCATTGCAAAGCTGCTGGTCCACTATAAAACCCTTTTCCCCAAATCGTCTTCCTTTTTATTACTGTCCTCGTCTCTAAATTGGCCGCACATCTCCCTCTTTTCTTTTTGAAGTGTTTTTACATTTTGGTTTTGGTTTGATTAGCTCGACTTTGCAGAGGTCTGTAAGTATAAGTGGATGTCTAGTAAAAACCCACTGGTATTTCAGTGATACGATTAAAACCTGACAATCCAGAGCCAGGACCTTTTTGCCATAAGGTTATTGGCGAACGCTGCAGCCGAAATACAGCTGGACGGAAGGAATTTGGCGTCTGGAAAAATGTGAAGATGAGTCAGACTGTGTCCATCACTGTGAGCCAAAGTGGGAAGAACACTTTCATGACAAGAGTTTGAGCAGCCATTTTAACAGGTGTACAATATTTGGAGATATTTGCTTTTCCATATGTGGTCAGCCGTGTCATTCATGAAACATAATCTACACATCAGGCACGGCATCGCATAAGCCTCCACATTTTGAGTTGGCTGGATTTATCGTAAATACTCATACCTTTGTTGTGGTAGTTTCCTTGGTCGCTTGTCTTCAAACCACATCTTAAGCTTGAATTTGTTGTCACTCTAATGATGGTAAGCCACAGTATTTTCCACTGAGTAAGTCGTGGGTTTCTTGAAGTGTGTTAAAAGTCTTATCTTGTGTAGTGGGAGCAGTGGTGGTAGCCGCATAGACTGTTAATATAAAAGGACATCACCGCTAACCCGCTAACCGCCGCGTGCCGAATAGGAAGTGATCATGGCCGCGCTTCTGGCTCCATCAACTCTGGCTCCATGTACTTTATATTGAAAAACTGGCCCCTCTCTCTGTACCTGCTGCTGTCAGACTCGTCATTTTGGTCTTAAATGTTTGTATTAACCCTCTGCATGATCCTGGGGTTTTTATTTCAGTATTTTGTCTGTAAATCATGGTCAAGTCTCACATCTTCAGGAAGACTGTTCCAGGTTTTAGCTGCACAAAACTCAAACGCTGAGTCCCCAGGTTTAGTCCTGCTTTAGTCCTGCCTGCTTTAGTCCTGCTTTAGTCCTGCTTTAGTCCTGCTTTAGTCCTGCTTTAGTCCTGCTTTAGTCCCGATTTAGTCCCGCTTTTAGTCCCGCTTTAGTCTTGCATTGGTCCTGCTTTAGTCTTGCATTGGTCCCGCTTTAGTCTTGCATTGGTCCCGCTTTAGTCCTGCTTTAGTTTTACTTTAGTCCCGCTTTAGTCTTGCGTTAGTCCCGCTTTAGTCTTGCGTTAGTCCCGCTTTAGTCTTGCTTTAGTCTTGCATTGGTCCTGCTTTAGTCTTGCATTAGTCCCGCTTTAGTCCCGCTTTAGTCCTGCTTTAGTTTTACTTTAGTCCCGCTTTAGTCTTGCGTTAGTCCCGCATTAGTCCCGCTTTAGTCCCGCATTAGTCCCGCTTTAGTCCCGCGTTAGTCCCGCTTTAGTCCCGCTTTTAGTCCCGCTTTAGTCCTACATTGGTCCCGCTTTAGTCCCGCTTTAGTCCTGACTCTGGGCACCAGCCCTGCGGTCCTCAGAGTGTGAGATAACACACACTACTAGAAATGGCAGTTTGGTATAAATGTTTTTGTATTTTTCTCGGTTTTGTGAGACGACAGATGTGAATAAGCTCATGTGTCTGTAAATCAAGATATGAACATTAATAACAGACAAATCAGGCACCTTCTTTCTCCGAGGTCGCTCCTGCTAGCGTTAAGAACAGATTCGATCGACATCATTGCTAAGCACCTGTTCCCTGTTAAAACTTAAACATCCTCGCTCCGGATTGGCTCTTTTGTTGCTATGATACTTGCAGTCGGTATTCCAAATGTGTAACTCGGCTCCAAATCGTCCTTATAACTGCTCTAGCCTCAGTGAGCTTCATTTGACTGGAGCTAAACGCTGTGGCTGACGTCACACTCAGTCTATGGGTAGCAGTAGGAAGTTGTGCTTTTCAGATATGCTTGTCTCCGCCTCATTGCATAACACATATTATTGTATCATCTTTTCCACCACGCCCCTTGTTCCTTCACTCGCTGTATCTTTATCTGCTACTCTTACTCATCACTGCTTCGAAATGTTCAAAGCTACATCACTGTTTTTTTCTCATCCGCCTCTGGCCTCTTCTGGTCTGATGAAGGGTCATTATTGAAACCCCACTGTTAAAGATGGCTCAGAGAAACTAATTGGAGACGAAGCAACAGGGTACACTTCCTCCTAATGACATGGAGTGTGCATGTGACCCAGAGATTTGCCCTCTCCTTAGACAATGTCGACCACTTATGGTACTGCAGTGTTCTCCTGCTGGTCTGGTTTTTAGACCTCACTGTGCTACCAGCGTGCGGTAGACATTTTTAGGGCTGGGAATCTCAGGGTCTCCCATGATTTCCCAATATATTAATAGGCAAGGCAAGTTTATTTGTAGAGCACAGTTGGTACACAAAGTAATTCAAAGTGTTTTACAGAGACACAGAGACATTAAAATCACAAAACAACAAATCAAAGCTTAAATAATCGTCATAAAATGAACATTAAAAGAGAAGAGGCAGAATGAAACCCTTTCAGTGACATGCACAGCTAAACGGAACCGTTTGAGCCTGGATTTGTCAAAGTAGAGGCCTGTCTCACATCTCCAGGAAGACTGTTCCAGGTTTTAGCCGCAGAAAACTCAAACGCTGAATCCACAAGTTTAGACCTGGTTTAGTCCTGGTTTAGACCCGGTTTAGTCCCGGTTTAGACCCGGTTTACTCCCGGTTTACTCCCGGTTTAGCCCCGGTTTGGCTCCGGTTTAGTCCCGGTTTAGTTCTGGTTTAGTCCTGGTTTAGTTCTGGTTTAGTCCTGACTCTGAGGACTTCAGGGACCGGCCTCCTGCTGGTGCCCAGAGTGTGAGATAATGCTCATTACTAGCGATGGCAGTGTGGTATAAATGTTTTGGGGTTTTTTTTAGCTGATATCAAGTATTTTTCTTGCTTTTGTGAGACAACTGGAAATAAGATCATGTCTACAAACCATAAACCAGTGTGTTGTCTTCCTCAGCTGGTAGAACATTTGTCTACTGACTCCCACAGATTAATGCTGTTGTTGTGTCCTTGGACCAGACACTTAATCCACTTCGCCCTAGTGTCTGCGCACACTGGTGTATGAATGTGTGAGTGAATGTGTGAGTGAATGTGTGAGTGGCTCCTCAGTGTTTGAAGCGCTGTATAAAAGTGTGACCCTGCCATGTTTACAGTACCTGCTCATTAACATCCACTGCGTTTTCTTCGGGTTTGCGTCAGTGGCGTCTGGAGTAGCTTCAAAATTGTTGTCTTAAACCTGCAGCAGTATATAGCACTTTAAAATTATTATTGCGATGTAGTTTTGCGAAGTGTTCCTGGGAGTTTATCTTTACAGCAGCTCACATTATTGGTGCTCTATCACTAAATAAAATATCCTGATTTATTGTCGCTGCACAGAGCCAGTGTGGAGGCTGCTCCTGTACGACAGACGGCAGTAAGCCTCCCCATGCCTGTCTCATTAGCCATAGGAAAACTCTCTTGATCTAAAGGGAAATCCTTAAACTCTATTTAATGATCGTATATCACCGGTCTGATGTGCGCCATGTCGAGGAGTTGTTTTGCTTCTTGTTTGAGCGACTTGTGCTTGAGTCAGAGGTTTGTTTGGCTTTGCAGCGTTTTGCCAGCTTCAGAACATGTTCGGACTCGTGCGATCGGAGGTGAAGAGAACGCTAATGATAGTAACAGCTAGAGACCGTGTTCCTTCTTTTTTTCTCACTCGGGTCTTTGTTTATATAATCCCTTTTTTATTGTCTTTTTTAATGACTTTCAAAACTCAAACGGGAGACTAGAGCGAAGTCGATATTGTGTTACCAGCAAATGGCAGTACATATGTTGTTGTGTAGCTGCGGTGTTTCCCCTGTAGCCATGTACACGTCTATTTATACCATCAGTGTATTTTTAGTTTATTTGGGCTACAACAAGTTTATTAATTTCTAACACTGTCTGGGCTTGATGTCTGGTTGAATCCCTGCTAACCTTCCAGCTGGCCTGCCCTTGCTCCTCTCTGGTACCCCCCCTCCTCTCTCCTCTGGTGCTAGCTTGGGCTTGTTATTATAGGAATGTACCATGTTTATTGTCTTTGTTTAGCCCTTTGTGACATCCGTGATTTTGTTTCTTTGTTAATTGACTGACAGCTCGATAAACCCACACTTGCTCGCAGGCGCTGGAGGCTGTTGGACGGCGTTTGGAGTGGGCCGTTGGGGTTATGTGCAGCTGGTGGGGAGAGTATTGACGGTCTATGTTTAGGTATTACAAATATCCTGGCTCCGCACATTCCTGCTGCTGTGATCCCGTCTTGGCCCCCTGTGTTGCCATGGTAAACCCACCTGTGTTTTAAGATGTGTCTTACAAACAGTCTGATCTAAGTATGTAACAGTTTACTCCTTAGAAGCAACACAGGCTGCATAAGGTAAAAGGCCAAGAGGCTGTGGATACTGTCAGTCGTCTGTTTTCTGTTTTATTCCAGTAAATAATTTCTCATTCCTCATTTATGTTTTGCCTCACTATTGGCTGAAACGCCGGCAGATTGGACCCACGTCAGCAACAAGATTTGCTTTCCCAGAGTAAAAAAAAAACGAATGTTGTAACAGTTCAGAGTGAAGTGCAAGGATCTTTTACGGTTCAGAAAAAACATAAACATAGATTGATCTTAGATGTGCTGACCTGGATGACCTGGATGACCCGGATGACCTGGGTGACCTGGATGACCAGCTGTGGGGATGTCGTCTGATCCACTGAGGCGTCTGATGTTGCCCCGTTTATGTTCAGCTCATGACTTAAATGTACATTTCATACTCCGTGCACACTAGTTTCAGATATTGAACTTAAATAGATTTCAAGCATGTGTAAATACCACACAAATTCAGCCTTATTCTGTCGACTTTTCCTTTTGACTTGTTTGTCCAACTCAGCTGTAGCAGATTTTCTTCTTGGAGCTTACATCACGTTATTAGCACGTTTCCAGATACTTTGTTAAATAAAAGGCATACTTTGTGTTGTTTAAGATTTAAACAACAGATTATGGCACTTAGGTTGAGACAAGGTCTGGTCTTTGGTCTTGAATGAAAAAAGCCTGTTGTTTGTTATGTCTTGGCATCTTCATAATTGAATAAAAACAACAGTCTGTGATGCCACATGCCAAAATTCCTTTTGAGATGTGACTATAAAAACAATCCTTGCTCCCCACGCTTTGGGCCAGTGGGTTAATTTACCACTTTTTCAATACATCTGCCCACCCAGCTCTGCTCAGGGCCTCTGTCTCCCCCAGTAAAGTGATCCTCCGCCCCAAAGTATGACAATAGGTCAGGTTACCTACAGCCATTAGCGCTGCTCTGAACACAACGGCATGTTGTATTAGCACTGGCTCTGAACACAGCGACACTCTGCTTTAGCACTGGCTCTGAACACAACGGCATGTTGTATTAGCACTGGCTCTGAACACAACGACACTCTGCATTAGCATTAGCACTGGCTCTGAACACAGTGACACTCTGCATTAGCACTGGCTCTGAACACAACAGCATGCTGTATTAGCATTAGCACTGGCTCTGAACACAGCGACACTCTGCATTAGCATTAGCGCAGGCTCTGAACACAGCGACACTCTGCATTAGCTTTAGCGCTGGCTCTGAACACTCTGCATTAGCATTAGCGCTGTCTCTGAGCTGCTTCAGAGTCAGCTCTAACGCTGTGAGCTGCTGTGTTCACTGTGCCGTCTGTAGATGGACGGACCACCCCAGAGCCACTGAGGCAGATCACTGTGGTCCCTCCAGATGCACAGGCTGTGTCCTGTCATCTGACCTCAGGAGTTACTGACCCGTTACAGCGTCTGGAGTGCTCCTTCTGCTGGATGTGACTGGCAGGAGAATTCTTTTTTTATATTACTGACTACAATAGTTGTCATGTTCAAAAATCTTTTTAAACCTTTTTGACATTCAAACGTTCTGGTCCTTGGTGTGACATTGACTTTGACCTTTTATTTGACCATAGACCTGCTGTTAGATGGATGAGCTACATTTGTTTTCTCGTGTCATATTGAGATCAAATCTGACGATGAGTAAAACGTTGTTGTTTTTTTTTCACATTTCCTTGTTTAGTTTACACTTCATCAGATTTTCCTTTTTGTTTTTTTAAGATCTTTTGTCATTTTCACTTTTTTCTTCCTCTTGTGGGGCAGTCCCTTTGTAAACTGGCTCATGCTGCGGGTAATGATGCAACTCCTGTATGAAGTTTCCAGAAAGAAGTCCCAGTTTAATGTAAAGTTTAAAAAAAGTGTGTGTGTGTGTGTGTGTGTGTAGAGTAATTTAAACCATGTTTATGTGAGCGGCATCTGGTCCAGCTCCATTTTTACTCAGGTATTGTTTTCAATAACAATGTCGTCATGGAAACCAGATTCTGACAAAACTGTGTGGTATTTGTTTTGTTTGCCTTTTTATATGTTGTCTAATCTGTCTAATTCCTTTTACAGACAAGGCCAAGTTTTAGCTCATAAAACTGTTCAAACTGTCAGTCCACGTTGTTGTGTGTGTGGGGAGGGGCCTTCTCCACACGCTCTTTCATTTTATACATAATTCTGTTCAATCATTCTTAGTAGAACTGGCCCCTTAAAAAGCACAAACTGCAGATCGGGTCGGCTCATCGGTGTTTTATCGTGTCTGAGGGCAAAGGTCATCGTTCATTTTGTACTGCACACTGTTAAAAACTCCCGTCACAGTCCGTCCTCCAGGTGCGTGTTGTGCTGTTTCGTTGTTGTGCACGGCCACGATAATTATAATAATCGGCATAGTTAATAAATGATGGATGGAACAGTCACTTTTGGAGGTGACTTTTTTTTCCGTGGGCGTCTTTTCTTTGCTCTAATGGGAAATTTGTGGTTGTTTCTTACGCAATATGATAAGATTTGAGGTGAGTTTCCAACTTGGTAACTTCTGTGACTCATTACAGATGTAAACTAATTACTCAAGTTCTTTATTTTGCTGTTTATGTTTTGGTTTCAATATTATTGTCTATATTTACTTCAGCAATAAATGGCACGTCAGTGTTTGTTACGGTGACAGGCCCATTACAACCTGAAGATTCCAGATTGTCCTTATGTTTATGTGATTTTTGTCAATGCTCAAATAAGTGTATTTTTTCAATATCTTTAGGCTGTCATAAAATATAACTGCTAATCTGGCCTTGTTTGTGCCACATTACATTATATTCAAAAGATTCTTCTAATGATGGGACACATAGTTGGAATAGGAGTCATGTTTTCTAGAAATGGATCGGTTGGAGCTAATATTTGGACTTTTAGCGCATTGATTATCGGCCTTAAATCTCCAGCACAGGCCGATATTTTGTTTTGGTCGATCTGCTGCCTAAAAAAACACACAAAGCTTTATTTTAACACTTTAATAAGAAGAAATGGCTGCACAGAACATGACCACAGCTGTCTTCTATGTGTTTGTAGTAAATTTAAATGACAAACTTTGGGGAAAATACTCAATCGACCCAAAATATCTGCAGATCTGATTTGCTCTGGATTCTAAGCGGTCGGTATCCGGATCAGCCGTGAAAACACCCATATCGATGTGTAATATTTACATGGTTTTATGTCTTGTCATGTCACACAAATGAAATAATTGTTTTTAGAAATGGGAAGATAAACAATAATATCGTTTATGGTGATTAAAGGGTCGACAATAATCGTTTGTGGGACATTTTATATGATCGTGATAATCTCCAACAAAGATAATCGCCCTTGTATCAAGAAAATGTGCAAAAAAAACCCACTTATCCAGAGGGGAGTCGACAGGGGGACAAAGGGGTCTGGTCCGGGGCCCCTGGGTGTTAGGGGGCCCTGAATTGGACCATTTTCTTATTAATTTGTATTACGGGGGGCCCATATGAGGCTTATTGCTCTGGGCCTCCAAATTTCACTCAACGCCCCTGCTCATCCATAATATTCTCTCTTAAAGTTATAATTATTCATATCCATAACAACTTTATCATTATCGTCACACAAAATTTCAATATCGTCCCCTGCCTGATCGTTTTGTAGTTTAATAATCTAACTTCTTTTCCCGTAGGACAATGTATTGGCCGAGATGCTCCAGAACAGCAAGGACCAGATCGTGGGATACCACGAGCACGACTCTCTGCTGGACCATAAGGAGGAGGAGGCCCTGAGCGAGGAGGACCGCAAAGCCGCTTGGGCAGAGTACGAAGCAGAGAAGAAGGTGAGATCTGGGGAATGCATCGCCCGCAGCAGGGTTCCCACGAGTCCTGGAAATTCTGGAAAACTTTGAAAATAATTGGCCTGTTTTCCAGACATGAAAAATGCATGAAAAATGAGAAAAACAGCTAAATGTCCTGGAAAAGATAGATTTTATCCTTGATTTTGTCTCCACTCTGTGCATTGCTGTTTATTGGAGATGTTTACTGCCCCCTATTGGAGCATTTTCTTCCACCAAAATGCAGGAAATTACACCCACAACCTTCCTACACCTCTTTATTTTACCTGTTTGATGGAACCTCGGTGCCACACATTAGGCGTCCGTTACTTTCCTGTGGTAGAAGTGCAACACTAGACTCGCAAAGTACCATCGAATGTGGAGAATAACTCGTCTTCTCTGTCCACTTTAAGTTCCACCTGAAAATACGTTTTGGGTGTGTAGTGTTCGTCTTGTTGTGTAATTAAGTTCTGATATTTGTGGACTTGGGGTCACTTGAGCTTAGTAAAAACTGTATAAAAAGTGGGTAATCTGTTTGTAGACGCCGGGATTTCAATAAAAGTGTGGCATTCTTGATTAGAGATGGGGCGATAGAAAAGGGTTGACCAGTATTGTTCATGGGACATTTTATTTATTTGAGAATCTCCAATAAAGATGACCCTTGTTTCATCACCAGAACGAGCAGAACAAACCCGACTTCTCCTGATGATCTCTTCTGGATCACGGTTTTCACTTAAAACACAGAACTATAACAGCTGTTTAAACACAGAACCTATTCGTAATATTAAAATTAGAATGATTCATACCCAGAACATTTAAAACTGTCAGCAACTTTAATAGTTATTGTGATTATATAATAGTTGATCGCAATTATTTTGGCCATGAGAATCGTAACAACAGATTCTCCCGACGTCCCCTAACACGGCAGACATGTTTGAACTCTTGTGTCTAACTGCAGCTCCAGCATTTCACCTTTGTGGCCCTTGTTCCAGTTAAGTGACCCCCACAGACAGTTTTCTCTCTAGATCTGTGTTTTCAGTTAGACTGGATAAATTAAAGGACATGGCCAACCTGCGAGCCGCCGCGTTCCAAACAGGAAGTGATCATGAGCACGCCTCCAGCTCCATCGACTCTGGCTCCAAATCACTTTCTATTGAAAAACTGGCCCCTCTCTCTGTAACTGCGGCTGTCAAACTCGTCATTTTGGTCTTAAATGTTCGTATTAACCCTCTACATGATCCTTTGGTTTTTATTTCGCTATTTCGTCTGTAAATTAACATATGAACATTAATAACAGACAAATCCAGCGCCTTCTTTCCGTGAGGTCGCGCCTGTTAGCGTTAGCAACAGGCCCGCTCCCTGCTAAACCAAAAGCGTGGGTTAAAAGGGGTGTTACCTTCAGCAGCCTCGCTCCTGATTGGCTCTTTGGTTGCTATGATACTCGTGGGCGGATTTCCAAATATAGAACTCACCTCCAAATTAGCCCCTGTAAGTGCTGTAGCCTCGATGAGCTTCATTTGGAGCCGACTGGGCCCTTACTCCGCTTCTTTATACAGTCTATGGTTGGATTGTTGTGATCCTTTCATGACTGGCCCGGCCGTCGACAGGTCCTCCCTGTAGATCCTCCGGTGGCGCGCGATTCCCAGTGTTCAGTTTTCCATAGCACCCCAGCCTCATTGAGCAATTAGTGAAGTTTATTTGTAAAAGTGTTTCTGGTGAGCTGATGTTGTAATGGCTCAGAAGTCTCCTCTCCCTCTGTGTAATCCTAGAGTCTAATTCACTCTAATGATTATTTTTCCTACACGCTCTCCTCTGTGCCCTGCGTCTGCCCTGAGCTGCTTTTGACGGCGGCCTCGGCGTTACAAAAGAACACCGGGTTTCACTCACAAAAGCTGAGTGCGGAGATCCAATTTGTGTTCGCATTAGTTCTGTGTAATATCCAGTGAAGATGCAGAGAACGAGCTAGGCCAAAGGATCATTCTAAATACTGGGGAGCTTTGCGGGAGAAACAACTGGAACGCAACCCAACCTCGGCTAATGTCCTCGCAACTTAAGGCTTGGCCGGCGGTGGCTGGGATAAGCTGCGTGTATGAATATCAGATTTGCAGCTCAGGAAATGGGACAGAACTGTGAGAACCTGAGCTGGAGGCCCACACCAGGCTCCACTCAGGAGTTCAGTTTTGAGTTCCGCACATGGGCAGAAAAGGGACGAGTTTTCTCTGCCCAAGTACAGTTTGAAAAAGTCTTAAAGGCAAACTTAGTATCAGGTCCAGAGATGCAGTTTCATAGATTTATTCCAGACCAACCAGCTCACTTTATCAACGGCTCAGGTCAAAACTAAAAGAAACCATAGGCCCACCCAGGTGCATTCTGGTCCACCTGTCCTACCCACCTGTTTCCCCGACGCCCCACAGACTAAACCAGAGACAGAAAAGATGCTAAGTTAAACAACGGTAAATTAGACTAATAGTAACAGCTGAAATCTATGTTAAACAGGCGAATTTGACCAAAACTGGTGAACGAACTTGACATTAACAGAAATAATAAACAAAATAAGCAAATTGAGTCTGTGTCGTCCAGGTCTGATCCAAGAGCCGAGGTTAAATCTGTAACTGGACAAAACGTTTCCAGTTTCAGTGTCGTTCCTCCCATAACTCGACAGCGCCGGATGCTGCAGCCGCCGATAGACTCGCAGTTGTGAACTTTCCATCACCGTAACTCCGCAAACAACTGTGCTTCATGTAAAGTCAAAGTGCGCCTCAAAGCAGAGACATGAGGCTCTTTAAATATGTCATTGTTATTATGTAATGTGCTCACGTCGCCCTCGAGACGACCAATCAGAGCGCAGGAGAAGACGACCAATCAGAGCGCAGGAGAAGACGACCAATCAGAGCGCAGGAGAAGACCACCAATCAGAGCGCAGGAGCCGCCGAGATTCTCCCAGTCAGATATTTGATGCATTAACAGAAAAATGAGGATGAATATGTAAAATAGAGGATGTTCTGTGAAAAAAGGCAAAAGTACATGCTGATACCCCCTTTTAACATGACTTTTATGGCTGAAAAAAGAGAAAAAACTGTCTAGTTGAGCTATAATGATCATGTGCTCCGTCCTTTAAGAGTTTAGACAGATATAAGACAGTGTCCAGCAGAGATCTGACCAGAACTGACGAAGCGACTTAGACGAGCAGCCAAACATCTTCAACGTTTTGTCCAGTGACAGATTTAACTTCAGCTCTTGCCATGTATTTTTGAGCAATAAAAACACCCCATAAGTACATAAATGCAAGTGTACATCTTTCCATTCTGTGGCACAGTTAAAGAGATAAACTCTCCAAAGATGAGCAGGTAGAGCTTCACCAGAAAAGCTGCAGTGTACCTTTTAAAATGCAAAAAACATGACAGTTCACACAAAAACATGACTGTTCACACAAAAACAGGACTGTTCACACACAAAAACAGGACTGTTCACACACAAAAACAGGACTGCACACACAAAAACATGACTGTTCACACACAAAAACAGGACTGTTCACACACAAAAAACAGGACTGTTCACACACAAAAAACAGGACTGTTCACACAAAAACAGGACTGTTCACACAAAAAAACAGGACTGTTCACACACAAAAACAGGACTGTTCACACACAAAAACAGGACTGTTCACACAAAAACAGGACTGTTCACACAAAAACAGGACTGTTCACACACAAAAACAGGACTGTTCACACACAAAAACAGGACTGTTCACACAAAAAACAGGACTGTTCACACACAAAAAAACAGGACTGTTCACACACAAAAAAGGACTGTTCACACACAAAACAACAGGACTGTTCACACACAAAAACAGGACTGTTCACACACAAAAACAGGACTGTTCACACACAAAAACAGGACTGTTCACACACAAAAACAGGACTGTTCACACACAAAAACAGGACTGTTCACACACAAAAACATGACTGTTCACACACAAAAACAGGACTGTTCACACACAAAAACAGGACTGTTCACACACAAAAACATGACTGTTCACACACAAAAACATGACTGTTCACACAAAAACATGACTGTTCACACAAAAACATGACTGTTCACACACAAAAACAGGACTGTTCACACACAAAAACAGGACTGTTCACACAAAAACAGGACTGTTCACACAAAACGTCTCAACCAGCCGTTTATTAGAAGATTATTTGTGTTTTACAAATCAATTTCTTTGTACACGTCCAGTTTGCGTTTGTAGGTTTTGTATCTGACTGTGACAAAACACTGTCCAAGTGTGTGTGCAAGGGCCCCAAACACACTCACACACACACACACACACACACACACACTCACACAGACACATACATGTGCTCACATACCGGAATGGACCAGATTACAGGGCACAGAGAAAACATCTGCAGCAGAGGTTTAATTACTGCTGTCGTTTACTGGGACGAGAGCAGGGTCACTGCACTCGTAAACACACACATTAAACACACACATTAAACACACACACTAAACACACACACATTAAACACACACACATTACACACACACATTAAACACACACATTAAACACACACATTAAACACACACACATTAAACACACTAAACACACACACATTAAACACACACACATTAAACACACACATTAAACACACTAAACACACACACATTAAACACACACACATTAAACACACACACATTAAACACACACACATTAAAACACACACACATTAAACACACACATTAAACACTAAACACACATATTAAACACACACATTAAACACACTAAACACACACACACTAAACACACACATTAAACACACACATTAAACACACTAAACACACACACATTACACACACACATTAAACACACACACTAAACACACACACATTAAACACACTAAACACACACATTAAACACACACACATTACACACACACATTAAACACACACATTAAACACACACACATTAAACACACACACACACATTACACACACACATTAACACACACACAAACACACACATTAAACACACACACACATTAAACACACACACATTAAAACACACATATTACACACACATTAAACACACACACATTAAACACACACATTACACACACATTAAACACACACACACTAAACACACACACACTAAACACACACTCACACACATTAAACACACACACACATAACACACACACATTAAACACACACACATTAAACACACACACACACATTAAACACACACACACACATTAAACACACACACACACATTAACACACACACACATTAACACACACACACACATTAAACACACATTAAACACACACACACACACACACACACACACACATTAAACACACACACACATTAAACACACACACACATTAAACACACACACACATTAAACACACACACACATTAAACACACACACACATTAAACACACACACACTAAACACACACATTAAACACACACACACTAAACACACATTAAACACATACACACTAAACACACATTAAACACACACACACTAAACACACATTAAACACACACACACTAAACACACACATTAAACACACACACACTAAACACACACATTAAACACACACACACTAAACACACACATTAAACACACACACATTAAACACACACATTAAACACACACACACTAAACACACACACACACACATTAAACACACACACACTCAAACACACTAAACAAAGTAAACTAAAGTTTCTGAGGTGTCATGAGGTTGTTCACTGTCCCTTAAACAGCTCGGTTTGTCTGGGTTTTTTTTGGGTTTGTTGGGTTTGTCCGGTTTCCCATCATGCCCCTGGTGATCCCCGTCAAACTGTGTGTGTCTTTGATGTACGTGTTTGTTCGGTTTGCTCGGTTTGTTCGGTTTGCTCTTTTTGCCCGGTTTGTCAGTTTCCCATCATGCCCCTGGTGATCCCCGTCCAACTGTGTGTGTCTTTGATGTTGCAGGGCATGTCTATGATGAGGAACACCCCCACAGTCTACCCCCAAATGGGCATGTCTCCGGGCGCACAGTCCTACGTCAACTACAACATGGCGGCGTTATCCTCGATGTCCAACCAGCAGCTGGAGGTAAGTAATGAGCTGCATCTGCCCCTCTGCCCCCGGCACCCCACATTCCTCAGACCCCACTGCTAATTGTGACAGTTTGTAATACTCCGAGTCTGCGACCGCGGCTATTTATACACACGGGCGCAACTGAGCCAGCGCCACAGTCTTAGGTCGGCGTTGTGCGTTAATAATCACAAAGATCTGTTCAGTATTTCATTTAAACTGTCTCCACCTCGTTCTGAAAGGTGCTGTGGGCGCTGTCGTCGTGATTCAGGGTTGATCTCGACAGTAAATAAGTTCTAAAGTGGCGTTTTAAAGCCTCGGAGAATCACCGAAGTGTTGACTCGTTGGTCACAGAACATTTTACACACTTTATATCAGACTTTAGCGGCAAACTTTCCCCAAATTCTTAAGTGAAATGAGTCCCAGGTAACAGGAAGTGACACCGCAAAGAGGAGAGTGGGTTAGTCATAGTTACGGCAAAAGAGGGCGGGGCCGAAGAGGGTCCGTAGCCGTAGCGATGGCTGATGAATCGTGTAAAATCCGTAGTTTCAGTTTCATCTCTGGGTGTTACAGATGAACTAAACTTCCACCGTCAGACAAAACACAAATGGAAATCAGGCGATAAAAATATGACTCAAAGTTTATACATAATGAGTTTTTACCCTAGATTAAAAAACAAACATTTTTTTCAAACTGACAATTTAATATATGAACTTAATTATAATTTAACATGGCTGACACCAGTATGAAAGTTTTAAAATCCTTATCAAAGCTGTCACATCTCAGTCATGATAAGTTTTGAAGTTCGATATATCGCTGGTGAAAATACAGACGATAAACGATAATATTGAAACACATTTTTGCCGCTGACAGAAAAAAAAAAAATGTACTTAAACATGAGCTGCAACAAGTCAGTGAAGAACATAAAAACTATTAATTGAACCTCCTACAGCTCAAATCTTACTGCAGAAAAATAACAAGCTCCCGCCTCAGCAGCAAGTCCAAAATCTGACACGACACCATTTTGTTTCAGGACCTGATAAACCAGGGTCGTGCAAAGGTCATAGAAGCCACGAACTCCCTGAACTCTTTAAATCCAGAGACGCTGGAGGACACGATCGCCCGAGTGGTACGTCTCCTTCAAACTGAGTGTTTTTGGATGTACTGTTTGTGGTATTCATGTTTTTTCATATTTTAGTGGAAGGAAAACCCTGCACTGACCGAGAACCAGGTCCATGCCGTCGCCCTGAACCGACAGGCCAACGTGGAGATGGAGATCAAACGCCGCGAGGCCATTTACCGGGACATCCTGGCCCGGCAGCAGGGGGTAAGTGGGACAGGGCGGAGTACGTGGGACAGGGCGGGGTAAGTGGGACAGGGCGGGGTATGTGGGACAGGGCGGGGTATGTGGGACAGGGCGGGTATATGTGGGACAGGGCGGGGTAAGTGGGACAGGGCGGGGTACGTGGGACAGGACGGGGTAAGTGGGACAGGGCGGGGTAAGTGGGACAGGGCGGGGTAAGTGGGACAGGGCGGGGTACGTGAAGGTGGCGAATGTGAGGGGTGCGTGAGGGGGGAACATGAGGGCGGAGTACGTGAAGTGGGGTACGTGAGGGTGGAGAATGTGAGGGCAGAGTACGTGAGGGCGGGATACGTGAAGGTGGAGAATGTGAGGGGTACATGAGGGCGGGGTACGTGAGGGTGGAGTACGTGAGGGGGGTTATGGTTTTGTGTTATCCATAGATCTGCAGTGATGGGAGAATATTGATACATGGACCAATCAGAGTCCTGTGTTCTGAGTACTTGTAGAACTTGTACTGTGTTGTGAGTACTTGGAGTACTTTTACTGTGTTCTGAGTACTTGGAGTACTTTTACAGAGTTGCATTGATATTAGAGTAAAAAAAACAGGATTAAAAACAGTTTAATGTTTCACTGTTGGATTTGTGTTTTTTTCTCTAAAATCACCTCTCATCAGAAGACTGAGGTTTATATTTTTCACAGATTTTATTTGAGCCTAAATTAAAAAATGTAATTAAATTAAATTAAAAAGCCTAAGTTTTTCCCTGTTTCCCTTTGAGTATCTGTACTCTGAGTATCTGTACTCTGGTACAGTACTGCACTCAGAATACAGGTACTTTTCTCAAATCAGAGTACAGATACTCCGAGTACAGATACTCCGAGTACAGATACTCCGAGTACAGATACTCCGAGTACAGATACTCCGAGTACAGATACTCCGAGTACAGATACTCCGAGCACAGATACTCCGAGCACAGATACTCCGAGTACAGTTACTCCGAGTACACATACTCCGAGTACACATACTTCGAGTACACATACTCAGAGTACAGATACTCCGAGTACTGTGCAGATTCTCAGGACATGTATCACTTGTTCACGCTGCAGATTGGGAGCAGCAGCTGTTTCTCTCGAGGTTCACTGCTCGTAGAATAATCTGATCCTGGTGAGTTATGACCACATTTGATTTATGCCTCTTCTTTCTTGCAGCTAATGGGTTTTGTGCAGAAGCTAATGAACAACAGAAAGGTGCAGCAGCAGCAGCTGGCCCTGGCCAACCAGCAGTACCAGCTGGCCCTGGGAGCGTCTGGGATGAGCCAGATGGATCTGTTGGGACTCTACCAGCACCTCCACGGTTTAGGTTCTCATCAGGCCATGGGCAAAAGCCCGGGGCCCTCCAAAGGCTTGTAGGTCAGACGGGACACCGTCGCTCCGCTCTCCGGTCCCAAAGGCTTCTTCTGCCAAGGCCCTGTTCTCATAAACGCCAACGATGAGATACTTCAGAACTCGCAGCCCGGTTCTCGGTGTGTAGTGGTGTAGTTTTGGGACTGCTGTACAGTGAGAGCCAGAAATGGGATCAACTCTCAGTTCATAATTTCGTAGTTCACTGAAAAGATGGATTGTGTTGTATAAATGTGTGTTCTATTATGGACATTTAAATTTGTTTTTATTTCTTTCTTAAAAACATGTAAAGGTTATAAAATCTTTTCTATATAATTTTGAGTGTTACTTGGTCGCTGAATGTGGTAATGCTTGTGTTGTTCAAACCTCCGTGCCGGTTCCTGACCCTTTGGTTCACTTTGTCACGTGTTCTTTAGCATAGCACCGTCCCAGTTCCTCCTGTGTTGAACTAGAGGCAGTGTGTGAAGGACTGGCTCTCTGAAAGCACAACCCCTTCAGCCTGAGTACATCTGAGTACATCTGAGTACATCTGAGTACATCTGAGTACATCTGAGTACATCTGAGTACATCTGGGTGTATCTGAGTACATCTGAGTACTTCTTGAGTACATCTTGAGTACATCTTGAGTACTTCTTGAGTACTTCTCGGTCAGTTTGACGGCTGTGGACCCGTTGGACTGAGTGCCGTTCAGTTTGTGTTTAGTCCTGGTCTTTTTAGTCGCACCAGGAGTCGTCCAGACCTCATTTTGCCACTTTCTCGCTTTTTAAATGTTCAGACTGGTGTAGCTCTTAACACTCAGAACTGTTGCTCTAGTATTTCATAATGTATATTACGCCCTTTGAAGAATGTTTTTATGTTCCACATGATTTGCCATGATCTCCTATTATCTTGATAAGTATTTAATATTACATTTAATAAAGTGACCAAACAGTGCTCCGTCTCGTCTGCTTCATTTACATCAAAGGTCAAAGGTCACATCACATTTTCACGTAAATATAGATTAATGAAAATATTCAAACTATAAACAGAATTATCTCCAAAAAAAAACATCCATTTGTACAAAACGTGTCAGAGTGAATATGTGACAGATTCACCAAATAAAGTTTTAAAATCTCATGTTTTTCTCATATCTCATCTCTCTCTTTCTCGTCTCTTGTTTCTCTCCCTCTGTCATTCCTCATCTCTTGTCTCTCTTTCCCTCTCATCCCTCTCTCCCTCTCATCTCTCTTTCTCATCTCGTCTCCCTCTTATCCTTCTCTCTTTCTCGTCTTTTGTCTCTCTCTCTCATTCCTCTTTCCCTCTCTTGTCTCTCTCTCTCCCTGTCATTCCTCTCATCCCTCTCATCTCTTGTCTCTCTCTCCCTCTTTCTCGTCTCTCTCCCTCATTCCTCTCTTCCCCTCTCTTGTCTCTCTCTCTTCCTCTCTCATCTCTCCCTTTCTCGTCTCTTGTTTCTCTCCATCTGTCATTCCTTGTCTCTTGTCTCTCTCTTTCCCTCTCATCCCTCTCTCCCTCTCATCTCTCTTTCTCATCTCGTCTCTCCCTCTTATCCCTCTCTCTTTTTCGTCTTTTGTCTCTCTCTCTCATTCCTCTTTCCCTCTCTTGTCTCTCTCTCTCCCTGTCATTCCTCTCATCCCTCTCCCTCTCATCTCTCTTTCTCATCTCTTGTCTCTCCCTCTCTCTCTTTCCCTCTCTTGTCTCTCCCCTCCCTGTCATTCCTCTCATCCCTCTCCCTCTCATCTCTCTCTTTCCCTCTCTTGTCTCTCTCTCTCCCTGTCATCCCTCTCTCCCTCTTCCCTCTGTTTTCTTTTCTCCGTCTGCCAGGGTTTTCCCTGCCTGTCTTTTCCTTTTCCACTCGTTTTTCCCCGGGGAGCCGCTCTCTCGCTCTGAGATGGAGGAACATTACAACTATTGCAGATGTTGAAATGTTGATCCATCTCCTCTTAGCCGCAGATTATCGGAGCTTGAGACTGTGGCACATCCAGGGTCCGAGCAGCAAACAGCTGTTTCTGTCTGTTCTGTGCCGGGGGCCAGAGGGGCCCCTGAGCGGCTCCTCGGTTGTAGGTCTAAACCTCGCTGATGTGTAAAGGCAATTAGTGCGTGGTGTCCGGTTTGCATAAGGAATCTCATTTGATACGGTGAATGTGTGAGACAGAACAGTCCGGGGTTTATGAGGGAGTCCTGGGACCCGCCGTCCCCTGAGAAACTATGTGCCTCTGAACAGGCTCAAGGGTTAAAGCCAACGGCCGGGCCCCGGGCCGGGCCCCGGGCCGGACCCCGGGCCGGGCCCTGGGCCGGACGCCGCTTTCAAACAAACTCAGAATATTTCAATAAAAGACAATTTTATTGTCACGTTGGGTCAGTTCTTCATGTCTGTGTCGTTTCAGTAGAATCTACAGTTCAAATAACTTCAAGTTCTTTACAAAATAAAGTCTTTGCAATAAATAAATATACATTTGTATTTGATATGGAGAAAATAAATATATTGTACATTTATAAATAGGATCCACCATTTTACACCTCAGTCTGATTTCATAATGTTCTAGAACATCACAAGTCACAATTTACAAGTCACAACTTTTATCTGTGTCAAACAACAAGTGCAGCCCCCGAGCACGACCCTGCACACGCACACGCATGTGTACACACACACACACACATGTACACACACACATGTACACACACTTATACACACACACGCATGAACACACACACACGCATGTACACACGCACACACATGTACACACACACACGCATGTACACACACACACGCATGTACACACGCACACGCATGTACACACACACACGCATGTACACACACACACACGCATGTACACACACACACACACACTTACACACACGCATGACACACCACACATGTACACACACACGCATGTACACACACACACGCACGCACACACACACATACACACACACATATACACACGCACACACATGTACACACACACATGTACACACACATACACACAGTAACACACACACACAGTCACACACATGTACACACGGACATGTACACACACACACACATGTACACACACACACACACACACACACACATGCACACACACACATGTACACACACATGTACACACACACATGTACACACACAGTCACATGCATGTACACAAACACATGTACACACACGCACACACATGTACACACACACACACATGTACACACACATGTACACACACACATGTACACACACATACACACACACACACATGTGTACACACGGACATGTACACACACACATATACACACACGTACATACACACACATATATACACACGCACACACATGTACACACACACATGTACACACACATACACACAGTCACACACACACACACACATGTACACACACACACACACACTTCTCTGACTCGTGCAGTAAGTGCTTCTGTCCTGTTCATGTTGATTTTAGTGGTTTTGTTCCACTTTGTACCTTTGATTAAAAAGTCATTTTCCAGTTTGACTTGGAGCAGGTTCATATCGTCCTTGTACCTTCAGAAAGTGTCGTTCTGTGTGGAATGTGTCCTTGTGTCAGATCCTCGATGGCGTCACTACAGTGCGGTCTCCTCTCGTGTGACACAGACGTGTGTGTGGCGTTTCCTCTCAGCGCCGCTGTTTATGTCAGTGCTCCACAAACTTGGCAGCCGTCTCACAAAGTGACTTCAGGAGGCTTGAAACCAGCTACAAGTTGAGTAAACAGTTTTATGGCAGGTCCAGCACATCCACAAGAGCGTGTCCCGTTAGTCTGACCTCGAGAACAGCTGTGGTCACCTGTACTGGAAGGAGTCCCTGTACGCCTGCGGTATCCGCTCGATCTCCACCGGTCTGGGTAAGAAATGTGTGAGTTTCTGGTGTCTTTTAGTCCGGCTCCCTTCTCTGGGGGAGCCATCTTTGTTCAGGGCGACGTAGTAAAATCGTCCCGTGTCCGTGTGTTTGTAAAGAGTCGATGCGTAAGTGTTGTACCAGTTCTCCTCAAACTGCTCCCTGAACACGCACTCGGCCGTCAGCTTCTTCTGCAGGACACAAACAGAACACAACATTAATGTCACGGTTTTATACTGAGCTCATCCACACACACATCCACACACACACACACACACACACACACACACACACACACACACACACACACATCCACACACATCCACACACACACACACACACACACATCCACACACACATCCACACATTCACACACACACATCCACACACATCCACACACACATCCACACACATCCACACACACACACACACACACACACACACACACACACACACACACACACACATCCACACACACATCCACACACATCCACACACACACACACACATCTACACACATCCACACACACATCCACACACATCCACACACACATCCACACACACACACACACACACACACACACACATCCACACACATCCACACACACACACACACACACACACACACACACACACACACATCCACACACACATCCACACACATCCACACACACACACACACACACACACACATCCACACACATCACACACACACACACACACATCTACACACACATCACACTCATCCACACACTCATCCACACACACATCCACACACACACACACACACACACACACACACATCCACACACATCCACACACACATCCACACACACACACACACACACACACACACACACACACACACACACACACACACACATCCACACACACATCCACACACTCATCCACACACACACATCCACACACACATCCACACACATCCACACACATCCACACACACATCCACACACATCCATACACATCCACACACACACACACATCCACACTCATCCACACACATCCACACACACATCCACACACACACACACACACACACACACATCACACACACATCCACACACATCCACACACACATCCACACACATCCACACACACATCCACACACACATCCACACACATCATCACACACACACACATCCACACACACATCCACACACACATCCACACACATCCACACACACATCCACACACACACATCCACACTCATCCACACACACACACACATCCACACACATCACACACACACATCCACACACACACATCCACCACACACATCCACACACACACCATCACACACACACATCCACACACATCCACTCACACACACACACACACACACACACACATCCACACACACATCCACACACATCCACACACACATCCACACACACATCCACACACATCCACACACACACACACACACACACACATCCACACACATCCACACACACATCCACACACACACACACACACACACACACACATCCACACACACACACACACACACACATCCACACACATCCACACACTCATCCACACACACACACATCCACACACACACATCCACACACATCCACACACATCCACACACACATCCACACACATCCATACACATCCACACACACACACACACATCCACACTCATCCACACACATCCACACACACATCCACACACACACACACACACACACACACATCCACACACATCCACACACATCCACACACACATCCACACACATCCACACACACATCACACACACATCCACACACATCCACACACACACACACACACACACACACATCCACACACACATCCACACACATCCACACACACACACCACACTCATCCACACACACACACACATCCACACACATCCACACACACATCCACACACACACACATCCACACACATCCACACACACATCCACACACACATCCACACACATCCACACTCACACACACACACACACACACACACACACACCACCACACACATCCACACACATCCACACACACACACACACACACACATCCACACTCATCCACACACATCCACACACACACACACACACACACACACACACACATCCACACACATCCACACACACATCCACACACACACACACACACACACACACACACACACACACACATCCACACTCATCCACACACACATCCACACACACACACACACACACACACACACACACACACACCACACACACATCCACACACACACACACACACACACACACACACACACACACACACACACACACACACACATCCACACCAGTGCACACAGGGGCGAGGGGGGTTAAGTGTCTTGCCCAAGGACATTCATCTTGCAGGAATCGCACTGCCGCCTGTGAGTCAGTCGATCCGACCGCTCAACCAGTGACGTTTATGTCGAGAGCGGGATTCTAACCGGCCACTTTCAGATCAGTGGGCAGCGCTGTACCACCTGAGCCACGGTCGCCTCAGTGAATGACGTAAAAATGGAAACTCCAAATCTCCAAATATTGGCTGATGTTTGATCGTTTGAGCCTATTGTGCATCTCCACAAACGTCGTCGTCGTGGCCTTCCTCTGACCAGCAGCACAAAAACGTCGCTCACAAATTTCACACGTACAAAGTTTCAGCTCTAATTTGCGCCACTGACAAAAACTGCGGCACAGCTCATTGTGTTTGTCCCGTGAACTGAAACGAACCCACAGAAACACACACGGCAGGTGCTCATTACCCCAGAGGCTGAACCATCACCACCATCACAAGTGTCTTTTGTGTCCAGCCGCCCACGTGCTCCTGTCAGCCCCCTGTCAGACTCCTGTCAGACTCCTGTCAGGCTCCTGTCAGACTCCTGTCAGACTCCTGTCAGACTCCTGTCAGCCCCCTGTCAGGCTCCTGTCAGGCTCCTGTCAGACTCCTGTCAGACTCCTGTCAGCCCCCTGTCAGGCTCCTGTCAGACTCCTGTCAGGCTCCTGTCAGACTCCTGTCAGACTCCTGTCAGACTCCTGTCAGCCCCCTGTCAGGCTCCTGTCAGACTCCTGTCAGGCTCCTGTCAGACTCCTGTCAGACTCCTGTCAGGCTCCTGTCAGGCTCCTGTCAGGCTCCTGTCAGACTCCTGTCAGGCTCCTGTCAGGCTCCTGTCAGACTCCTGTCAGACTCCTGTCAGACTCCTGTCAGGCTCCTGTCAGACTCCTGTCAGACTCCTGTCAGCCCCCTGTCAGGCTCCTGTCAGACTCCTGTCAGCCCCCTGTCAGACTCCTGTCAGGCTCCTGTCAGCCCCCTGTCAGGCTCCTGTCAGACTCCTGTCAGGCTCCTGTCAGACTCCTGTCAGCCCCCTGTCAGGCTCCTGTCAGGCTCCTGTCAGACTCCTGTCAGACTCCTGTCAGCCCCCTGTCAGGCTCTGTCAGACTCCTGTCAGGCCCTGTCAGACTCCTGTCAGGCTCCTGTCAGACTCCTGTCAGGCTCCTGTCAGACTCCTGTCAGCCCCCTGTCAGGCTCCTGTCAGGCTCCTGTCAGACTCCTGTCAGACTCCTGTCAGCCCCCTGTCAGGCTCCTGTCAGACTCCTGTCAGGCTCCTGTCAGCCCCCTGTCAGGCTCCTGTCAGACTCCTGTCAGGCTCCTGTCAGACTCCTGTCAGCCCCCTGTCAGGCTCCTGTCAGACTCCTGTCAGGCTCCTGTCAGACTCCTGTCAGGCTCCTGTCAGGCTCCTGTCAGACTCCTGTCAGACTCCTGTCAGACTCCTGTCAGGCTCCTGTCAGACTCCTGTCAGACTCCTGTCAGCCCCCTGTCAGGCTCCTGTCAGACTCCTGTCAGCCCCCTGTCAGGCTCCTGTCAGACTCCTGTCAGGCTCCTGTCAGACTCCTGTCAGGCTCCTGTCAGACTCCTGTCAGACTCCTGTCAGGCTCCTGTCAGCCCCCTGTCAGACTCCTGTCAGACTCCTGTCAGACTCCTGTCAGGCTCCTGTCAGGCTCCTGTCAGACTCCTGTCAGGCTCCTGTCAGGCTCCTGTCAGACTCCTGTCAGACTCCTGTCAGACTCCTGTCAGGCTCCTGTCAGACTCCTGTCAGACTCCTGTCAGCCCCCTGTCAGGCTCCTGTCAGACTCCTGTCAGCCCCCTGTCAGACTCCTGTCAGGCTCCTGTCAGCCCCCTGTCAGGCTCCTGTCAGACTCCTGTCAGGCTCCTGTCAGACTCCTGTCAGCCCCCTGTCAGGCTCCTGTCAGGCTCCTGTCAGACTCCTGTCAGACTCCTGTCAGCCCCCTGTCAGGCTCCTGTCAGACTCCTGTCAGGCTCCTGTCAGACTCCTGTCAGCCCCCTGTCAGACTCCTGTCAGGCTCCTGTCAGGCTCCTGTCAGCCTCCTGTCAGACTCCTGTCAGCCCCCTGTCAGGCTCCTGTCAGCCCCCTGTCAGGTTCCTGTCAGGCTCCTGTCAGCCCCCTGTCAGGTTCCTGTCAGGTTCCTGTCAGGCTCCTGTCAGCCCCCTGTCAGACTCCTGTCAGACTCCTGTCAGGCTCCTGTCAGCCGCCTGTCAGCCCCCTGTCAGACTCCTGTCAGACTCCTGTCAGACTCCTGTCAGACTCCTGTCAAACTCCTGTCAAACTCCTGTCAGACTCCTGTCAGGCTCCTGTCGGACCTGCTCCTGTTGGACCTGCTCCTGTCAGACCTGCTCCTGTCAGGCTCCTGTCAGACTCCTGTCAGGCTCCTGTCAGCCCCCTGTCAGACTCCTGTCAGCCCCCTGTCAGACTCCTGTCAGGCTCCTGTCAGGCTCCTGTCAGCCCCCTGTCAGACTCCTGTCAGCCCCCTGTCAGACTCCTGTCAGGTTCCTGTCAGACTCCTGTCAGGCTCCTGTCAGCCCCCTGTCAGACTATTGTCAGGCTCCTGTCAGCCCCCTGTCAGACTCTTGTCAGGCTCCTGTCAGCCCCCTGTCAGGCTCCTGTCAGGCTCCTGTCAGGCTCCTGTCAGGCTCCTGTCAGCCCCCTGTCAGACTCCTGTCAGGCTCCTGTCAGGCTCCTGTCAGCCCCCTGTCAGGCTCCTGTCAGGCTCCTGTCAGCCCCCTGTCAGGCTCCTGTCAGGCTCCTGTCAGACTCCTGTCAGGCTCCTGTCAGGCTCCTGTTGGACCTGCTCCTGTCAGGCTCCTGTCAGCCCCCTGTCAGACTCCTGTCAGCCCCCTGTCAGACTCCTGTCAGGTTCCTGTCAGGCTCCTGTCAGGCTCCTGTCAGGCTCCTGTCAGGCTCCTGTCAGACTCCTGTCAGGCTCCTGTCAGCCCCCTGTCAGACTATTGTCAGGCTCCTGTCAGCCCCCTGTCAGACTCTTGTCAGGCTCCTGTCAGCCCCCTGTCAGGCTCCTGTCAGGCTCCTGTCAGCCCCCTGTCAGACTCCTGTCAGGCTCCTGTCAGGCTCCTGTCAGACTCCTGTCAGGCTCCTGTCAGGCTCCTGTCGGACCTGCTCCTGTCAGACCTGCTCCTGTCGGACCTGCTCCTGTCGGACATGCTCCTGTCGGACCTGCTCTCTCTAGACTTCTGTAGCTCTGGAGCTGGACCTGGCTCAGGTCCGAGGCCTCTGCTCGCGGCGTGAGCGATGGCGGTGAGGTCAGCAGGTGACCGGCGCTGGCTCACAGACCGTGTGAGAACAATAAGACTCATCAGAGCGGCCAAGAACACTCCGTCATACGTCACACACATGACAGAGTCCAGCAGTGTCCAGGACCAACAAACCGGACTCTTCTTCTCCTCTGCTGACCACATACACACACTCACACACATATACACACATCTCACACACACACACACACACTCACACACACACACTCACACACACACACACACACTCACACACACATACACACACATCTCACACACATATACACACATACACACAACTCACACACACACACACACATATACACACATCTCACACATACACACACACACATACACACTCTCACACACATATACACACATCTCACACACATACACACACTCACACACACAGACACACATCTCACACGCACACCCACCCACACACACACATACACATACACTCACACATACACACTCTCACACACATATACACACATCTCACACACACACACACACACACACACACTAACACACATATACACACATCTCACACACACACACACACACACACACACACTAACACACATATACACACATCTCACACGCACACCCACACTCACACACACACACACACACACTCATGTCCAGAGGCGTCGTGCTGTTGTGAGGCGGACGCTGCCTCTTCCAGTAACACATCTGAGTAACACAAATCTCCAACAATCCCTCGTGTCAGAAAAGTGACTCAGGCGGCTGAAAAAAACACCTCAAAAACATTTCTGTTCCAGGTCGAGTCGTCGGCCAGACGCCGCGAACAAAAGACTGACACAAGGGCTGCACTTAAGACAATCGGGGCTGTGCTAGACACATAGACGTTTATATAAATGGACAAAGCTAACCCGCTAGCCGCCGTGTTCCAAATGCGGAGTGAGCATGGGCACTCCTGGCTCCAATTCACTTTCTATTGGAAAACTGTCACACCTCTCATCTTAAATGTTCATATTAACCCTCTACATGATCCTGGGGTTTTTTATTTCACTATTGTGTCTGTAAATCAACATATGAACATTAATAACAGACAAATCAGGCGGCTTCATTCCCCGAGGTCACTCCTGTTAGCATTAGCAACAGGTTTGATTGACAGCATGCTAAGTGTCCACTCCTTGCTAAACCTGTTGGACCTGAGGAGGTTGTGTTGGACCTGAGGGGGCTGTGTTGGACCTGAGGAGGTTGTTTTGGACCTGAGGAGGTTGTGTTGGACCTGAGGAGAATGTGTTGGACCTGAGGAGGTTGTGCTGTACCTGAGGGGGCTGTGTTGGACCTGAGGAGGTTGTGTTGGACCTGAGGGGGCTGTGTTGGACCTGAGGAGGTTGTGTTGGACCTGAGGAGGTTGTGTTGGACCTGAGGAGGTTGTGTTGGACCTGAAGGGGCTGTGTTGGACCTGAGGAGGTTGTGTTGGACCTGAGGAGGTTGTGTTGGACCTGAGGAGGTTGTGTTGGACCTGAGGAGGTTGTGTTGGACCTGAAGGGGCTGTGTTGGACCTGAGGAGGTTGTGTTGGACCTGAGGAGAATGTGTTGGACCTGAGGAGGTTGTGTTGGACCTGAGGAGGTTGTGCTGTACCTGAAGGGGCTGTGTTGGACCTGAGGAGGTTGTGTTGGACCTGAGGAGGTTGTGCTGGACCTGAGGAGGTTGTGTTGGACCTGAGGAGGTTGTGTTGGACCTGAGGGAGCTGTGTTGGACCTGAGGAGGTTGTGTTGGACCTGAGGAGGTTGTGTTGGACCTGAGGGGGTTGTGTTGTCTTTATATCTGGCCGCTCTCGAGTGGAACCGGACGCCACCTGCCCAAACCCTCGTCTCCACTTTGGACAGAGATGTAAATATTTGTGACACAGTGAGGAGCCATCTGACCGAACAGGATCAGATCTTTATACTTTCACTTTTGTTTCCTCTGTATTTTCACAGACGTGTGCACTGTGTGGTGTGTTATGTGAGTGTGGTGTGTTATGTGAGTGTGTGTGTTATGTGTGTGTGGTGTGTTATGTGTGTTGTGTTATGTGAGTGTGTTGTGTGTTATGTGAGTGTGTTATGTGAGTGTGGTGTGTTATGTGTGTGTGGTGTGTTATGTGTGTGTGTTGTGTGTTGTGTGTGTTGTGTGTGTGTGTGTGTGTGTGTGTGTGTGTGTTATGTGAGTGTGTGTGTGTGTGTGTATGTGAGTGTGTTGTGTGTGTTATGTGAGTGTGTGTGTGTGTGTGTGTGTGTGGTGTGAGTGTGTGTGTGTTATGTGAGTGTGTGTGTGTGTGTGAGTGCGTGTGTGTGTGGTCTGTTATGTGAGTGTGTGTGTGTGTGAGTGTGTGTGAGTGTGTGTGTGTGTGTGTGGTGTTATGTGTGTGTGGTGTGTTATGTGAGTGTGTGGTGTGTTATGTGAGTGTGTGGTGTGTGTTAGAGGTGTGTTGTTAGGCCACTGTTCCCGGTCTCAGACTGACCGGTCCAGGGGCAGTGGAGCGAGGCCTTTGACTCACCGACCCATAGAGCTCTCCTTTCTCGTTCATGCCCAGGTAAAGTCCAGCGTCCACTCCTCTGATACTGACGAGGCCGACCGCCAGACTGATGAACTCCAGTATACCTGCGCACACACGGGCAAGGTCACATATGGTCACACGGTAACCACACGGGCACATGACCACACGATAAACACACGGGCACATGACCGCACGGGCACATAACCACACAGGCACATAACCACACGGGCACATAACCGCACGGGCACATGACCACACGGGTACATGACCACACGGGCACATAACCACACAGGCACATAACCACACGGGCACATAACCACACGGGTACATGACCACACGGGCACATAACCACACGGGCACATAACCACACGATAACCACACGGGCACATAACCACACGGGCACATAACCACACGATAACCACACAGGCACATGACCGCACGGGCACATAACCACACGGGCACATAACCACACGGGCACATGACCACACGGGCACATAACCACACGGGCACATGACCACACGGGCACATGACCACATCGGTACGGTGACCACAGGAGCATGTTGACTATATAGGCATGGTGACCACACGAGAATCACACATGCACATAACCACACGGGTACGGTGACCATAGGGGCATGGTGACCATACAATAACCGCTCAGGCACAGTAACCACACGGGCACAGTGACCACACGGGCACAGTGACCACAGGGGCACAGTGACCACAGGGGCACACAGGCACGGTAACCACACGATAACCACACAGGTACAGTGAACACAGGGCCACGGTGACCACATGGGTATGGTGACCACAGAGACACATGAGCACCGTGACCACACAGGCACACGGGCACGGTAACCACACAATAACCACATGGGTATGGTGACCACACAGTGACCACACAGTGACCACACAAACACACAGGCGGCTCTGTTCTGCTCTGTGAGTCTCTGGACTTTCCTCTGGGTTTATTTAAGGTGAGCAGATTTTCAGAATTCAAAACTGGGACACACCCGAGTTTGGATGTTTGGAGTAAATAGAACAGTGAAAGAAGCCTTTAACGTCTCGTGCACTTGTCGGGCACTTGTCGGTCACTCATGGGTCACTCGTGGGTCACTCATGGGTCACTTGTGGGCCACTTGTTGTTGCTGTTGTTGTTTGCTGCTGGTGGCATCAGATGGGTCAAAATAGAGACATCCAGGTCATTTCTTGAATAAAACTAGGACAGGTCAGTGTTTTTGGATAAATGCTGGGACGGGGGACACAGGGCTCAGGACTGGGACTGTCCCGGGTCAGTGGGGACGTGTGGTCACTCTGGGTTTGTTACACACACTCACATTTATAAAGCTCGGGCAAAAATGTTACACTCATGACTTTGACCGTAAAATTTGTGATTTAGAAAAAGACTAAACATGAAACTGAGCAGAGCAGTGCAAAAGGTGATGAAGTTTGAGATGTTTGAGACGTTTGCAGAAGTTTTCTACTCGAGGCCCCAGATGACTGAGGCATGCAGTGGTTTTTATTGAGGCTCGTGGCTCAGACGTCGCTGTGGCGCTGAGTCTCGGAAGTTTAAAGTCAAAAGCAGCGAGTTAGTTCAAAGTGAAGGAAACAGCGCGTAAAACAAGGCCCCGCGGCGGAGGTGAAGCTGTGACGCGGAGGTGAGTCACAGACTGGCCCCGGTGAGGGGCACCCGGGCCCCATCTCCACAAAACCTCCACAAACCCCCCACAGAACCTCCACCAAACCTCCACAAAACCTCCACAAAACCTCCACAAAACCTCCACAGACCCTCCACAGAACCTCCACAAAACCCCCACAGAACCTCCACAAAACCTCCACAAAACCTCCACAAAACCCTCCACAGAACCCCACCACAGAACCTCCACAAAACCCCCACAGAACCCTCCACAGAACCTCCACAAAACCCCCAAAGAACCTCCACAAAAACCCACAAAACCCTCAAACCCTCCACAGAACCTCCACCAAACCTCCACAAAACCTGCACAGAACCTCCGCAAAACCCCCAAAGAACCTCCACAAAACTCCCACAGAACCTCCATAAAACCTCCACAAAACCCCCAAAGAACCTCCACAAAACCCCCACAGAACCTCCACCAAACCTTCACAAAACCTCCACAAAACCTCCACAAAACCTCCACAAAACATCCACAGAGCCTTTACCGAACCTCAACAAAACCTCCACCAAACCTTCACAAAACCACCATAAAACATTCACAGAACCTCCACAAAACCTCCACAAAACTTCCACAGAACTTCCACAGAACTTCCACAGAACCTTCACCAAACCTCCACAGAACCTCCACCCCGGCCTCAGTCTGAAGTCTTTAATCAGGGACAAGTGCACGAGGACCACGACCACCCATCAGCCGCGCGCTCACTTCACCATAAACTCTTTGAACTCCTACAGTTCAGTGCGTGAAGTCATCCTGACCCTGAGACTGGACTCCACGTCTACGGAGGCCTGTAGTGGACAGAACGCGCGCTGTTTGTGTGTTTATCAGTTACATTCACGCAGATAAAGGCCTGGTGCGTGTGTTTTTGGCGCAGAGGAGCACACCTGTGCCCCGCGCGCAGCGGGATTCACTGCGTAAAGTGCGCTATGGCGCACTGTGGCGCGCTCTGGCGCGGCTCTGGCGCACTGTGGCGCACTGTGGCGCGGCTCTGGCGCGGCTCTGGTGCACTCTGGCGCACTGTGGCGCGGCTATGGCGCACTGTGGCGCGGCTCTGGCGCACTGTGGCGCACTGTGGCGCGGCTCTGGCGCACTGTGGCACACTGTGGCGCGGCTCTGGCGCGCTGTGGCGCGGCTCTGGCGCACTGTGGCGCGCTGTGGCGCGGCTGTGGCGCAGTGACGCAGTGACGCACGTCTTGCAGCTCTTGGGATAAAGGTTCACAGCACAGCTCCTCATTAAACTCAGCGCACATCAGAGACAGGAGGGTTATATTCTGCACATGTCCAGAGTGATTCCCCGCATGACCCGGGACTGGTACAAACGCAGCTCGTTTAAGATGCTCGCCATGTTTGAAATTCTTTCCGTTCAGTGACTTTGTGAAGTATTGCCAGAGCACAGCCTGTTGTTTTAAGTGAGCTCTAGGTTTACTCGGGCTTTTAGTTTCATTCTAAATGTCTGTCTCAGGTTGAGTAAAGTGTAACTCACCGAATCTGCTGTGGTCCTGCCGTGTCCCGTGCACTGTCCCGTTGGGGAATATTTCTAGTTGGAAGCCGGTCCGGCAGTAAAGCTGCCGCCGCCTGAGGATCCCTTTGAGGTGTCCAAAGTCTGTGGGCGAGCCTCGCTGCAGCCTCCCTTCTATCTGCCCCAGACGCTCATTGAGCCCGAGCGGAGACTCCACCAGAGGAACTGTCCCGAGCGCAGGGAAACTCTGTAAATCCAAGTCGAGTGTCCCCAGAAAAGTCCCGACCTCAGCCATGGTGTGCACGGCTGTCACATTTAGAGAAGGCATTTCAAAAGCTGAGTGTCTTAAGGAGGGTTTGGAAGTGGACGGTCCATTCACGCGCAAAGCAAAGCGCGTCCTGCTCCAAACGCGGTCCCTTCACAAACGAGTCACTTTGATATGTGTGAGTATCGATACTCTGTTATATACATACTCCCCGTGCATTCTCACATTGGATATTCAAACACAGGCCACGCCTGGCTGGCATCTCTTCTTCCTCGCATCAATTTCACTTTCCACTGAAAAAGTGCTTCTGTTTTACCTCAGAGAGATTCACATGATGAGCCCGTCCACGCGCCTCAAAATCACAGCTCCAAAGAAAGTTTGACAAAAACTCAGTCAAAACAACAAACAGATGGAAATAGATCCTGATGATAAAGCAAAAAGAATCTGCACTCCCCAAGAACGCTGCGGATAATCTCAGCGCAATCCCGCGCAACTGACAGCGCCAAACGCAGCAGTGGGACGTTTTCAGAGCGCGCAATCTCCACCTCCTCTGAGGCAGCAGGTGCTTCCCTCTGCTCAGAGCGAGAGCGAGTCTACGGCCACGAGAGCGAGTCTACGGCCACGAGAGCGAGTCTAACAGCCACGAGAGCGAGTCTACCGCCACGAGAGCGAGTCTACGGCCACGAGAGCGAGTCTACGGCCACGAGAGCGAGTCTAACCGCCACGAGAGCGAGTCTACGGCCACGAGAGCGAGTCTACGGCCACGAGAGCGAGTCTAACAGAGTCTAACAGCCACAAGAGCGAGTCTAACAGCCACGAGAGCGAGTCTAACAGCCACGAGAGCGAGTCTAACAGCCACGAGAGCGAGTCTAACAGCCACGAGAGCGAGTCTAACAGAGTCTAACAGCCACGAGAGCGAGTCTAACAGAGTCTAACAGCCACGAGAGCGAGTCTAACAGCCACGAGAGCGAGTCTACAGCCACGAGAGCCTATGAGACGTGTCCTATGACCACGAGAGCGAGTCTACAGCCACGATGAGCGACGTGTCCCATGAAGACGTGTGCTACGAGAGACGAGTCTACGGCCACGAGAGCGAGTCTAGACGGCCTACGAGAGACGTGTCGGCTATGAAGACGTGTCTATGAAGATGTGTACTATGAAGACGTGTCCTAGTGAAACAGTTCGAGAAGAATCTGCAGCCACAAGTGTCCTATGAAGACGTGTCCTATGAAGACGTGTACTATGAAGACGTGTCCTATGAAGACGTGTGCTATGAAGACGTGTCCTATGAAGACGTGTCCTATGAAGACGTGTCCTATGAAGACGTGTACTATGAAGAAGTGTACTATGAAGACGTGTCCTATGAAGACGTGTACTATGAAGACTTACTGAGCAGCTTCACACTGAACCAAAAACATTTTTATCCGACACCAGAAGAACCAGGAGAAATAATCAACATAATTTATGAATGAAACTCTCACAAAGAAACACAGGCCAAACCCGAGGCTCATGTTAAAGACTTTATACTCAAATGATCAGAGGAGAGTCTGGAGTGATCTGTGGGACATGTGGGCGGACACATGATTACATATACCACTCTTTAAGTATTAGACCTGTTATTTTAGACCTCCTGCTGCAGGAAAGCCCCGTCCTGGGGCAGGGGGGACCTCACCTGTTCCCCACGGGCCCTGTCCCGGGGGAGGGCAGGGGGGACCTCACCTGTTCCCCACGGGCCCTGTCCCGGGGGAGGGCAGGGGGGACCTCACCTGTTCCCCACGGGCCCTGTCCCGGGGGAGGGCAGGGGGGACCTCACCTGTTCCCCACGGGCCCCTCCGTCCCTGTAGAGAGGTGGGTTTACTTCAGTGTGACTCTTCTTGACTCTGGAGAGCTGCTGGTGTCTGTGATGGATCTTCACTCTTGTTGCTCGGTTCATTTATCAGCTCGTGCGGTGGCAGCGTCATCTATTTGGAAGCAGATGTGAGCGGGACGCAGCAGAGTGACCCTCAGATGTGAGCGGGACGGGGCAGAGTGACCCTCACGAGCACACAGCCCTTTCTCACTGCTACTAATTATGCCACGATAAATCTTAGGGGTGTGTCACGGCGGCATTGAAGCGAGCGCAGGGACAGTGGCTCTCAGCTGGTGCCAGGGGCCTCCTCTGATGGATGGACGAGGGGAGTCAGCCGTGGTCAGGCTTTGTGTGAGCAGACGCCAGGGCCCACTGCGCCCGTGATGAAAGGCTTTGAGCAGAAGAGGAATTCAGAAAAATGAAAGAGAGAGACACCTACTGACAAGGAGAAACATCAAGACACGTTTACTGCACTTTTACTGTACTTTTACTACACTTTTACTGTACTTTTACTGTATGTTTACTGTACTTTTACTGTCCTTTTACTGTACTTTTACTGCACTTTTACTGTATGTTTACTGTACTTTTACTGTACTTTTACTACACGTTTACTGTACTTTTACTGCACTTTTACTGCACTTTTACTGTACTTTTACTGTACTTTTACTGTACTTTTACTGTACTTTTTACTGTACTTTTACTGTACTTTTACTTGTACTTTTACTGATTTTTTACTGTACTTTTATTGCACTTTTTACTGTACTTTTATTGTACTTTTACTGTACTTTTACTGCACATTTACTGTACTTTTACTGTACTTTACTGTACTTTTATTGTACTTTTACTGTACTTTTACTGCACGTTTACTGTACTTTTATTGTACTTTTACTGTACTTTTATTGTACTTTTACTGTATTTTTACTGTACTTTTATTGCACTTTTACTGTACTTTTATTGTACTTTTACTGTACTTTTACTGCACGTTTACTGTACTTTTACTGTACTTTACTGTACTTTTATTGTACTTTTACTGTACTTTTACTGTACTTTTACTGTACTTTTACTGTACTTTTACTGCACGTTTACTGTACTTTTATTGTACTTTTACTGTACTTTTACTGCACTTTTATTGTACTTTTACTGTACTTTTACTGTACTTTTATTGTACTTTTACTGTACACAGAGACAAAGTAGAACTAAAATGTTCCCAGCAATGAAATAAAAACATGTACATGAAAAATTCTGACCCAAAAATATTTATCTCCAGGTTGATGCAGTGATTATGGACTTTTTATGATCCAGGTGCAGCTCCTGAAAAGACCTGAAAACTCCAGTGACCTCTGACCTCTGACCTCTGACCTCACTCAGAGCCTCGTGGACGAGACACAGAATCAAGACAAGATGAAGTTTGATTTGTTTCTGTAGCTGTTGGATCGACATCTGCTGCTGGTCCTGCTCCGAACACGACGGATTTAAGGAAAGAAAAAAGAGAAGAAACGATCCGACGTGTGAAGAACCTGCTGAGGAACCAGACGAGAAGAAACTCATACGGACGATGAAGAGGAAGAAACTCATACAGACGATGAAGAGGAAGAAACTCATACAGACGATGAAGAGGAAGAAACTCATACAGACGATGAAGAGGAGCAGAAACTCATACAGACGATGAAGAGGAAGAAACTCATACAGACGATGAAGAGGAGCGGACGATGAAGAGGAAGAAACTCATACAGACGATGAAGAGGAGCGGACGATGAAGAGGAGAGGAAGAGGAGCAGACGATGAAGAGGAGCAGATGTAGATAGTCACACTGATATAAAGGGTGAAGAAGAGCCTCACCTGTTTGTGTGGACGAACCTGACTCCACCTGTGTGTGTGTGTGTGTTTTATGTGTGTGTGTGTTGTGTGTGGGTGTGTGTATGTGTGTGTGTTGTGTATGTGTGCTGTGTGTATTTTATGTGTGTGTGTTTTATGTGTGTGTGTATGTGTGTGTGTTTTGTGTGTGTTTTATGTGTGTGTCTGTGTTTTGTGTGTGTGTTTTATGTGTTTTGTGTGTGTGTTTTATGTGTATGTGTGTGTTTTATGTGTGTATGTGTGTGTGTGTTTTGTGTATGTTTTATGTGTGTTTCAGAAACATCATGATCACATAGCTTTGGAGACGCAGCTCGTGCAGTTTTGACTTTGTCTGACTCATGTTTGTTTGTTTGTTTGTTTGTTTGTTTGTCTCATTCTCTTTCACTGTCTAAACAAATGGATTCTGCTGAATGTGTGTCTGTGGTGATTTAAGAATAAGATAAACTTTATTTTGTTTGTGTTGAGCTGAAACAGTGTCACCTCAGAGAGAAAGTGTCACTGCTCCAGCCCCACGTCACAAACATCATAAAACGACTCTTCCGGCTCGTTCCTCCTGCTCCTGAGTCTCTGGAGGTTTAAGGACTGAAGTGAGTCTCTGTTGAGCTGATCTGCAACAGAAAGTTTATCTGTTTCATTTCATATTCTCCACAGGTGAGAGGGGGTCCCGACTCTGCCCCGAGCTCAGAGTTTAGACAAACCTGAAGAGAAGGAGGCTCTTTCCTGCCAATGGTTTTATTTCCACTTTTTCAGGTTTGGTTTTATTTCCACTTTTTCAGGTTTGGTTTTACCCTGAAGCATCACGACTCTGCAGATCAGCATCATAAAAACAGGTCATGGTCATTTCTCGACACTTAAAAACACAAGGCCTCAGTTTGTGCCGTAAACTGAGTCACTGGACGTCGGATTGTTCCAGATAAAGTTGGTGGTGTCCACAGACGCCGGACAAACTCTGAACAGCAGAGACCATCATCTGTTCTTATTTTACCTTTTGTCCAGCAGCATGTGGAAAATGATCTTCAGTGTGAGTTATTTGCAGAGCTGGATTCCGTGTTCTTTCGTTCCCTCGCAGAGACATAACAGAGGGTCTCCTCTTTCACGCCGGTGGTCCCTCAGCCTTGTTCAAGGGCGCCCTGTGCGCCGGGGCAGGGCTGGGCCGCGGCCAGGGGAGGGGGTCGAAGACACAGACAAATGCATGTGAATTTAGGTAATGGTGTAACGTTTCAGCCGCTGCTTTGCTTGGCCGACCCGTCTGAAGATAGTGTAAATTAATTTGTTTGGTTTAGTTCCGAGCACTAACAAACTAAGGCCTCCTGGTTTTCACGAAGCCACTAGAATGCAACAAACACAACCAACACCAACATTTACGGGACAAATTGCTCGCATGTGCTGTGAGGAGAGGGGGAACCAAACTCTTGTCATGACAAACATTAACAGAGATGTTCCAACATGGTTTCCCGGGCGTCTGGTCAAACACAGCCCCCTCGTGTCGGTTTGGCAGCCCATTATCCAGGGACAAACTTGTGGTTTTTGTGTTTTCATTTCAAGGCCGCCCACACTTATAAACTGTCTTTCTAAACGCGATACACACGGTACAAGCACCAGAGCAAAAGCACCAAGAGTCTCTGCTTTCCCGGATCCTACGAGTGTCTTTATGACGGCCCCACCTGTCTGTGAGTCCGTGCAGCTGATGACTGATGTGCCTTGTAATGAGTGAGTGCTCAGACCACAGAGCATATGCACCATCATGATCCCGTCCGCACTGCTGCACTATTATTCTTACTACAACAGAGCAGGAATCTACCCTCAAACAGATGTTAGGAGGCCTTTGTACAGTGTCTGGCAGCGAGCCCAACCCTACCTATCTACACAGCTATTTACATGGCAATCCAACTCTGCTCCTTCCCCCGGCCCCTCCCGCCGCTCGCCGCCCTCTCCTCTGTTTGAAATCAAACCCCGGCTCTTGTATAAACTTTGATCAATCAAATGGACTAATTTGTTTAGCCGTGGAGACAGTGACACACTGATGAAGGTTCAGTTACACAGTGAAAAAAGCCAGGCGCCCCCTATCGCGTAATATCTGTGTGTTGATACAGGCCTTCACCGCTGCCTCCACACTGTATTCTGTCATGTGCCTCGGAGAATAAATAAATCCTCATAGAGATTAGGGCAGGGCAAGATGAACATTTTTAACATTATATAAAAGAATTTCAAATAACCATAAACGATAAACCTGTGGGTGAACATTATAGACTCGCTTTAGCTTTTCTCTGTGAACTGTTCGAGTTTTGAGGCAAAGATTCAAAGTAAAACATCATCTTCAGGTGGACGAGTCTGAGCCGGGCTGGTGCAGTTAACAAGTGTCTGAATAATTCTCATAAAAGAGCAGTTCAAACAGTGATCTAACTCGTAACTCTGACCTTTTCTCAAACATCTCGTCTCTCCTGGTTCAGAGGAAAAACTGTCCCGAGTATCTTCAAGTTATCACCAAACGTGAAACAAATCCCAGATCCACATGAACAAGTAAAAGTAATAAAGTACTGTACTTAAGTAAAAATGTAAGTGTACATCTGAGAGCAGTATCTGTACTTTCTGCTCCACTACATTTCTGATCTGGACTGAAAAGTAAAAGTATTTTTATGATTGTGTGAGAGCAGCAGAAAAGGCTGAAGGTTTTTTTTTTTTAATAATCTGAACAAAACAAAAATATACAAATAAAAACAGAATCGATTCTTCTGTTTGTTTCTTCGTCACTAAAATCACCACATTCAAACATTTATAAGACTCAAAATCTCTGCAAAATACTTTTACTTTTTACTCTTTAAGTACATTTTAAACAGGTACTTTAATACTTAAGTGGACTTTTTACTTTTTTGTTCCAGTCTCTATAATTTTACTTAATTAACAAAATGTAGGATCCACCTCGGCCTCTGTCCAAATACTGAACCATGTACATGAAAGTCGTGTAAAACGTGTTAAATCAGTGAGACCTCAAAAGTATTAACATTATCTCTGGAGGAGTCGGGCTCTTCTGGAGGAGTCTGGCTCTTCTGGAGGAGTCAGGCTCTTCTGGAGGAGTCAGGCTCTTCTGGAGGAGTCAGGCTCTTCTGGAGGAGTCTGGCTCTTCTGGAGGAGTCAGGCTCTTCTGGAGGAGTCTGGCTCTTCTGGAGGAGTCAGACTCTTCTGGAGGAGTCAGGCTCTTCTGGAGGAGTCTGGCTCTTCTGGAGGAGTCGGGCTCTTCTGGAGGAGTCAGGCTCTTCTGGAGGAGTCGGGCTCTTCTGGAGGAGTCAGACTCTTCTGGAGGAGTCAGACTCTTCTGGAGGAGTCGGGCTCTTCTGGAGGAGTCTGGCTCTTCTGGAGGAGTCGGGCTCTTCTGGAGGAGTCTGGCTCTTCTGGAGGAGTCGGGCTCTTCTGGAGGAGTCGGGCTCTTCTGGATCAGTCTGGCTCTTCTGGAGGAGTCAGACTCTTCTGGAGGAGTCGGGCTCTTCTGGAGGAGTAAGACTCTTCTGGAGGAGTCAGACTCTTCTGGAGGAGTCGGGCTCTTCTGGAGGAGTAAGACTCTTCTGGAGGAGTCAGACTCTTCTGGAGGAGTCTGGCTCTTCTGGAGGAGTCTGGCTCTTCTGGAGGAGTCGGGCTCTTCTGGAGGAGTCGGGCTCTTCTGGATCAGTCTGGCTCTTCTGGAGGAGTCAGACTCTTCTGGAGGAGTCGGGCTCTTCTGGAGGAGTAAGACTCTTCTGGAGGAGTCAGACTCTTCTGAGGAGTCGGGCTCTTCTGGAGGAGTAAGACTCTTCTGGAGGAGTCAGACTCTTCTGGAGGAGTCTGGCTCTTCTGGAGGAGTCGGGCTCTTCTGGAGGAGTCTGGCTCTTCTGGAGGAGTCTGGCTCTTCTGGAGGAGTCGGGCTCTTCTGGAGGAGTCTGGCTCTTCTGGAGGAGTCGGGCTCTTCTGGAGGAGGAGTCAGGCTCTTCTGGAGGAGTCTGGCTCTTCTGGATCAGTCTGACTCTTCTGGATCAGTCTGGCTCTTCTGGAGTTTGGCTCTTCTGGAGTCTGGCTCTTCTCTTCGGCTCGTCAGTAGAGGGTGCTGATGTTTTCCTTTTTTGAGTCCTGACTCTCTTCTGGAGGAGTCTCACTCTTCTGGAGGAGTCAGACTCTTCTGGAGGAGTCGGGCTCTTCTGGAGGAGTCTGGCTCTTCTGGATCAGTCTGGCTCTTCTGGAGTCTGGCTCTTCTGGAGTCTGGCTCTTCTGGAGTCTGGCTCTTCTCTTCGGCTCGTCAGTAGAGGGTGCTGATGTTTTCGTTTTTCGAGTCCAGGCCAACAATGGCAAAGTGCCTCAGAATCATGCGATGTCACGCTATGACAAATGGACACACATTAGTTAATTAAGGCGGGAGTTCAGAGCTGGGTGATTCTGCCCCTCCTCTTTTCACTTCTCAAACCTTCTCCCTCGTCTGCTCACATGTGCAGAAATTCTTCCTCAGTTTCTGTAATCAAGGCCATTTCTGCTGCTGACGTAGTTTTGATGTTATGCTGTTGTTGAACACTCAGAGCTGCTTTATTAGTGAAGGATATTTGTGTCCAGAGTGATTTCAGCCACAGAAGAATAAACTCTGAAAAACTCAAACCTGTTGTGAAAACCTCGTGTGGTTATTGGCAAAAGGGACTGATGAGGTTTAGACTAAAGACTTTCAATAAAAGTTTTCATCTGGACTGTTTAAGCCATTTGATGTTAGAGCAGAAAATAGTTGAGAAAATGTTCAGCCAGGAACAAGACCTGAGACAGGTGCAGTGTTTAGTACAAACACACGAGGCAACTGCAGGCAAGATGTGGACGAGGTGCTGACCACTGAGTCTGAGTCGTCCACATGGAAAAGAGAATAAAAGTCGTCATTTAAAGGCAGGACAGATGGACAACCCGACGGAGCCGTGCAAACGAAATAACCAGAGAAAAAACAGGAGTGAACTGACTCGGATCTAAAGGATCAGAACCAAACTCTTTGATAATGATAAGAACAAATTGTTGAAAACCACAGGCCGTGGACGGCGTTCGTCCAGGACTTTTGTGGGAGTCTCGGAGTCTTGGTCACATGTGTTCTTCAGCGCTGTATCTGTGTTTGTATCACTGCTCCATTTCTCTTAAGGTCAGGCAGTTACAGCTGGCATCAATATGGCTGGGCCTTTTCTGTCCGAGTCCATCTCTGGAAAGTTATGTTCATAGGACTAATCAGTTTAAAAGATAATGAAAACAGAGATTGTTTACAAAGATTAGGCCTTGGAAATGGAGTAATCAGTCCTTTGAAAGGCACTGACAGTGGTGGGCCACATGAGTCTGTAGAACAAGCTCTGGAGTCTGATGTCACTGCAGATAGAAGATAGGGGGCTACCTTTACCTCCTCCTCTGCGGCTTCTCATTTCTGCTATAGACAATATTTTACAGACAGGCACCTGTCGGCCAGATGTGTTTAATAATGAACCAAGTATGAGATGAAGTAAGCGTCGTGAGCGAGGCGTCCTGACCGAGGCGTCCAGAGAGACGGTCATTTTCTCTGGACATTGTTTTATATGTGTATGTGTATATGTATGTACTGTATATATATATGTACTATATATATATATGTACTGTATATATGTATGTGCTGTATATATGTATGTACTGTATATATGTATGTACTGCATATATGTATGTACTGTATATATGTATGTGCTGTATATATGTATGTACTGTATATATGTATGTACTGCATATATGTATGTACTGTATATATGTATGTGCTGTATATATGTATGTACTGTATATATATATATGTACTGTATATATATATGTACTGTATATATATATATGTACTGTACATATGTATGTACTGCATATATGTATGTACAGTATATATGTATGTACTGTATATATGTATGTATGTATATATATATATATATGTACTGTACATATGTATGTACTGCATATATGTATGTACAGTATATATGTATGTACTGTATATATGTATGTGCTGTATATATGTATGTACTGTATATATGTATGTACTGTATATATGTACGTACTGTATATATGTATGTACTGTATATATGTATGTACTGTATATATGTACGTACTGTATATATGTACGTACTGTATATATGTATGTACTGTATATATGTATGTACTGTATATATGTACGTACTGTATATATGTATGTACTGTATATATGTATGTACTGTATATATGTATGTACTGTATATATGTACGTACTGTATATATGTACTGTATATATGTATGTGCTGTATATATGTATGTGTATATATGTATGTACTGTATATATGTACGTACTGTATATATGTATGTACTGTATATATGTATGTACTGTATATATGTATGTACTGTATATATGTATGTGCTGTATATATGTATGTACTGTATATATGTATGTGCTGTATATATGTATGTACTGTATATATGTATGTACTGTATATATGTACGTACTGTATATATGTATGTACTGTATATATGTATGTACTGTATATATGTATGTGCTGTATATATGTATGTACTGTATATATGTATGTACCGTATATAAGTATGTACTGTATAAATGTATACTGTATATTTGTACACTGTATATATGTATACTGTATATATGTATACTGTATAAATGTATACTGTATATATGTATACTGTATATTTGTACACTATATATGTATACTGTATATATGTTGTATATAATGTATACTGCATATAGTATACTGTATATTGTATACTATATATGTATACTGTATATATGTATACTGTATATATGTATACTTTATATATGTATACTGTTGTATATATGTTATGACTTGAGTGACAGCAGCTTGACTCCAGGACCAGTCCCTCCAGACTCTGACTCTTTTCCAGGTTTTATAAGCGTCTCACTGTCCACAGAGCCACAGGCTGTTTGCTCTTGTGAGGATCGTTTGTTTGAAGCTCCAGGTTTGATTGGAAAGACACGTGGGCCCTGGGTTAAGACTCGATCATGAAAATAATGAGCCAAATCTCACGTGGGACATGTGCTGAACATTTGGGTCATGTGCCCTCTTCACCCACAGATCCACAGGTGACAGAGCGTCAGGCTTAAAGCTGATTCAAGGCCTGTTTTCTCCAAAAGAGCGTGTTAAAATGAGCAGATGTCCTGACGTTCAGCAGCACATTCACTGCGCTCACGACGATAAACATAGAACAGAGGGAAATCATATTAAGTTTGTGTCATTTTGTCTGGATCAGAAATAGTTTGAGGATCCTCTGGACAAAGGGATGGGTGTGAGTCCACTTTTGGCCACATCACGGTGTCAGATGAGCAGCCTCTGACCAATGACTCTGGCATCCGCGCCTCTGGCACCAGGACGTCCTGGGGGAATCTTTATTCTGATCAGAATCCCTCTATAAAGTCCCACAGTAAAGTCGAACAAAGAAAGCGTAGATTTTCCTGGAGCGGCGAAAAGGACAAATCACCATAAAAATGTCATTCATCTTCAGGGATTCCATTTTTACAGATGAGACGGCCCCGTTTTTCCAACAAGACATCTTTCTGGAGTTTTACACAAAGCATGCTACCGCTGTCACATTTTACAGAGATGTAAGGCTGGGTTTGTAAAGCGCTCCATGTATTTTTGTATGCACCATGTGTGAACCTGGCTGTTCGATAGTGCAGGAGCCTGACAGTGGACTTGATAAACAGCATGCTGATCCCACAGGACAATGACAGGGGCTTGGCCTTTGCTGCGAGCGGCCCCACTGCGTTTAAGAGCCCAGAGTTGGGTGGTCTGTCCATCAGCAGCACATTTGGGGTTAGGTCTGAGAAAAGCGGCTCTCCCCTATCACTTTCAAAGACTGAAACTCTACGCGGCGGCGGCTCTCTGCCGCTGCAGCCGCATAGGCACAAAGACACCTGTTGTTCTGATTTCATACAGAGTTCTAATCAGTGGAGGTGTGTCAGGTTCACAAATGTGATGTTCTGTTTCTGTCATGTGTCTCGTGTGATTGCAGGTAATGATCACTGCACCATTATGTTTGACTCTGTGATCTGTGGGTACGACAGGAGCTGCTGAGGGACATCGTCTGAAAACATCCGACTGTTTCCACAAAGACCTTCAAAGTGCAACATATAATACAAACAACGAGGTGCGTTACAGTTTTCAAATATTATTTTAGGAAAACTCGTTGTAGAGTCGCTCTTGTCTCCACAGCAACCAAATGAGTTACCGCGACGATGGGACAAAAACAAGGCGAGTTATTTTGAGAGTATTGTTACATCTCGAGGCTTTGATGACTAATCTGACTCTTGCTGAGCTTATGTCTGATGCCATTTAATCCAAGAGTTAAAGAGTGGACAGTTAATAGAGACTAAAGATGGCCGAGGAAAGATGGGATCGCTCTGTCTAAGTCTTTCCAGGGAAGGTAAGTGTATGAATAGCTCTGGTAATTTGATGAGATTCTCCGGGATTACACAGTGAGAGGAGGCTTTGTTAAAGTGCCAGATGGGTTTATGGAATCAAACACAAGTTTTCATTTCCTTGTTTGAGTCGACAAATTGAAGATTAAAGACACAGACTCTAGTAAAAAAAAAAAGACACACGACGGTCAAACAACGGATGTGTTTTCTGCAGTGTCCCCATGACGTAACCCCGTCAGAAACAGATCAGAAACTTTAACGTTTTAAAATTAGAGATGGACCGATACGGGGTTTTTCCAGACCGATGCAGATATCGAGTGTTTAGAATCCAGAGCAACCGATGGCCGATAAGATCTGTCGATATTTTTGGGCTGATTTGGATCATTTTTCCTGAAAATATTTGATGTGCAACTAATACAAACACTGTCTGTACTTTTTACTGCTCTGCATAATTAAAATATAATAAAGACAAGACGTCCACAGCCCGGTTTTTACTACAAATCCATAATGGAGCCGTGGCATCTCATCGCTCTAAAGCGGCGCCGTCAAACACATTTTCACTGAGGGCCACATCAGCAAAATAACTGCTCTCAAAGGACCAGATGTAAAATAAATCTAACTACTTTTTTAACTTGTTAATTAACTGTTTCTTTATTTATTACTAATTCAAGTTACAAATATTCCACATGCATTTGCCTAGATGTAAAAATATGTCTGTGTAACTGTGTATTTCCTGATAAAATGACATTTTAAGATCATCAGACCTTTTAATTTACCCTGTCGGGGCCACATAAAGTGATGTGGAGGGCCACATTTGGCCCGCGGGCCTTGAGTTTGACACATGAGCTCTAAAGTGTTAAAATACGGCTTTATGCAGAAATTGGGGAACTCAAACCAACATCAGCCCAGACAGGAGCGTTAAGGCCAATAACCCACACGCAACAAAGTGCAAGTATCGGCAAATCGATATCGGTGCAAATCGATATATCGGTCTATTTTTAGTTCAAATATGAGGTAAAACAGGTTCAGGTGAGGTTAGTATAGACTGTGGTTTAGGTTTTGGATCAGCCTCAAGGAAATGAACAAAAGTCAATGTAATGTTCCCAAGAAGCACGGAAACACAACGAGTGTGTGTGTGTGTGTGTGTGTGTGTGTGTGTGTGTGTGTGTGTGTGTGTGTGTGTGTGTGTGTGTGTGTGTGTGTGTGTGTGTGTGTGTGTGTGTGTGTGTGTGTGCATGACGGGAGACGAACATTTAAATGGTAACCTTTACACGGTAACCTTTACACGGTAACCGTTCCCCAAACCTTTATATGGTAACCACTCAGCACATTGTAATACGAGGAAAAGGCCTTGGCACAGATCTTTGTTTTCATCATTAGAGTCGGTCACACTGATCATGCCTTAATTACGCATGTTTTGACCTATAATCTTCATAATTAACCATTTATCCAGGTTTATTTCCCTCAAACCGAGTAAAACCACAAGGTGCATCAGTTTCCGTGTAAACGAGGACCCTCTTTCATGCCGTGGTGTTTGGTCCTAAACTTTCTAATTGACTTTTATTGCGGGGAACAAGTGAAGTTATTAATTATCATGGTCTGAAAGCTGCAGTAAAGCCCACAGCTGCATCTCATAGACGACTCCAAAAGACACCAGCAGAAAAGGCCAGAGGAACGAGGCATGAGAATAAGAACGACCACAGACTGTAAAAAGACTGAGTGTGACGTCACCCGCAGCGTTTCAGCCCCAAATGAAGCTCGTCGAGGCTGGAGCAGGTAGAGGGGACGATTTGGAGCAGATTTCCATATTTGGAAGTGTCATAGAAACCAAAGAGCCAATCAGGAGCGAGGATGTTTAAGTTAATGCTGTTTCCATTCTGCACCGCTGCTTTAGGGGCAGGTTAGCTCTGTCCTTGTATATATCCAGTCTGTGCTTTGTCCTGTCTTAAGCTCAAAGGGAGAAGCTGTTATCAGGAAAATAAGTCTGTAAATCCTGGTTTAATGTGAGGAGGAGAAACGCGATAAGAGACATGTGGGTCTGTGAGAGACATAAGAGACATGTGGATCTGTGAGACATGTGGATCTGTAAGAGACATGTGGATCTGTAAGAGACATGTGGATCTGTAAGAGACATGTGGATCTGTGAGAGACATGTGGATCTGTGAGAGACATAAGAGACATGTGGATCTGTAAGAGACATGTGGATCTGTGAGACATGTGGATCTGTGAGACATGTGGATCTGTGAGAGACATAAGAGACATGTGGATCTGTGAGAGACATAAGAGACATGTGGATCTGTGAGAGACATAAGAGACATGTGGATCTATAAGAGACATGTGGATCTGTAAGAGACATGTGGATCTGTAAGAGACATGTGGATCTGTGAGAGACATAAGAGACATGTGGATCTGTGAGAGACATAAGAGACATGTGGATCTGTGAGAGAAGCTAAGAGACATGTGGATCTGTAAGAGACATGTGGATCTGTAAGAGACATGTGGATCTGTGAGAGACATGTGGGTCTGTGAGAGACATGTGGGTCTGTGAGAGACATAAGAGACATGTGGATCTGTGAGAGAGTGTGGATCTGTAGGAGACATGGATCTATCTGCAGCTGTGAAAGTCCCACATGAGAGAAGACACAGTTTTCTGCTCATGAGGCAGGGCACACAGGACCCCTCACAATAAACAGCTTTGAGGGACTGAAAAGCTCCTAAAAGTCCAGCACAAGTACAGATCCACACAGGGACGGGCCAAAGGTCTTTCACAGAGAGCGGAAAGTGGCTCCACTAAAACATCTCAGCTTGTTTAGTGTTATGATTATGAGGGTAATGTCTGCCCTACGGCTTTACCTCCGTGAACATATGGACTCTATCCATCGTCTGCGACTCATTCAAACAGTGAGGCCGAGCTGCACCTGGACCATAAGGTTCCACTTGAGATGATTAAAACCCTGTTGTGTTTCTTTAGACGACTCTGGAGCTGTTTTTGTCTGCAGCAGATTGAAAACACGGCATCCTCTTTATTTGAAGATGTGATTGGTGGAAGAGGCTGAGGTGTGGAGCCGTGTGAAGGTGCCTCTGCTGCAGGACAGAGTGACACCTCCTCCTCCTCCACCTCCTCCACCTCCTCCACCTCCTCCACCTCCTCCTCCACCTCCTCCTCCACCTCCTCCACCTCCTCCTCCCTCCCTCCTCCACCTCGCGTGAGTCTTCTCCTCTGTTTACTCTTGGGGCTGTCAGCGGGACGGGATCCTGGCCACAAACAGCAGGCGGCTCACGATCTCCTGGACAGATAGAGCTGCCTCGTTACAGGAGGCTTGATTAGCCAAAGTGTGAATTTGATCCTCAAATAAATCAAAGTCCAGGTTCAGGATCTAAGTGGAACCACCTTGACTTTGTGATTTCATGACTGTTTGTCATTTGTCTTTAATCAGAATCAAAACACGAGATTTTTTTCACCCAAAACTAAAACGACAAACTGTAAACGATTGTCTTTGTTCTTTAATTCATAATTGACTCTTTTTAGTCCTGGTTTAGTCCTGGTTTAGTCCTGGTTTAGACCTGGTTTAGTCCCAGTTTAGTCCTGGTTTAGTCCCGGTTTAGTCCCGGGTTAGTCCCGGGTTAGTCCTGGTTTAGTCCCGGTTTAGTCCTGGGTTAGTCCTGGTTTAAGTCCTGGTTTAGTCCTGGTTTAGTCCTGGTTTTGACCTGGTTTAGTCCTGGTTTAGTCCTGGTTTAGACCTGGTTTAGTCCTGGTTTAGTCCTGGTTTAGACCTGGTTTAGTCCTAGTTTAGTCCTGGTTTAGTCCTAGTTTAGTCCTGGTTTAGTCCTGGTTTAGACCTGGTTTAGTCCTGGTTTAGTCCTAGTTTAGTCCTAGTTTAGTCCTGGTTTAGACCTGGTTTAGTCCTGGTTTAGTCCTAGTTTAGTCCTGGTTTAGTCCTGGTTTAGTCCTGAGTTAGATTATGACGTATTTCGTCTTAAATCTTGTGAATTTACTGACACAGGTGAAGATTTGACTTTTGTAAAAACATGATTCTCTCTTTGTTTTTTTCTTCTTGAAGCTGGTTTCTTTCCTCCTCTTGAAGCTGGTTTCTTTCTTCTTGAAGCTGGTTTCTTTCTTCTTGAAGCTGGTTTCTTTCTTCTTGAAGCTGGTTTCTTTCTTCTTGAAGCTGGTTTCTTTCTTCTTGAAGCTGGTTTCTTTCTTCTCGAAGCTGGTTTCTTTCTTCTTGAAGCTGGTTTCTTTCTTCTTGAAGCTGGTTTCTTTATTCTTGAAGCTGGTTTCTTTCTTCTTGAAGCTGGTTTATCTCTTCTTGAAGCTGGTTTCTTTCTTCTCGAAGCTGGTTTCTTTCTTCTTGAAGCTGGTTTCTTTCTTCTTGAAGCTTTCTTTCTTGAAGCTGGTTTCTTTCTTCTTGAAGCTCGTTTTCTTCTTGAAGCTGGTTTCTTTCTTCTTGAAGCTGGTTTCTTTCTTCTCGAAGCTGGTTTCTTTCTTCTTGAAGCTGGTTTCTTTCTTCTTGAAGCTCGTTGTTTCTTCTTGAAGCTGGTTTCTCTCTTCTTGAAGCTGGTTTCTTTTTCTTGAAGCTTCTTGAAGCTGGTTTCTTTCTTCTTGAAGCTGGTTTCTTTCTTCTTGAAGCTTTGAAGCTGGTTTTCTTTCTTCTTGAAGCTGGTTTCTTTCTTCTTGAAGCTGGTTTCTTTCTTCCTGAAGCTGGTTTCTTTCTTCTTGAAGCTGGTTGCTGCACTGATGATGAGACGTTGTGTTAGATCTTTTTTTTTTTAACTCTTTCTTTACTTTAAAACAGGATCAAAAAGGACAGATTTTGTAAGTGGGAAAACCATTAATTACCTGAATCCTTTTCAGTTGGTTCTGAGCCGGTGTTTAACCTGATCACTCGGGTCGTGTGGAGCAAACTGATCCTGTGTTTTCTCGGCAGCTTCAGAGACTCTGTCACTTCACATTAGCTCCGACCGTCAGCTGTACTGCAGCCCACTCACTCTGGAACCAGCTCCAGCCCCAGACACCTGCTCAGGGCAGATACTTTCCATGGAAGAAAGACGTAAGTCCAGCAGGAACTGATTGGGACAGAAGAAAAGAGGAAGAAAAGAGGAAAAAGGGAAAACAAATATGCATCGTCTCATATAGTCGACCCACGGAAAGAATTTATTTTTCAAGTTGGAAAAAAAATACATGCATTACACCCCATTGTTCCCAGGAACCCCCAGTATATGAGTACAAGTACAGCAGTATATGAGTACAAGTACACTTATATCAGTATATGAGTACAAATACACGTGTATCAGTATATGAGTACAAGTACAAGTATATCAGTATAAGAGTACAAGTACACGTATATCAGTATATGAGTACAAGTACAGCAGTATATGAGTACAAGTACACGTACAGCAGTATATGAGTACAAGTACAGCAGTATATGAGTACAAGTACACGTACAGCAGTATATGAGTACAAGTACAGCAGTATATGAGTACAAGTACACGTATATCAGTATATGAGTACAAATACCTGTATATCAGTATATGAGTACAAATACACGTATATCAGTATAAGAGTACAAATACACGTATATCAGTATATAAGTACAAATACACGTATATCAGTATATGAGTACAAATACACGTATATCAGTATATGAGTACAAATACATGTATATCAGTATATGAGTACAAATACACGTATATCAGTATATAAGTACAAATACAGTATATGAGTACAAGTACACACGTATATATGAGTACAAATACACGTATATCAGTATATAAGTACAAATACATGTATATCAGTATATGAGTACAAATACATGCATATCAGTATATGAGTACAAGTACATGTATATCAGTATATGAGTACAAATACATGTATATCAGTATATGAGTACAAGTACATGTATATCAGTATATGAGTACAAATACATGCATATCAGTATATGAGTACAAGTACATGTATATCAGTATATGAGTACAAATACACGTATATCAGTATAAGAGTACAAATACACGTACAGCAGTATATGAGTACATATGGTTCTACATGGAAAAATACTACAGGCATTTACTAATTTAGTAAATATTGTTCAATAAATGTCGCAGTGGTGGTTAGATTTGTCACAGCATCAGTGAGAAAACACTGAACTACACTAATATGTACAAATACATGTATATCAGTATATGAGTACAAGTACACGTATATCAGTATATGAGTTTTGTCACAGCATCAATGAAAAACACTGAACTACACTAATATAAAAGTTTTTCCAGACGTGTGTCGAGGTCTGAACTACACGATTCGACGGGACTCTTCACTCTCAGAAAATACACGATTCGAAACACATTTCAGTTTGTGTCAGTTTCTAGTTGATGAATCCTGCTGTTTGCACCTTTTCCTCTCAGCTCTCAGGGGGAGCCGTGCATCTCCTTCTATGGCTGAAAAGCTGCAGGTCGAGGCAGACGAGGCTCAGACGGGACGGTGACACAGTGAGGTGAGTGAGTTCACCTTACACCCTTTATACAGCCTTTGAACAGCCTCCATCTCTGTAAAACATTAGGGGGCGCTGTAAGACTCTGACCCGCTGCAGGGGGTTGTGTTGGTTATTATATCACACCAGGAGAACAACCAAAAAGATAAAAACGAGTCCAGAACAGACCCAGATTCAGACTTAACGTTCCCTCTAAACTCAGAGTCCATCTTCTCTCTGCTCCTGTGACCTGGACACAACCTGTAGGACAAGGTCACATGGGTGGAGCCAGAGTTCTGATTGGCTGCTGGAGGAAAGCGTCAGTAGTCTGTAGGCGCTGGTGGCAGGTGTCTGTGGGCGTGGACAGGTGTGACGGGGAGTCATAGCTGCAGGTGGGTGTCTGGACGGCTCTGCTCTCCGTCTCTTGTATTTACTGCGGTTGATTCTTCCTGTGCAGAGACGGTTGGCCTGCCGTCGTCGACTCTTTACGAAGGTCATGTTAGGGACCACTGGCTGGGCTTGAAGCTGCAGAGCGGTAATATTTCCTTCAGATCGGCTGAGACAGAAAGATTACCTGGTGCAGCTTTAATCATTGTGAAATAACACATCAGTCTCCAGGGTCCTGCCTCCAGCCAGGCCACCAGGAGGACCCAGAGATGGGGGTAGTCAGACCCAGTGAGCAGCGCCGGATCAGCTCTCTCCAGTCTCTTCAGCGGCAGACCTCAGAAATGGCCTGACTTTGTCTCTAGTGCGTCGACTGGATGGGTGTGCTCTGCTTCCCCAGCTCCTTGGCAGTTCAAGCTCCTTTGATGTGGTAGACCTTGTGTTTCTGGCCAGCAGGACACAGCATAAAGGACACTGCCGGCCCTGTGAAGCAACTGGAAATCTTGTCTCATATTCCTCAGGGGCTGATCCTCTGCCGCCCGTCAAGGCCGAGCTGCCGGGCCGCTGAGTGCAAGAGAACTGTCCATCATCCAGGTCTCCATTGTCTGGTCTTCATGGCGTAGAATGACCTTAGTGACTTTTAGGAGGACTTTCGGGGGGGGTCTATCTACATACAGGATGTCCTCAGCAGTGGAGGAGAGTCATACCTGGTCCGGTGTTCATGAGACTCACAGGAGGTGGCGCTGTACCTCTCTCGGTAATGCTGACGGTAATGAGCAGACGATGTCGTGAGTCGTGGCGTGTTGGAGAGGGGGAGCGTCGTCTTTCTGACCAGCTGCTTTACGCTTGGCTGCCTGAAGGAGGCGACAGGCTGTGTGGCTCTGGAAAGGCCTTCTCCACCACTGTGACTGTCTAAGAAGGATTCAGGTGGAGGTGAGGGGCTCGTAGGTGGACGGGGGAGGAGCTGCGTACCTCCTGCTGTGACTCCTGGGGACCGGGGAGGACGAGGCTGTAGCTGCTTCACTAAACTGTCCAAATGCCGGATCTCTGCTCCTCTGGACTCTGGGACGTGGTCAGTCTCTGGTTGCTCTGCTGAGTTTTGCAGTTTCAGTGTCTTCAGAACCATAAGGAGTAAAATCTTCCTGATTTTGCTTCTGGTCAGAGAATGCCCTCAGCCTCTAAACTCTGCTGTCCTCCAGGGGGCGCTGTGGACTCAGTGAGCTGTGACTGTGACATAGATAATGTGCTCATAATCTCTAAGGAGTGTAGGGAGACAAATCTGCGTCTTAGATGATCTGTTCTCAGAAGTCGAAACAAGCCAAAAATCCAGCTTGAAGGACCATGGAGAACATTAGGGGGCGCTGTAAGACTCTGACCCGCTGCAGGGTGTCCACACAAGGACTTAACCAGATGTTTTTGGTATTGTGTGTGTGTGTGTGTGTGTGTGTTGTTATGACGCACACACCAGGAAAACAACCAAAATGACAAAATGAGTCCAGAACACGCTCTGACTGAACACAGACTTAACGCATCCTCTCCGCTCGAGTCCATCTTCTCTCGTCTCCTGTAACCTGGCCACAACCCTGAAGGACAGGGTCAGACGGGTGGAGCCAGAGCTCTGATTGGCTACAGGAGGAAAGTGTCAGTCTCTGGGCAGAATAATCTGAGGATGCAGGTGGTGTTTTCAACAATCACAACAAGGGCACCACAGAATGATAAAAGCTCTAAGTGCGGAGGCCGAGGACAGTGAGTGAGGGGCTTTTTTGTAACGCCATGATTGTGATATTGACCCAATTTCATACATTTCATTATAATGTTTTTTATGCTGCTAACAGAAGTATAGCACCAGTCCAAACGCTCGTGCAGCTCTGCAGGCAACACGGAGAAATATGACTGTGGCACTAAACGCTCCTTTGAAGAAATCTCGTTTTCCTTTTATCTCTCTTTTGGGTTTGTAGACAGACATAAAATAATTTCCGTGTGTGTGACAACAGAGTGGGAAAAACATTCCAGAGTCAGGAGGCAGCGGTACCCTCAAGGACTTTAAACCGTGTGCAGAATAAAGGACAGGCCAGAGAATGAGACGCTGGAACTCAGAGTCTCATAAGAGCCACAGCGAGGTGCCGGTCGCCGCCTGGGGCCCGGACCTCGCTCCACTTCAACCAGAGGCACTAATTACTGTTTGTCATGTGGCTCCTGATAAACACAGGCCAAAAACAGCAGAGAAATACATGCTGTCAAAGGGATATCAAACACATTTCCTCACGTCTGACACAGCAGTGGGAGTGAAATCCTTGTCACTGTTTCTGTACTTAACCACCTGCGACACACAATATGAGCGGAGCCTGGGAAAAGCCCGGTTGTGGCTCCCGTGGGGAAACTGAGGGGGCGAACCACCCAGCCGCTCAAATCCACCAGAGTTAAAGCAGGTTTGTGCAGACGGCAGTGTGAGGAACTCCTGCATGTAATGAAACCACTTTGTCCACATGAAAAGTATTTAAGGCTGAGGCCAAAGCAGCAGATAGTGAAGAAACGAATATGTGCTGGTCAAAATACACTAAAGATTATGAGCCATCTACATCCTGCATCAAACCCACACAAGGAAACAGTCGACTGCACCTGTCACAAAAGCAGTGTCCCAGGTGTGACGCTCTGAACACACTTAAAAACACACATACTGCACATACTTTCACAAAATAAAGATAACACTGGCGTTTGACACATGTTTGGAGTAAAACCTGCTCTAACACAGCGTGAGGTGCTCAGAGTGACGTCACGGCGCTGGTGACGTCCTCAGTGCGTCACCACAGTATGTTTGCTATGCAGGACGCTGTTTTCCTGTAACTGTCTGATGTCTGCTCTGACTCTGAGGCCTCACAGGGACCTGCTCTCAGACCAGAGCACACAGCTGTTACGCCACACTTACTGTAACTGTGCAGCTGTTACTTGCCAGCGCGAGTAAATAAATAAATAAAGGGAACTCCACTTCATAACACTTTAATTGGCTTTGGGGCTTAGCTGTGGCTCACATGTGGTTACCGCGGTCAGACGAGTCAGGAGCAGCCACTGAATGTTTCTGGCTCAAAAAACACGAGCGAGCTGCTAAACTCTCGAGAGACGCTTCCAAAGTTGACATTTTGTTTGACAAAACCACTTGTTGAAATCCTTTTTCATTACAATATGCTGAGAAATACTGTGGTCACTTAAGCAAACGCAACTGTGTCCAGATGAAGTGAGAGTGAAGTGTGACTTTAAATAGGCCCGACATCCACGACATCACGATGTCGACTTTAAATAAGCCACAAAAATCACGATATCGACTTTAAATAAGCCACGATTATCACAATATCGACTTTAAATAAGCCACGATTCTCACAATATCGACTTTAAATAACCCACAAAACTCACGATATCGACTTTAAATAAGCCACAAAAAATCACGATATCGACTTTAAATAAGCCACGATTATCACGAGATCGACTTTAAATAAACCCACGACAACTCACGATATCGACTTTAATAAGCCACAAAAATCACGATAACGACAAATGAGATCGACAATTAAATAAACCCACAAAACTCACGATATCGACGATTTTAAATAAGCCACAAAACTCACGATATCGACTTTAAATAAGCCACGATTATCACGATGTCGACTTTAAATAACCCACAAAACTCACGATATCGACTTTAAATAAGCCACGACAATCACGATATCGACTTTAAATAATCCACGGAAATCACGATATCGACTTTAAATAAGCCACGATTATCACGATGTCGACTTTAAATAACCCACAAAACTCACGATATCGACTTTAAATAAGCCACGATTATCACGATGTCGACTTTAAATAACCCACAAAACTCACGATATCGACTTTAAATAAGCCACGACAATCACGATATCGACTTTAAATAACCCACGAAAATCACGATATCGACTTTAAATAAGCCACGATTATCACGATATCGACTTTAAATAACCCACAAAATCACGATATCGACTTTAAATAACCCACAAAAATCACGATATCGACTTTAAATAAGCCACGATTATCACGATATCGACTTTAAATAACCCACGAAAATCACGATATCGACTTTAAATAATCCACGGAAATCACGATATCGACTTTAAATAAGCCACGATTATCACGATGTCGACTTTAAATAACCCACACAAACGATATCGACTTTAAATAACCACGATCATCGATATCGACTTTAAATAAGCCACGATTATCACGATATCAACTTTAAATAACCCACAAAAATCACGATATCAACTTTAAATAAGCCACGACAATCACGATATCGACTTTAAATAAGCCACAAAAATCACGATATCGACTTTAAATAAGCCACAAAAATCACGATATCGACTTTAAATAAACCCAAGACAATCACTAAATCAACTTTTTCTTTCCAAAAATGTGGAGATTTGGGGTATTTTTGTTGAATAAGTCTCTTTTATGACTAATTTTTGACCCATTCTGCTGTTTATTTTAATGAAAGCGTCTATTTAAAAAGCTTCTCGGGGATTATCCTGCATCATTTACATCTTAATCAGTATTTTCAGTGTTATCGTTTATCGTGATATTTCTCCGTGGCCGTTTTTGAGCCTCCTGACGTGTTTGGCGGCAGGTCTGGGTGTGAGACTCGTCCTGGCTGCGGCTCGTCTCTGGATGTTTGGATGTGTTTGGACTGTTTGGCTCGGAGGAGTTCGCTCGTCTGATGCTGCTTTGGCTCATCGAACAGAATAATGAGTGATGATGATTTCAAGTGTCATGTGATCATGGCTGTGACGAGCGAGGGTGTTCTTCTTCTGTGATGAGGGGAAACGGCGGTCTGCGGCGAGGGCGTGAAGGCGTGTGAACGGGCCCCGGTTCTGCACGGCTCCCAGTGACAGAAAAGCCTCCAATTAGAGTCTCTTGAGTTCGTGTCACACATCTGCTGATCCAATCCGCCCAGCTTCAGGAGTTTCCTACCTATTTATGAGAAAGCCATCCGTCTGCCTTCACGCCTCCTAATCCCCCAGCCGCCATTATTCCTGGGAAGTGCACTGTCACCATAGAAATCATGAGCGGGAAACACAATAACAAAACAACGTCTTCACATGTAGAAGACACGGAGGAACCACGGAGGGAAAGAAGTCTTCAGCGGCCACTACACTGCTGAAAGTAAAAAACATGAAAGGAAAGAAAGAAAGGGCAGAAGAGAATCAGTCAAAGTGGAGTTTGTGACATATTACCGGAGCCGGGTGAGCCTATTCGCTCAATGAGTCTCCGGGGCTCTTTATTTTTGAAGCTTGAATGTGATTTGGATAAAAAACCCAGAGGTCCAAAGGAAGGAGCCGCCAAAGCTGAGACAGGCTGGAGCAGGGTCAGTGGAAGCAGGGTCCAGAACAACGCAGCCCCATCGCGTCTGGTTTGGGATGTTTTCCACTTTAGGGCGAACGAGACCCTTTCAGACTGTTTCTGTTACGCAGAGCGGGAATCGGAGCGGGAATCGGAGCGGGAATCGGAGCGGGAATCGTTTGGCTGCGTAAAGGAGCACGGCCAAAGTCTGGACACACCCTCCCGTTCAATGTGTTTTACTTTATTTTTATTACTCTCTATGTTTTATATACACAGAAAATATCGAGTAGAGTTATTTAAGTTATTTCACTTTACTACATAATCCCATGTTTCTTGCTTCATGTATGTGATGTCTCTGTGTGGTCATAAAATGTACAAAGTAATAAAAATAAACGGCAGAAAAATCAGAATGTCGAGGCACAGTTTGCACACGAGGTCATTCAAAGTGCTTCACAGAAGAAGAAAGACTTTAAAATCACACAAGAAGGAATCAAAACATAAATAATCATCATAAAATTAAATATAAAGGAGAAAAGTGCAGAATAAAAACCTGTCAGTCACATGCAGCTCAACAGAACCGAGTCTGGATTTAAACATCGTCAAAGTCGAGGCCTGACACATCTTCAGGAAGAATGTTCCAGGTTTTAACTGAACAAAACTCAAACACTGAGTCAACAGGTTTAGTCCTGGTTTACTCTTGATTTAGGCCTGGTTCCTGTTTTAGTCCTGGTTTCCCAGTTTAGTCCCGGTTTAGATCTGGTTTAGTCTCTGGTTTAGTCCTGGTTTAGTCCTGGTTTAGTCCTGGTTTAGTCCCTGTTTTAGGTTTAATCCTGGTTTAGTCCTGGTTTAGTCGCGGTTAGCCCCGGTTTAGACCTGGTTTAGTCCTGGTTTAGTCCCGGTTTAGTCCCGGTTTAGTCCTGATTTAGTCCTGGTTCAGACCTGGTTTAGACCTGGTTTAGTCCTGTTTTAGTCCTGGTTTAGTCTTGATTTAGACCTGGTTTAGACCTGGTTTAGACCTGGTTTAGTCCTGGTTTAGTCCTGGTTTAGTCCTGGTTTAGTCCTGGTTTAGTCCTGGTTTAGTCCTGGTTTAGTCCTGGTTCAGACCTGGTTTAGACCTGGTTTAGTCCTGGTTTAGTCCTGGTTTAGACCTGGTTTAGTCCTGGTTTAGTCCTGGTTTAGTCCTGGTTTAGTCGCGGTTAAGTCCCGGTTTAGACCTGGTTTAGTCCTGGTTTTAGTAGTCTTGATTTAGTCTTTAGTCCCGGTTTACACCTGGTTTAGTACTGGTTTCAGACCTGGTTTTGTCCTGGCTTAGTCCTGTTTTAGTCCTGGTTTAGTCTTGATTTAGACCTGGTTTTAGACCTGGTTTAGACCTGGTTTAGTCCTGGTTTAGACCTGGTTTAGTCCTGGTTTAGTCCCGGTTTAGTCCTGATTTAGTCCTGGTTCAGACCTGGTTTAGACCTGGTTTAGTCCTGGTTTAGTCCTGGTTTAGACCTGGTTTAGACCTGGTTTAGTCCTGGTTTAGTCCTGGTTTAGACCTGGTTTAGTCCTGGTTTAGACCTGGTTTAGTCTTGATTTAGTCCTGGTTTAGTCTTGATTTAGACCTGGTTTTGTCCTGGTTTAGTCCTGGTTTAGTCCTGGTTTAGACCTGGTTTAGTCTAAAGTCTAAATGTGTCTAAACTTTCATTGTGTAGGTCAAACCTTCATAAACCTTTAAACTGCAGAAATGTGCCAGTCCTCGATTCACAGTCACAATATTAACGCTGATTCTAAAGTTTTCTCATCGTTATAACACGAGCGACACCGTCAGTCACGTCTAAACCCACCAGCAGGAGGCGACCTGGAGATAAAAGGTGTCGTTGATTCACGAGTCGTTAAACGCTGCAGGTCGACCTCACTCCAGCTGCAAACACGACATCGACGTCTGTGAATCAGATGACCTCAAACTCCACGAATCCATAACACGGGGTTTAACCGGCTAAAGGCCTGATGGGAAGGAAGGAGTGACATCGTCTGTAAACGGTAGATTCCACTGACAGCAGAAAGGTTAAGCCATGAAGAAGTCGGTGCTGACGAGCTGATGGGATTAGAGCGTGTATAATTGTTCTACAGTCACATGTGTCATACCGAGCGACGCCAGGGCCTTTGTAATGAGGATTAGATGTGTTTTCCATGGATCCTTTTCTCCACTCTCTGACATTACTGTTGTGTCGGACTCTATCTCCCATCGCGGGGGCAAACTACCTTGACTTTCCACTGACTTTTACAGCTCATTGTGGATGTTCTTCATCACTGGCCAAAGCCCCGTGAAACGAGCGTAAGCATGTTTCACTGCAAAACAAGGTGTGAACCGAGAGACGTTTGGCTGCACACGAAACCAAAGTGAGCCGACCCACCTCTGCAGAGAACGGTCCAGAGCGTTTTACTAATAATAAAATCATACAGACTTGAAATGATGATAATAATAATGATAATTCTCATGATAATGGAGCAAGCTTTGAAGTTAAAAAGTAAAATACTTCCAAAGTCCACACCCTAATAACCAGAAATGATGCAGTGTTCAGCCGAATTTGACGTCCGACTGGAAAACCAGGGTCGGATCTGCTCAGAGAAACACAGATAAAAATGAAAAACTAAAATCTGATCCTTTATGCACAAACGAAGAGGCCGGATGAAAACTTCTTAACCTCAGTATTTAAGATGAACATTTAAGAGTCAAAGCTCTAGAACGAACTGAAGAAATAAGATTCAATATTTTCTTCTATTTTTTACTCTGGATGTGACTCTGTTGGATGTGACTCTGTTGGATGTGACTCTGTTGGTTGTGACTCTGTTGGTTGTGACTCTGTTGGATGTGACTCTGTTGGATGTGAATTGTGTGTTTGGAATTTGTTGGATGTGACTCTGTTAGATGTGACTCTGTTGGTTGTGACTCTGTTGGTTGTGACTCTGTTGGATGTGACTCTGTTGGATGTGACTCTGTTGGTTGTGACTTTGTTGGATGTGACTCTGTTGGATGTGACTCTGTTGGTTGTGACTCTGTTGGTTGTGACTCTGTTGGATGTGACTCTGTTGGTTGTGACTCTGTTGGTGTGACTTGTTGGATGTGACTCTGTTGGATGTGACTCTGTTGGATGTGACTCTGTTGGTGTGACTCTGTTGGTTGTGACTCTGTTGGATGTGACTCTGTGGGTTGTGACTCTGTTGGATGTGACTCTGTTGGTTGTGACTCTGTTGGATGTGACTCTGTTGTTTGACTCTGTTGGATGTGACTCTGTTGGATGTGACTCTGTTGGTTGTGACTCTGTTGGATGTGACTCTGTTGGATGTGACTCTGTTGGTTGTGACTCTGTTGGATGTGACTCTGTTGGTTGTGACTCTGTTGGATGTGACTCTGTTGGATGTGACTCTGTTGGATGTGACTCTGTTGGTTGTGACTCTGTTGGTTGTGACTCTGTTGGTTGTGACTCTGTTGGATGTGACTCTGTTGGATGTGACTGTTAGATGTGACTCTGTTGGATGTGACTCTGTTGGATGTGACTCTGTTGGTTGTGAGTCTGTTGGTTGTGACTCTGTTGGTTGTGACTCTGTTGGATGTGACTCTGTTGGTTGTGACTTTGTTGGATGTGACTCTGTTGGATGTGACTCTGTGGTGTGACTCTGTGGTTGTGACTCTGTTGGATGTGACTCTGTTGGTTGTGACTCTGTTGGATGTGACTCTGTTGGATGTGACTCTGTTGGATGTGACTCTGTTGGATGTGACTCTGTTGGATGTGACTCTGTTGGATGTGACTCTGTTGGTTGTGACTCTGTTGGATGTGACTCTGTTGGATGTGACTCTGTTGGTTGTGACTCTGTTGGATGTGACTCTGTGTTGGATGTGACTCTGGTGGATGTGACTCTGTTGGACTCTGTTGGATGTGACTCTGTTTGGATGTTGGTGACTCTGTTGGTTGTGACTCTGTTGGATGTGACTCTGTTGGATGTGACTGTTAGATGTGACTCTGTTGGATGTGACTCTGTTGGATGTGACTCTGTTGGTTGTGACTCTGTTGGATGTGACTCTGTTGGATGTGACTCTGTGGTTGTGAATTTGTTGGATGTGAATTGTTGGATGTGACTCTGTTAGATGTGACTCTGTTGACTTTGTTGGATGTGACTCTGTGGGTTGTGACTTTGTTGGATGTGACTCTGTTGGATGTGACTCTGTTGGTTGTGACTCTGTTGGATGTGACTCTGTTGGTTGTGACTCTGTTGGATGTGACTCTGTTGGTTGTGACTCTGTTGGATGTGACTCTGTTAGATTTGACTCTGTTGGATGTGACTCTGTTGGATGTGACTCTGTTGGTTGTGACTCTGTTGGATGTGACTTCTGTTGGTGTGACTCTGTTGGATGTGACTCTGTGGGTGTGACTCTGGTGGATGTGACTCTGTTGGGATGTGACTCTGTTGGATGTGACTCTGTTGGTTGTGACTCTGTGGGTGTGACTCTGTTGGTTGTGACTCTGTTGGATGTGACTCTGTTGGATGTGACTGTTAGATGTGACTCTGTTGGATGTGACTCTGTGGTTGTGAGTCTGTTGGTTGTGACTCTGTTGGTTGTGACTCTGTTGGATGTGACTCTGTTGTGACTTTGTTGGATGTGACTCTGTTGGATGTGACTCTGTTGGATGTGACTCTGTTGGATGTGACTCTGTTGGATGTGACTCTGTGGATGTCTCTGTTGGATGTGACTCTGTTGGTTGTGACTCTGTTGGATGTGACTCTGTTGGTTGTGACTCTGTTGGTTGTGACTCTGTTGGATGTGACTCTGTTGGATGTGACTCTGTTAGATGTGACTCTGTTGGTTGTGACTCTGTTGGATGTGACTCTGTTGGATGTGACTCTGTTGGTTGTGACTCTGTTGGATGTGACTCTGTTGGTTGTGACTCTGTTGGTTGTGACTCTGTTGGTTGTGACTCTGTTGGATGTGACTCTGTTGGTTGTGACTCTGTTGGATGTGACTCTGTTGGATGTGACTCTGTTGGAGCTTTAACTGAGGTAAACTGCAGACTGTCCTGAAGGGGGCGCTCTCTGGGCTTTATACTTTTGCTTCATGTTGTTTCTTTTTGTTGTTTCATTTTGTTTCTTTTCAGAGTAAAACTGGCCCAGGCTCGTGGCTCATTTTCCCTTAAACCTCCGCATCAGACTAAAATGTCTACCGCCATCTAGTGGCGAAAGTTTAAATTACACTCACTTTTTAAATACTATTTTCACATAAACAAAAGAAACGTTCAGCTCCTGGACAAAAACAAACACGAGCTGAAGTTTAAAGTTTTTACTGTAACATGGACAGAGGAGGTTTGTTTGTTTGTTTGTTTGTTTGTTTGTTTGTTTTATTACAGCAGCCCAGTGGTTCCCAGAGGAGTCTGGGGACCCCTGGGGGGCCTCAGAAGCACTGCAGAGAAAAAAAAAAAGTTTTAAATCAACTTTACATAAAATATTTGTTTATATTTTTTATATCAGCCCATAGGAAAATATTTACCAGATAAATGTGAGGAGTAAATGTTACATATTCTTCTCTCTGTGGTGTAAATATTAGACGGGCCCCGTGTGATCACGGGGCCCCGGGCCCTGGCTCAACAGAGCCTGGAACCACTGCAGTGTTTTTATTAAGAGACGTCAGGCTCCTAGAAGAAACTTACAGACAGTGATACAGGAGGCTCCTCAGAGGCTGGAGACGGGTCTGATGCCTCACAGGGTCCGAGCCTCAGACGGGTCCGAGCCTCAGACGGGTCTGTGCCTCAGACGGGTCTGTGCCTCAGACGGGTCTGTACCTCAGACGGGTCTGAGCCTCAGACGGGTCTGTGCCTCAGACGGGTCTGAGCCTCAGACGGGTCTGTACTTCAGACGGGTCTGTGCCTCAGACGGGTCTGTGATAATATCAGGCCCTCAGTTTAGACACAGGTCTGAGCCTTGTGCTTCTGCTCTTCTCTCTGAGTCTGGATCCTGTTGGGCCTGATGTGGAGGGAAAAGGCTGGAGGTTGTTCTAGAGTCTGTTCTAGACTCTGTTCTAGAGTCAGTCAGTCTGTTTTAGAATCTTTGTTCTGAGACTTTGTTCTAGACTCTGTTCTGGAATCTTTTTCAGAGTCTGCTCTAGAGTCCGCTCTAGAGTCCGCTCCAGAGTCCGCTCTAGAGTCGGTGCATTCCTGTGAGGATAAACTTGTTCTGTGTGGGCCCTGCTTCTTCACCCCAAATAGCAGAAGTCGACCCTCAGCGGAGCCGAACTCTCCTATTACCTCGGCCTGAATTCAGGCCAATGTGCAAAACAGCTGTGGAAAAGACCTCATGCCTTTTCTTTAATAGAGTGTCCCCTAGAAATGTGTTTTCCTGCTCTCCACTTTTATCAGAGCCACGTCTCCACCCACTTCTGTCATGTAAGATTGGGTCTCCTCCAAGTATGACATGATGGAGCTCATCTGGATCCAGTTAGGGTGGAGCACCTTGTGCAGATGGACTGTGGGCCTATTTATTTGATTGATAAATGTATCGGGCGTTTAGAGACTGTGTGAGTGGACGATCAGTGACCGTCGTCTACTGTGTGAACACGAGACACTCAGACACTACACACACTGCGGCCAGCGGTGTCTTGCCAAAGGACACAACAGTAGAATGCACTGGCCTGAGCTGGGATTGAACTGCCAACCTTTTGAATGATGGGAATGCTCCGGCTCTGCCTTTTATTGGACGAAGAAACGGTTTATTTCAGAGCAAAAGCTTCAGCTGCTTCCATCTTCACTCGTCGTCATCGTGTCATGAACAAAGTGACTCCAGACGCCGGCGCAGGGATGTGGCTCGTCACCAGGAGCAGCATTTATAAAGTTGTGTGTTTTTTGTTTGTATGTTTCCTGTTGTGCTTCTTTAAGGTGTGACGTCTGTGTTTGAGTCCTGGCTGAAACTTTCTTCGCTCAAACATCTGAGGTTTTCTCTGAGCCTCGTGTGATTTACATGAGAGATTGAAATTACAGACATGAGACGTGTTTTCGTGCTGGTCCAGTTCTGAGTCGGGCCTCGCAGCCTCAGACCTCGCTCGCCTTTGATGCCGGTGCAATCAGACTAATTGTCCATGGCAACGCTGATCAAACATGTGATTGAGAGAAGAGGGAAAAGCAAACTTTGGAAGGAGACGACGTGACGAGTGAAGGGCCGGGACCTGCTCGTGCGGTGTCTGCTTTCCATTATGTGTCCAACGCACAAACCGACAGCCGGGGTTATCTGACCCAGATGACCTCAGCCTGACCAGACGACACTTCAAACTCTGAGTGCAGCCAAGTTCAAGGCTCTGTCTCCGCTTCAGCACAGCGCCACCATCAGGCTGAAGCTCAGGGGATTAAAGATCAGTCATTTTACCAACGAGAAGTTAAAAATGTGTGATCGTTTCTGCTCAGAGTGAATGTTACCGACTGGAAATTTGAAATAAAAATAAAATAAAATGAGTCAAAGAGGCTGGTTATGTCGCTGTGATGTTTCAGAGTGTTTTATTTATCTGAATCTGTGCACGTTTTTAATCACGATATATCGCTACAGAGAAATATCACAATAAACGATAATATTGAAACTACTTTACGCCACTGATCCCAGTAAAACCGTTTAAAATACAGAGTAAACCCTGCACATATGTGACAGGAATCAGACCAAACTCTTCCTGTTTTAGGTCCATTAGGATTAACTAAATTATTCCTATTTGCTAAATGTCAGAATAATCAGAAGGATTTTTTTCAAGTCAATTTTTCATGACTTTTTAAAAAATCCTGCCAACTATTGTGAGAAGCTTCTGGAAGGTTTGAATGAGACAAACACTGAAATGTATGTGAACTTCTGAGTTTGAAAAAAAATAAAAGAAAAAAATGCCTTAAAAAAAATCTTCTGTCTTATTCTGAGATTCGGCAAATAGAAATAATTTTGTTAATCATAATTGACCTAAAATAGGAAATATTTGGTCTGATTTAATGTCAGACAGTGAGAAAAAAAAGCGTATGTTTCTTTTTATATACTGGTTTTAACTGTAGAAATGATCATTAAAAAGCCTGAGCCAAAATAAATCAGGCACAGAGGGGATTTATTCTTCTCTCTACGGATAAAATCTTAAAGAAAAAGTCCAACCAATGAATGTTGAGCCCTAAAATCTACATTTAGTGAAGCAGAAGTGGATATACACAGTGTTTGGACGAGTCTCTGTAGAGTCACGTCTGTGGAGGAGCTGTGTCCTGTTCTTCATGACTCACATAAATTTAGTTTCTTCACATTTTCTCCAGAGCAACAGAAAAACATTTTAGGTGCAGATGTAAAATAATGTGCAGAGAAACAAACATTTTTGTCCCAGGTGAATCTGTGTTTGGACCATCAGGACCAAATGAAGCCTGCCGCCGTTTACCTCAGCTCCTCCCACAGCTCCTCCCACAGCTCCACCCACAGCTCCACCCACAGCTCCACCCACAGCTCCACCACCGGATGGGAAAAAGATACAGAACCACAGAACCACAGAAACACTACGTCCTCTCAGTGAAAACACAAAAACCTGCTGCTCTGCCCATCTGCACAAACCGAGGCTGATGGGAGAGTGACACAGTGTCTACAATGTTTAGTACTAACGTGTCACGTGTTCGATCACATGAAAGACACGCAGAGCAGCCTCCAGAGGGACAGAGGGACAGGGACGGGACAGTGGGACAGAGGGACAGTGGGACAGTGGGACAGAGGGTCTCAGCCTCCAGTGGGACAGAGGGACAGCGGGACAGAGGGACTTTGGGACAGTGGGACAGAGGGACAGTGGGACAGTGGGACAGAGGGACAGTGGGACAGAGGGACAGAGGGACAGAGGGACAGAGGGACAGTGGGACAGAGGTGTAGCACATGTCCCTCCTCACAGCAGAACCTCGTGGCAGAGCTGCAGAACCTTTCACATTTCCATGATTGTTGAGGACACACAGGTCTCCACCCTGGAGCTGATTTATTTTCACACGTGTGGAGTGAGGTGTCTGTGAGTCGTCCCGTCTGTGAGTCGTCCCGTCTGAGAGTCGTCCCGCCCTGTCACTGTTTGTTCTGCTCTAAGTGTGAATCTGAGCAGAAACACGGCTCCTGCTCCACTGAACACGGCCTGTTGATGTCACCAGCAGCTTTCCAGACGCCTCCAACCCTGTGTCCATCAGAGGCCGAGCCGCCGCACGGCCCTGTGGCCCAGGACCTGGGCCCTGTGGCCCTGTGGCCCTGTGGCCCTGTGGCCCTGTGGCCCAGGACCTGGCCCTGTGGCCCTGTGGCCCTGTGGCCCTGTGGCCCTGTGGCCCTGTGGCCCTGTGGCCCTGTGGCCCAGGGCCTGGGCCCTGTCGCTCTGTGGCTCTGTGACTCTGGCTCTTTCTCACACTCAGGAGCCTGTGATGCAGCAGTTCACGTGTTATTCTCCTTCACTCCAGAGCAACAGATCTGTGCAGGAAGCACAACAGCATCTGGAACAACAGGCATCTAGAACATGAGCATCTAGAACAAAAGCATCTGGAACGAGTATCTAGAACCACGACATCTTAAAAAAATATCTAAAATGACCATCTAGAACCACAAGCATCAAGAACCACAAGCTTCTAGAACGAACATACAGACCCACGTCCCTCCAGAACCCCCTCCAGAACCCCCCAGAACCCCCTCTAGTACCCCTCCAGAACCCCCCCCCCCCCCCCCTAGAATCCCCCCCCCAGAACCCCTCCACACCTCGTCCGTCGTCAGCTCCAGGAGACTTCTGGTCTGTTAATAAGTTAATGGTCGAGTGCATTAAGTTGTTTTCTGTCTTGTGTTACTCTAAATGACTCGAGACGTGTGAGACGTGTTCTGTGAAATCATAGCTGTGTTTTCTTGAGTCTTTCTGCTAATTAGTCTCCTCCACTTTTCACACACGGCGTTTTGAGCAGCAGCAGCGCTTTGATCACCTGGACTCTCACCAATGACAATACTCCGAGACCAAGGCCCACTTTCCAATACGTGACTTCAAACACAGCCTGAAGCACGCAGGGAATGAGACGGGAACTGAAGCACAGCACACACTCATTTATACAAATAAAAACAAACTGACACGGCCCCTGACACAATACGACCAGAGCCTGTTCCACCACTTCAGCAGAGACACGACTCAGGGTCACGAAAGAGGCACTTTAAAGCTGCTATATCACACAAAACAGACTCTTCTGAGTTTTAATCCAGGTTCTAACGCTCAAAAACAGACCTGGAGCTGTGTTTTGCTTCATGTTTAACACACAAACCCTGCAGATTTAGAGCTGATAATGCTCTGCTCCACCTCGTGACGTCATAAAGTGGTAGTTTTCAAGTTAACAGCTCCTTTTACTCCTCCTTTCACTACATCACAAGGTGGAACCGAGTGTGAATGAAGCAAAACCCAGCTCCAGTTCTGTTTGTGACGAGGAAACAACATTATAAGAGGAAAATAGTGTAAAATGGGACTGAGTCCAGAAAACTCCAGTGACTGTAAGTCCCTGTGGTTTCACTCAACTTCTCTGCAGCTACGCATGACTTCTCCCCAACAAGACTCTCACCCAGCACGACTGTCTGCGACTCCTACCCAGAATGCACCTCCAGCACGGGCCGGACTAAGAGGCAGTTTGTCTGAACCTGCTAATGCGACAGGTTTGAGGGAAATGTTTGGATTAAAAGGCCGTTTGTCTCAAGTCGTTCACTTTGTAGAGGGACGATGGGCCACTCCCTGACTCCTGTGGGCCACTCCCTGCCTCCTGTGGGCCACTCCCTGCCTCCTGTGTGCAGATGAAGGGGAGAGGAGCTGTCATCACTCTGCTGCCTGAAGAGAGGAAAGAAGTGTGAGTACAGGAAAAACACGGAGAGCCAGGCGCAGACAATGTGCTGAAGTGGAACAAAATGTCAGGGGCAGAGGAGGGCCTCGTGAAAGGAAAGAGCGGACATGTGTTATGGAAGGACGAGGTCAGATCTGGACGCACCTCACGGCCCAATCGCAGAACAGTGACCCAGCTCGAGCCTCTGAGCCGGACCACTGGGCCACGCCACAGTGACCAGAACATCAGGAAACACAGAGAGACACGGCTCTGACTTTAAGTATCTGTCAGTGCCCGAAACTGACTGAAAACAGCATTTATTTCCTTTAAACTAAATTAAATAAGACAAAACTGATCCAAACTGTTACTTATCTCTGAGTTAACGACAGAACAACTTTGTATAAAAAAAAAAGTTCAACATTCTGAGAGTTTCTGGGCCGAGTAAAACCAGGAAACAGTCTTATTACATCAGTGGATCTGTCCAACCAGGATATCGACTGGACCGATATTTGGAGGCTGCACATTTCCCAGTATCGGTGCCGATATCCGATACCAGAGATCGGATCGGTGTGGCCCTAATAACAGGTTAAAAGGAGGAGGGTGAACAGCCTGTCTTCTTCCTTCCAATTAAGTGAAACTTAAACTGTTACAGACTTATTCAGGATGTTCTATCGTTGTGTCCTTGGGCAAGACACTTCACTCACTTTTCCCATGAGTCAGGGGTGATTCTTGGTAACAGCTTGTTTGGTGGCATCCTTGTCTCTCTCAGTCGGGTCCAGGGCAAATGTGGCAACAGCAGCTTGTCTTTCACCTCTAGACTGGGGCATGCCATGAGGAAATGACCTTAAAATAAAAAAAATATATAAATAAAAAAATAAAAATATTATTATTATTATTATCATTATCATTACTATTATTTTATTGATATATTGATTGATTTATTTATTTTTTTTATTACGACTTTTTAAATCTAAATAAATGCATTAGGAGAATCTGTCTGTGTTTAAATAAGCAGCTTTTCCAACAGTCCCACAGCGCCCTCCAGCGGCCGCACAGACACATTACAGGCTCGTGGTTCAGTTTCTTTTGTCTCGTGTCACAGATTTGAGGCTTTTGTTCTGAGTCTGACAGAGTCTCACAGAGTCTGACAGAGTCTGACAGAGTCTGACAGAGTCTGACAGAGTCTGAGTCTGACCTGTTTGACCTGTTCGACCTGCTCCTCCACTTCAGCTTTTACAACAACCAGATAAATAAAACAAATGATTCTTCCTCCTGTGACGGAAGAATATTTAAAATGTGTTTTGTAACATATTCAGACACACGGTCCAATCAGAGCTCTGTGAGTACTCTGAATACTCTGAATACTCTGAATACTTTTACACAGAGTTACATGTAAATTATAAAGTAAAAACATAACATAGGATTAAAAACAGCTTTCTGTTTTATTCGTATTTCTTTTATTTCTTATTAAGAAGAAAAACTCACACGTCTCACCATTAAAGCTGTGTTGTGTGTTGTGTGTTTTGTGTTTTGTGTTGTGTGTTTTGTGTTTTTTTCTCACTGATTTTGTGCAGTTTGAACCTAAATTATATTGAAACGTATTCATTTAATTTCAGAAAAAAAAAAATCCACAATATGATTTTTATGTTCATGTCTGTCATGTCATGTCTGTTGATTGTCCCACCAAATAAATAAATCAAATCAAATAAAAAATAAAATAAATGAATAAAATAAAAAAAATAAATAAAATAAAATAAAATAAAAAATAAATCAAAGAAAATAAAAATAAAATAAAAAATAAATAAAAGAAAATAAATTTTATAAATAAATAAAAGAAAATACAAATAAAATAAAATCAAATCAAAAATAAATCAAAACAAAACAAACAAGAATAGTTACTGAAAATTCATATTCTAAAAGTGTATTTTCAGCACATGTCCTGAGTTTCTTCTCTAAAACTCAGTCATTCAGCCCATATATTTTTTACATAACCAGCTAAAAACACAGACTACGAGCGGCACAAACTCCCAACCTGGCAACCCCCGCGCGTCCCCGGTGAATCGATGCCAGATCCGCGCGTCCCGCTCGGTCCAGGCGCGGGAGTCGAGCGCAGATCGTGCGGGACCATGGCTCTGTCCAGAGGTTTGAGATGCTGTCAGCGGGTTTTCTCGTGGATCCCGGTGCTCATCATCACGGCCGTGGTGCTGTGGTCGTACTACGCCTACGTCTTTGAGTTATGTCTGTGTAAGTGGCGCGAGCGGAGCCGGTTTGTTCTGATTTTCGGTTTTGTTTTTTTTTACCGGGGACGTCGCAGATTTGCGCGCAGTGTTGACAGCGTCATGCGGCCAGAGCCTCAGCCCGGAACAGGCTTTAAGAGGATTTTAGGAAGAATCCACGAGTTTAAGAGAAAAAACAGGAGGAAAATGTCCAAACTGTGTCTCTGTTTGTGTCTTTGTTCACGGAATAATGAGATGTCACGTGTTTTTACATGTAGCAGCCTCTAAATGTTGATTTTTTTACATTCTGATGTTTAATTCCTGCTTTATTCTTCTTTTACAGTCACTATTTCTAACCCGTTTGAGAAGGGTAAGTGTGTGTTTGTAGTTTTGTGAGAATCTGTGTGTGATTCATGAATGATTAAAGACCCTCCTGTTGTCCTGCAGTGGCCTATCTTCTAGTTTTCCACATTTGTTTTGTGATGTTCTCCTGGACTTACTGGAAATCCATCTTCACGCCTCCAGCTTCTCCGTGTAAGAAGGTAACTCCAGCTCCTCCACGGTCTGTGCACGACTCTCACATTTGTGTTTTTTACATGAAGGAAACACACACACGACTTTAGATTTAGTCAAAATGATGAAATAAGTCAGAGTTTAAACAAACTGAGCTTTATTCCATGTTCTGACGCTGTTTCCTCCTCGAAAACAGACCTGGAGCTGTGTTTGTTTCACTGTTTCACACTTTATCATGAGTCTGTCACATCTCCAAAGCCCCAGACGCTCTGATCCACCTTGTGATGTCATCAAGTGGCAGTTTTCAAAGACTGAACGGCTCCTGTGACCTTTAACCTTTAACCTTTAACCTTTAGTTTAGGAGAAATAAGCAGCAAGTCCAGGTTCACTCAAATCATCTTTCTTCTGTATTCAATATTCCTTTCTTTTCTTCCTTCCTTTTTTTCTTCCTTTCTTTCTTTTTCTTTTTCCTTTTTCTTTTTTCCTTTCTTTCTTTATTCATTTCTTTCTTTATCCCTTTTTTTCCTTTTATTATTCCTTTCTTTGTTTTTCTTTTTCCTTCCTTTCTTTCTGTATTCCTTTTTTTCTTTCAATATTCCTTTCTTTTTCTTTCTTCTATCTTTCTTTCATTCTATCTTTCTTTCATTCTTTCTTTATTCACTTTTTTCTTTCATTTGTCTTTTCTTCCTTTTTCTGTTTCTTTCTCCTTTTTTCATTCTTTCTTTATTCATTTCTTTCTTTATCCATTTTTTCTTTTATTATTCCTTTCTTTGTTTTTCTTTTTTCTTTCTTTTCCCCTCCTTTCTTTCTTTATTCCTTTTTTCTTTCAATATTCCTTTCTTTTTCTTTCTTTCTTTATTCATTTTCTTTATTCACTTTTTTCTTTCATTCGTCCTTTCTTCGTTTTTCTGTTTCTTTCTTTCTTTCTCCTTTTTTCATTCTTTCTTTATTCATGTCTTTCTTTCTTCTCCTCTTCCTCACGTTACTTTGTGTTCTGTCAGTTCCAGCTGTCGTACTCGGATAAGGAGCTGTTTCTTTGTTTTTCTTTTTTCTTTCTTTCTTTATTCATGTCTTTCTTTCTTCTCTTCTTTCTTTCCTCTCTTCTTTCTTTCTTCTCCTCTTCCTCTCACGTTAGTTTGTTCTGTCAGTTCCAGCTCTCGTACTCGGATAAGGAGCGCTACGAGCTGGAGGAGCGGCCGACGCTCAGAAGCAGATCCTGGTTGAAATCGCCAAGAAGCTTCCCATCTCCACCCGGGCTCAGTCTGGAGGTAACGTCCCCGTTTCCTCGGAGCGTTTGTCCCGCGGCGCTGGGGTAAAGTAGGGCGCTCTCAGGCCCGTGGAGCGCCCCCGTCCCGTCCCCGTCCCCCGTCCCGTCCCCGTCCCGTCCCCGTCCGTCCCCGTCCCCGTCCCGCCGCGGCTCTTTCATTAGTTGAGGTAAAGTAGGACCTGCAGCACTGAGGCGGTTTGAGCCGAGTGTGAAGCGGCTGAGATCAGAATCAGCTCCTCCAAATCCGAGGCCATGGTTTTCGACCGGAAAAAAGGCGGTGCCCTCTCCGGGTGGGTGGAGAGTCTTTGCCTCAAGTGGAGGAGTTCAAGTATCTCGGGGTCTTGTTCACGAGTGAGGGAAGGATGGAGCGTGAGATTGACAGGCGGATCGGTGCAGCGTCTGCAGTGATGATGTCGCTGTGTCGGTCTGTTGTGGTGAAGAAGGAGCTGAGTCGAAAGGCAAAGCTCTCGATTTACCTCAATCTACGTTCACCTCACCTATGGTCATGACTCTGGGTCATGACTGAAAGGACAAGATCGCCCCAAATGAGTTTCCTCCGCAGAGTGGCTGGGCGCTCCTTTAGAGACAGGGTGAGGAGCTCAGTCACACGGGAGGAGCTCGGAGTAGAGCCGCTGCTCCTTCACGTCGAGAGAGAACCAGCTGAGGCTCGGGAATCTGCTCAGGATGCCTCCTGGACGCCTCCCTAGGGAGGTGTTCTGGGCATGTCCCACCGGAGGAGGCCCCGGGGAAGACCCAGACACGCTGGAGGGACTATGTCTCTCTGGCCTGGGAACACCTTGGGGTCCCACCGGAGGAGCTGGAGGACGTGTCTGGGGTGAGGGAAGTCTGGGAGTCCCTGCTTAGACTGCTGCCCCCGCGACCCGGCCCCGGATAAGCGGAAGAAAATGGATGGATGGAAGGTAAAGTAGGGCGCTCCCGTCCCGTCCCTGTCCCCGTCCCGTCCCCGCCCGGCTCTTTCATTAGTTGAGGTAAAGTAGGGTGGAGCGCTCTCAGGCCTTTCGTTGAGGTAAAGTAGGGCGCTCTCAGGCCCGTGGAGCGTCCCCGTCCCGTCCCGTCCCCGTCCCACTGCGGCTCTTTCATTAGTTGATTGCGATGTTCGAGGCTTCAGGAAATAGGCAGAGGGTAAAGTGTGTCTCGGGTGTCGTTCATTCACTGCTCGTCCTCTCGTCTGCAGCTATCAGGTTCTGTGACCGCTGCCAGGTGCTGAAGCCCGACCGATGTCACCACTGCTCCGTCTGTGAAACGTAAGTCTCCACTTCGCTTCATTCATGTAGAAACGCTGCCCCGGGACCAGTTTGGGGAGGACACTTTGGAATTATTAAGAAGTTTAAGACACTGGTGCTTTATTTTTAATACTTTTCTACGTTTTATAAACACAGAAGACGTCAGAAATATGAGGCACGACACGTGGAAGTGTAAAAGCTATTAACACTTTTATTCCCTCAAAGTAAATAATAAATGGTCATGTTCTTATATCGAGCTTTTCACATTCAGGGAATTTATATGAAGGAAACATTAACACACACACACACACACACACACACTCACACATACTCACACACACACACACACACACTTCTTTCTTTTTCAATGTATTAATTTCTTCCTTCTTTCTTTGTCAGGGATCGTGCACAAATTCATGAATGTTACAAAAGAAAAAATGATTTGTTCCAGATTTATCTCCTGTTACTTTCCCTCTGAAAACACAAAAGAAACAATTAAGAATAAAGAGATTATAACATATATAAGCTACATATAACATGTATAACATGTATAACATGTATAACATGTATAACATATATAAGACTGGACCATGTCCAGTTCATGATGTTTTCTAGAGTTTTCTAGATTCTGGAGCTGAATTTAAATCAAACTTTCAGACACTTTTTACTTTGTCGTTATTCAACTTTTTTCCTCATTTCCTGCTTCTTCTGTTTGATGTTTTCTTTGTTTGTAGAAAATGTAGAAAACAGTAAAAATAAATTTAAAAAAAAATTAAAAGGAGAAAATGAGACGCGACTTTTGACCCGTCGAGATGAACAGAGAAAAGCACAGATGTAAATGTGATCTTTGTGTGATCTTTGTGTGTTTCAGGTGTGTCCTGAAGATGGATCATCACTGTCCCTGGTTCGTTCTCAAATTTTCTCGTTGATGAAGTTTTCTCGTCTCGTTTTGTTCTAACGTCGTAAATGTGACGTTTCAGGGTCAATAACTGTGTGGGATTCTCCAACTACAAGTTCTTCCTGCTGTTCCTGTCGTACTCGATGATTTACTGCGTTTTCATCGCAGCCACAGTGTTTCGATACTTCCTCAAATTCTGGGTGGTGAGTGTCGTTTCTTCATTTCGTTTCGTTTTTCCTTTCTTTTCTTTTCTTTCCTGGAGCTGAGTGTCACGCCGTGAGTCAAGAGGCAAATATTAAACTGATGGTCCTGTTGTGGAATCATATAATCGAAGTTCATCAGCGCTTCTCCTCTTCTTTTCTTTCCTTCTCATCTCCTCTTTTTTCCTCCTCTCCTCTTCTTTCTCTTCTCTTCTTTTCCAAATCTCGTCTCTCCTTGTCTCGGCTAAGTCTCCATGTCCTCCTTCCTTCTCCTTTCATGGCCTTCCTGTTCTCTTCTCGTCCTCCTCTCTCTTCTCCTCCTCCTCTTCTTCTCTTCTCTCCTCTCTTCTCTCTCTCCTCTCCTCCTCCTCCTCTCCTCCTCCTCTTCTTCTCCTCCTTCTCTTCTTCTCCTCTTCTCCTCCTCCTCTTCTCCTCCTCCTCTTCTCATCTCTTCTTCTCTTCTCTTCAGGGGGATCTTCCAAACGCTAAGTTCCATGTTCTGTTCCTGATGTTTGTGGCCGTCATGTTCTTCGTCAGCCTCTTGTTCCTCCTCTTCTTCTCTTCTTCTCCTCCTTCTCTTCTGTTCGCCTCTCCTCCTCCTCTCCTCCTCCTCTTCAGGGGGATTCTTCCAAACGGACTTCTCTTCTTCCACGGGGATCTTCCAAACGGACCGTCATAAGTTCATCATGTTCATGTTCCTGATGTTCGTGGCCGTCATGTTCTTCATGAGTCTCATGTTCCTCCTCTCTCTCTCCTCCTCCTCCTCCTCCTCCTCCTCTCCTCCTTCTCCTCTCATCTCTTCTTCTCTTCTCTTCAGGGGGATCTTCCAAACGGACCTGCTAAGTTCCATGTTCTGTTCCTGATGTTCGTGGCCGTCATGTTCTTCGTCAGCCTCTTGTTCCTCTTCGGGTATCACTGTTGGCTCGTGGTGAAAAATCGATCCACTTTAGGCGAGTATCTTGTGTTTTTGTTTCAGTTTTATGAGTTTACGGTTTTTAGATGTTTTTTGTGATAATATTTGTTTTTATAGAGGCTTTTTCTGCACCGGTTTTTGTCAACGGACCCGACAAAAACGGTTTTAACGTTGGGACGAGGAGGAACCTGCAGCAGGTGTTTGGAGAAGACCGCAGACTGTGGCTCATCCCCATCTTCACCGGGTACGAGTCCACGAGAGACGTGGGGTCGAGGGAGACGCAGGGTGGAAGGAGACGCAGGGTGGAAGGAGACGCAGGGTCGAAGGAGACGCAGGGTGGAAGGAGACGCGGGGTGGAAGGAGACGCAGGGTGGAAGGAGACGCAGGGTGGAAGGAGACGCAGGGTCGAAGAAGACGCAGGGTGGAAGGAGACGCAGGGTGGAAGGAGACGCAGGGTGGAAGGAGACGCAGGGTCGAAGAAGACGCAGGGTGGAAGGAGACGCAGGGTGGAAGGAGACGCAGGGTGGAAGGAGACGCAGGGTCGAAGAAGACGCAGGGTGGAAGGAGACGCAGGGTGGAAGGAGTCACGGGGTCGAGGGAGACGCAGGGTCGACGCAGGGTCGACGCAGGGTCGACGCAGGGTCGAGGGAGACACAGGGTCGACGCGGGGTCGACGCAGGGTCGACGCAGGGTCGAGGGAGACACAGGGTCGACGCGGGGTCGACGCAGGGTCGAGGGAGACACAGGGTCGACGCGGGGTCGACGCAGGGTCGAGGGACACACAGGGTCGACGCAGGGGTCGAGGGAGACGCGGGGTCGAGGGAGACGCAGGGTCGAGGGAGACGCAGGGTCGAGGGAGACGCAGGGTCGACGCAGGGTGGACGCAGGGTCGAAGGGGTCGAGGGGTCGACGCAGGGTCGACGCAGGGTTGACGCAGGGTCGACGCAGGGTCGTCGACGCAGGGTCGACGACGCAGGGTCGACGACGCTGGGTCGAGGGAGACGCTGGAGACTTTTAGATTTTGTGTTTAACAAATCAAAATAATCAAATAAGTTGGATTATAGCTCATTTTGTGAACTATAAAACCTTTAAACTCTATGTTCTGACGCCGTTTCCTCCTCGAAAACAGACCTGGAGCTGTGTTTGTTTCACTGTTTCACACTTTATCATGAGTCTGTCACGTCTCCAAAGCTCCAGACGCTCTGATCCACCTTGTGATGTCATCAAGTGGCAGTTTTCAAAGACTCAACGGCTCCTGTGACCTTTAACCTTTAACCTTTAGTTTAGGAGAAATAAGCAGCGAGTCCAGAGTCACTCAAATCATCTTTCTTTATTCAATATTCCTTTCTTTCTTTCTTCCTTTGTTTCCTTTTCCTTTTTTTCCTCTTTTATTTGTTATTCACTTTTTTTTCATTATTCCTTTTTTCTATCTTTGTTTTTGCTTTCTTTCATTCTTTCTTTTATTAATTTCTTTATTCCTTTTTTCATTCATTATTCCTTTCTTTCTTTTTCCTTTCTTTCTTTCTTTAGTTCAGTGGTATTTCCAGATTTGCTGAAATGATCCAGATGATTCTAGTGAAGGTTTGTGGATTTTAAAAACACAGTGGAGCACTTCCTGTATCACCACTTCATGACATCACCAGGTGGAACAGAGAGTTTTCAGTTTGAGAAGAACTCAGCCTAAATCTGCAGGTTTGTTTGTGTTAAACATGTGAATGAAACAAACTCAGCTCCAGGTCTGTGTGAGACGAGGAAACGACTTTAAAACATAAAACTGTGTCATTTTCAGTCGTTGAATCAGTTTTTTTCTCTGTTTGTCTTTTTCAGTCAAGGAAACGGTCACTTCTTCCCCCTGAAGAATCACAGCGAGGCCCAGAATCCTCTGCTGGCGACGGAGATGTGGGAGGAGTCAGACGACGGCTCTGATGAGGGAAGCTTTGGTGAGACGCTTTTCTGCAGCTGTGAAATCGTTTTTCACTTTCTCGCTCAGATGTTCTGTGGGATGTGTTCACTGTATGAAAGTGTTTGGTTCTTTTTGGTTCTTCGTGTCCTGGGACGTGAGCTGAGGGTGAACTGTACAGTCACTGTTGGCGTTCTGCTGCCTCCTGGTGGCTAAACGCTGAACTACACACAGAATAACTGCAGTTTTTCCTTTTCGATGCTAAACTTGTGATTTTTTTCTTTTCAGTGGGAGATCACGACCCGTCTGTGACCATCGAGATGGAGGAGTAGATATTTAAAGAACTATTTTAAAGAGCGTCTGAACTGTTTGTTCTTCATTTATTCCAGTCAAATTTGAAATGATGAAGGGGCCAAAGCTGCTGATCAGGAGACGAAGGGGCGTCTGAGTCATAAATTTGAAATATGCAGTTTTTAATGTGAGCGTCAGAGGCCGTGTGGAGGTCGGGTTCGTGTCATTTTCGCTCAGGTGACCCGTCGTTATCGGAGGCTGTGATCTGTTTTTTGACACTGAGGTGTTGAGTTAGCGCTGAGCGTGTACAGTGTTCCTCCGATAACGTGACCTGAGGTGGAACCGGAGCGAGGCCGACATCACGGAACAAGCTCGTTTAAAAGTGTTGTTTTGTTTTGTATTTATTTCACCACTTTTTATTTTAAATGAACCATTTTAACTTGACTATTTCTGCTGAGCTCTACACAAACGGACCCAAAGAATGTATCTAACACAGTAAAGTCGAAGTATCTGCAGATCTCAACATATCTCGTATCGTTTGCTACTTTTTATTAATGTGTCGACTGGGAACTTTTGGACGTTTCACCTTCTCATTGTGTTTTTTTTTTTTACGACTTTTTACATTTTATAAACACAGACAGATGAAGCAAGATATATGGAATTATGCAGCAAAGAAAAAGTGAAATAACTACTAAATATGTTTGTTTTTTCAATATTTTATTTTCAAATCCTCCTTTTGCTTTGTTTTTTTGTTTTTTCTTTATTACCAGTACATAATTCCATATATCTGGTGTCTTGTGTGTGTATAAAATGTAAAAAACGTAGTAAAACTAAAGAAATGAGGGTGTGAACTCGTTAAAGTTTGTGTATTTTTATGTTTAAGGGTGATAAATCTGCAGGTACGTGTAAATACTGTAGATGAAGCGACTGATCCTCATCCGCTGGTTGGTAGAGATCAGAACTCTGCAATATGTTTTTTACTTTGTTTGTATGACTTTTTTAAACCACATCTCCTGGTTCTGTCTGGTTCTGTCTGGTTCTGTCTGGTTCTGTCTGGTTCTGAGCGTGTGTTTGCACAAAGTGTCGGTCCAGACGCAGTTTCGACGTCATGTTTTTGTGCTTCGTTCTGTAAAAACGTTTTCGTGTCAGCCAAGTCAAACGCTGCTTAGAAACGGAAATATAGACGGCAGCGTTATTTATTGCCGTGTGCTCATCAAAGGTGGGACGGCACTGTTGGGAAATGAGAAAACGGTTAAAGGTTAAAGTGTATGTTTTGTTTCTGTTTTAAATGTGGAACTTTTTTTTTAGGTTTATGGATTCACTGTATCACCTGGTGCTGGCGGCGTTTGTGCATCTTAAAGGTCCTAAATTACACAAAACGGACTCTTGTGAGGTTTAAATCGTGTTTTAATGCCGTTACCTCCTCAAAAACAGAGCTGGAGTTGTGTTTGTAAACGTCTCCAAAGCTCAAAACGCTCTGTTCCACCTTGTGATGTCATGAAGTGGTAGTTTTCAAGTTACTTTTACCTTTAGTTCAGTCCAGATTGTGCAATTCCAGGTCTGAAAATAACCAAATGATTCTAGAAATGAAGGTGTGAGGAGTTTAAAAACGCAGCAGAGCACTTCCTGTATCACCACCTGATGACATCACAAGGTGGAACAGAGTGTTTTCTTCTTGTTTGACAGAAGAACTCAGCCTAAATCTGCAGGTTTTTGTTTAAACATGTGAGAATGAAACAAAACACGAGGAAACGACATTAAAACAGATCAGAGAATAGTGTAATCTGGGCCCTTTAAGGTAACGTGGGCCCTTTAAGGTAATATGGGCCGTTTAAATGGTACATTTAAGGTCTCACCAGCCTTGAGGAAACACTAGTGATCATATATATTGTATCTATTGTCCTGTTAATTCTCTGCATTCTGTAAAAAAAAAAACACTATGCCATCATGCCTCAGTAAATCAAATGCAACAAAAGGTCGATTTTATTATTTATTTTTACTTTATTTATGTGTCATTTGACAAATATAAAGCCTTTATCGAGTCATCTGTGTTGTAACATGCAAAATAATATTAGCCATTGTCAATAAACTGAACAATATATAAACACAGATTACACTGAAAATACAACCGGATTCTGCCTGATGCTGGATACTTTGGAGAGAGTCGCATTTGACAAAACAGCAAGAGGAAACACTTCTAGAATATTTAAATAAGACAAAAGAATAAAAATGAAACAAGATCATGTCCCTTATGTTTGTGACGGGGCCAGACGTCTTTAATCTGTCCCGAAATACCTCTGCCCGAAGTGTGTTGGCGCCACCGGGTGGACCTCCGTGGTGAGGATGGTGATGTCGGGGAACTCCTGAATGATCGATTTGGCTCCTGTGAACACGGAGGTGATGTGTAACTTTAGACCAGTTACTACGGCAACGGCCAGAGCACAAACAAAGAGTATGGAAGATGAGCCTGTCGTGATGACACATTTTGAAGAGATACTGGACAAAGTGAACCCGCGAGCCGCCGTGTTCCAAACAGGAAGTGATCACGGACGAACTTCTGGCTCCAGTTCACTTTACATTGAAAAACTGTCCTCTCTCTCTGTCCCTGCTGCTGTCAGACTCGTCATTTTGGGCTTAAATGTTCGTATGAACCCTCGACATGATCCTGGGGTTCATTTTTTATTTTTTTTTAAGTTATTTTGAATTTATATAGATTTTTTTTGTTATTTTAAGTTAGGGTGTTTTTTGTTTGTTTTTGTAGTTGGGCTTTTTTGGGGGGGGGGTTTGAGTTATTTTTAGTAGTTTTGTGTGAGTTTTTTTTTTGGTTTAGTTTATTTATTTTTGTCATTTTAAGTTTTTTTTTTCGTTATGAGTTTATTTAGATTTTCTTGTTACTTTAAATTAGTTTCTTTTTGTTATTTTGATATTTTTATTTTTTTTTATTTTTTTTTTACTTATTTTGATTTTATTTTTTCAAAAACTGTCCCTCTCTCTCTGTCCCTGCTGCTCAGACTCGTCATTTTGGTCTTAAATGTTCGTATTAACCCTCTACATGATCCTGGGGTTTTTATTTCGCTATTTTATCCGTAAATCAAGATATGAACATTAATAGAAGACAAACCAGGTCCTTCTGTCCCCGAGGTCGCTCCTGTTAGCGTTAGCAACAGGTTTGATTGACAGAATTGGCAAGTTCCTTCAACATCCTCGCTCCTGATTGGCTCTTTAGTTGCTATGATACTCAAATTTGCCCTATAACTGCTCTAGCCTTCTCCAAAATGTTCAACGCAAATGATACAGATAAAATAAAAGCCTTCACGTTGTAATGTTATGATAAAGTCGGCTAAAGGGTTAAACAGCCAAGTGACTCTGCTCTTGCGCTACTGAATTTAAAATCTGAATGAAAAGAGGTCGCTGTTTACCGTGAGGCGTCGAGAAGAGACTGAGGAGGATGATGTGTCGAGGCTGGACGCCATGTTCAAGCAAAACTCTCACTGCTTCAATCACAGTGTTTCCAGTACCTGCAGGAACAAATACCTCACATTATTACTGAGAAAAGTATGCTGAAAGTCATTTTAAACTGGAAATGTATTTCTACAGCTTTAACACACTGAAAGAACTGAACATAAAGAGAGAAAAGTGTCGCCGTGAGCGTCACATCTGGGAGGCTTTTATTTGCTCGTTACAAGCATCAGGATGACTACATACTTTGGCTTTCTGACATTTTTAAAACATATTTCAAACCTTGATCATACGTAAACTGAAAATGTTACTTTATGCCACTGGGAAACCAAGGCTATTAAGATACTATTTTTGCTGGTCCTTATTATGCTATTCTGCAGCTTGGTGGCTATCTCCCAGGCAGTGTATAATTTTGTCCTAAGAGCTATAATTATCAGAACAGTGTGAATTGGTATGATGTGGAAATGGAGGCTCGCACTAAAGGTCAATCCAACAGAAACTTCTCTGGTGGAAGCGGTGAACAGCTCTGAGCCTCTTTGACATTTATGGAGAAACAGGGAGATAAACCTGGATTGGTAAACGACAGCAAAGTGCATCTGTTCAAACTGGACAGGCGCATTAGCTCCGTCATAAAGTCCAGTTTCTTTCAGTTCCGGCTCCTCGCTGAAGTCCAGGCATTTCTGCAGCACTGACAGAATGTCCAGAACGCTATACTCCACCCACAGCCTGAGGTCAGAGGTCAGATGTGCCCAAAGCCACGCTCAACCAGAGACTGTGGCAGCACCCAGACTATGGAACAGCGCCCTCTGCCTGTCAGATCCTCTCAGTCTTTAACACAGTTTAAGAGACTGAAAACCCTCCTCTTCTCCCTGGTATTTAACACTAGGCAGAACATACAGGTGTGTGATTGTTCTTTTCCTATGGGAACATTTGACTGTCATGGCGCCCCCGTGTGGTGAACGTGTTTGCTCTGCTCCTGGATGCAGATTTTTTTTGTCTTTGCTGAGTCCCCTCCCCCCTCCTAGACATCAACACCTTCCACATGATAATTTGCACTATTATTTATTTAATATATTTTTTTTTATATGCTCTATTTATCTTATTATTTATCTATTTTATACCCAATTTTCTCTTTTGGCTCCCAGTGTTTTCAGCAAAGAAAGAAATTTTATTGTACAGGGAAACATGTTTCTTTACTGAACATATGACAATAAAAGTTTTGAGTCTTTAAATCTATGTATCGTGTATCTGTATATTTGTTTTTGACTTTGGTGAAATACTTTGGTTCAAGTTGTTTTAAATGTGCTATAGAAATGATCTTGTACTTACTAAGGATGGGATACATGAGCAGCACTTTCCTCCTGTAAACATCAGGGGGGAACTTGGCATAATAGACCTTGGCCTTCTGCGTTTCCTCGTCACTTTGGATAAGGATTTTGCCGATTCGTATCGAACGACAACAGTCCCTGAGACCCTGCTCCATAGCCTCACCTACGAACAACAAAAGACACGTAAAGAAAGATTCACAAACAGCTGTTTTACAACTAAAAGTGCCAATACCTCACAAGCCACGTCCCACTTACTTTAAATTGTGTTTCCAAGGGTTTAAACAGTTTAGCAGCACATTGGGCAGTTTTTTTTTTAAATCTGCCATTGTTTCGTTTAATAAAAATACATTTACTTTTGAATAATTATAATCTTGTTGTGTTAAATTGTGGTGTTATCAGCCTCGTGTGTGATGAGTTTGTGTAGACGGGACGTACCGCTCCTCATGATGCTGACGCCACAGTTTCCCCTTTCAAACTTCACACCGTCATATTTGTACCCTGAAGAAAAAATAAAGAAGGAATAAACACAAACAAAACAGAGCTACTCCACAGACTTTTCTCCAAAGTCTCACCTGTGGGCGTTGTAACCGTGCACTCCGAATACGGCAGCTGGTTTAGACCCTCTTCAACAACGAGTCTAATCTGTGGTCAGACATGAGACTATTGAAGCACATTTACTCCTGCTCCAACTACACGTCTGCAACATAATTACAGTGACACACTGGGTCTCCCTGGTTGTTTTTATGTGAATCTGACATTAAGCCCAAACTATTCCCGTATGACACTGACACGGCGGCACTGGCTCAGTGACAGAGCGTTTCTATTCCAGCTATGCCCGGTGCATACTGTTGTTGTGTCCTTGGGCAGGACATTTCCCCTTCTCTGCCTCCAGTTAGACTCTATACTCTGGTTTATCCATGTGTGTTTGGGAAAGTGATAGGACAAAACATTTAAATGCATGTAATTACAGACTTGGATGAGTTATAATCTTACCAATCTGTCCGCACTAAACACAAAATCTCCTCTGCTGGTTGTCCTGGAAGCATAAAACACAATATACATGTTTTTGTAAGTTTTATATCACATTTATTACACATACCAGGCGACAGAAGCTCAGTTGGTAGAGTGTTTATCATTTGTTTTGAAGCAAAAGACGAAGTTTAAATGTGTCAACTGGACAAATCGTTGTAAGAGTGAAGACGTTTCGCTGCTCGTCCAAGCCGCTTCATCAGTTCTGGACAGATTCCTGGTGGCTGTTGCCTTATATCTATCTGATGGCGGGGGCTAACCACACTGGAACTGTAAACATGTACTGTCTCCAGTTTCAACTTTGTCTTTTGCTATGGATCAGACCGGGACGACTGAGGGATTACACAGACATTTGTTTTGAAGGTCAGTGATTCGAATCCCGCTCTCAACATAAACATCATTGGTAGAGCTGTCAGATATGATGATGACCCACAGATAAATGCTGCCATTATTTGCTTGGGCAAGACACTTAACCCTTATCGCCTCCAGTGCCTGTGTATGAATCTGTGAGTAGTGCATTGATGTAAATAGTTTTGAGCCTTGAAGATGGAAAAAACTGTATAAATATGTGATTATTTACCATTTACTATATACACACATTGAGCAATCCACTGTAATAACCAAAATATGTGTCTGACCATGTGTTAGACATGTTATGAAACAACATATTTGTATTTTGTGTGTTAATGTGTCACATGCAGCTTTTAAGGTCAATGGGGTCATGTTTGTTTTAGTCTGTGGCTGAAATAGGACACACAAACACTCACTTGTCCCTGATAATCGTCTGTAACTCTCGGATCTGGTCGTTCAGAGGCAGCAGCTTTAGTTGAGGTCCCAGGTTGTCTTGATTGTTCACGGGTTGTAGTGTGACATTACTGGAGTCATTCTCAGACAGGATCCCGGGCACATTATTGGTGCTATTTGCGAATCGTACTTGCTTCATTGGGTGCTCTTGGCCACTGCTGACATTATTCACTTGCTGGTTATGACATGGCATCGTGAGGAAATGGGCAGAGGGAGAGAGACGCGCGCACTGAGGCTAAACTCCAAGAAAAAGCAGCAGCAGCAGGAGCCTGTCAGGCAACGTGCTCCTCCTTTAGCTTCGATTTATGCCCAAATAAGATCCCCCTGACGTCCAGAAAATGTTCTACATCTATCCAAAAGTTTACAACTGTTGCTTCGATTGAAGATTAACACAAAAACAGCAACGTATTTCCTTTAAAAAGTCAATAATCAACCGTGCTTGTATGCTAGCTGTCAGCGCCTTTTGAGACCGGATATGACGTAGCCGGCGACTCCACTGCCGCTTCCGGTTTCAGAAACATGGCGCCGATGTTGCTCCCTCTAAAATGTGGATTTTACTTTCAAAAACGAAAACTGGCGTGTATTCTTCGACAAAGCAGCTCGTATCACGTTTGGAACAGAAGTCGAAATGAAAAGGGGGCGGATCATAAACACCAGCGCGTGGATTTAGTGAGTGAAAGTGCAGTACTTTTAAAGGACACTCGGTTTTTGGCGACGTCTTACAGCAAAGAGCGAGTTGTTTTTCAAAAATACTTCACTTTTTGAGCTTTGTCGTGTCTTAAACATATGTGGGGTCTCTTTGAAATGTGTTGACTTGTGTTGTTCGTGATTTTAGTGTCAAACTTAAAGGTTTTACACCAGATCACCTTCATTAGAGTCACGTGGACCATGTGATGTCAACAATATTTAACTTTGTGGGTTTTTTGTGATGCTTTTGTCAGTTGCACAAAGTTTATATTCAGATTGCTTTAGTTTTACTCATTTTGTAGAATATTTAAAGTGTCTGTTGGCCTGTTTGTCTGTGGTTTGTTATCTGTCACGTGTTAGACAGTATTCAGCACCAGACAAACTTCTGTGGCCCCTGAACAGTGAGATAAGGCTCCCACCCCCACAATTTACAATTTTATCAGCCAATTTTGAGATTCTCCAAACAAAGTAACGCTTACTTTAATTTTTTAATCATGTGTGTGTATATATATTTATTTTTAAACATGTTTAGGGACCCACATTTCTTATGTCTGTTACACTTAATATTTTCATCCTATTTTTCACATACATCAACCATTTTAATGCCACAAAATACACAAAAGTACTTGAGTTTTCACTTTGCTTAATGAGTAACTGGCTGTGCTGTGGTACAGGTGGGAGCCACTAACCAAACAACAGCAGCATGGAGTTCAAACAGATGTGGAAACAGTCGACAGATCCTGGAGGCAGCCAGGGTCAGCAGCTCACTCTATACATACAACTGTAGTTTTAAATCAGAATTAGCTCTAAAAACCTTGATGTTTTACAGCATTTGCAGATAATAGACAAAAGATCATGTTGGCACGGGCACGCAGGAGGAGGGTTGAGTGCAGATCCAAAGAATGTGGTGAGTAAAAATGCCATTTCTATCATTATTTACTCAAGTTTAGTAGCAGTTTGAACCGAATGAAATGCCCCTGACCATGAAAGTAGAAAGTATGTTTTTTTACATTACAGAGAGTCAAACACACAAGTCTGTTTGGGCAGTTTTTAATATAGTTTTACAGAAGACATCTGTGTAATCCCTCAGTCATCCAGGTCTGATCCAGAGCAAAAGACGAAGTTTGAATCTGTCAACAGGACAAATCATTGTAGAAGTGAAGACGTTTCACTGCTCATCTGAAGAATTGGGTTGGATGAGCTGCAAAACGTCTTCACTTCTACAATGATTCGTCCAGTTGACAGATTTAAACTTTGTCTTTTGCTATTTACAGTACACAGTTAAAAACTTTAAATGGTATAAACCTGTCAGTTATTTTAAAGTAACTGTCTGGAAAATGGAGCAGATTACTGTACCTGCGATGCTGTTTCTGCTCTGTTTCATTCATTTTTGTATGTTTTGACTTGAAATAAATAAGAAATAACATTTTTTTAAAAGTCTTTGCATCTACTGTAACAATTCGGCCTCTCATGATAACACATTTTGAACAACGATATGTTACTATAGAGATATACTGTAATAAATGATAATATTTAAACACATTTATTCCACTGACTCAATGATAAAGCAACAATAATCTCAGTAAAACATTTTTAAAGAGACAGTTTCATTAAAAAACCTGAGCTGCAACAAATAAACAGCAGAATGAAGCAATAATTAACCACAGACGTTACTATTTTAACACTCTGCGGCTCAAATCTTATCGTATTATAACAAAAATAAGAAAAATCTTCTCAGTTTTGCAAAGAAAAAATACCCACGATAAATATAGAGCGCTTAAATATACTGTTGCAGCTTTTATATACTGAACGATAATCATAAGTAAATAAATACTTATAGTAATTATTGTGACAGGCCTAGTAACAAGTGAATATAACCCTTTAATGTGTGGAGACCCTAACTCTGCTCTTCATTTCATACACCTGAGTTTTACATGTGCATTCACTGTTAATACGCCCTTCCCCTGTGCTGCTTGATTGTATTTGATTACAGACAGGTGTTGGGCGCATTTTCTCTGTAATTTGCTTGGAGGTAGTGCCATATAACGTGGTCCTACCATATTGAGCGGATTAGAGGAATTACTGCATATTTTTTGGCCTGCATGGAGCCACAGTAGCAGGTGTGTAGAGGAGTGAGAGTAAACAGCCGTGTTGGCAGCCTCAGCTGGGATGACAGTCCAGGCCTCTCTTGGGACTTGTAGTGTCAGTTTGGATCCCCAAGTCCACCTGGAGACTCCACTGTGGCAATTTCTCAGGGGGATTCTGTTTATATTTGATTTTCCATGTCTGCTTAGACTTATTTTAATTTTTCTTTTGCTTTTTTGGAGGTAAATCTTTGTAATAGTTTCTAATAAATAAATGCAACACACAGTTCAGTCTAGTTTTACTTTGCATTTGAAGCAACACTGGAATTTACTCATTGACAAACATTGGCTTTCTTGTGTAAATGCTGGGTTTTTATTTATTTATTTGGTTTTTTTTTTTGACAGTTGAAGGAGGTAAATTCTACAACAATTCTGTCTGCAATGCTGTCGTATGTGTGGCCAAAAGACAGACCAGACCTGAGGGCGCGTGTTGCAGTCTCACTGGGTCTTCTTGCTGGAGCTAAGGTACTTATTATTATTGATTATGATTATTTATTATTTTTTATTATTATGTATATATTTTTAATTAATTTAAATTATTGTATTTTTTTATTAGACTTTTTATTGTATTTATTTATTTATTTTTATATTTTTACCGTATTACACCTAAACCTAAGGGACAAACTAAAAAAAAAAAAAAGACTTGACATTTTAACCCATTCATCATGACCAGGCTAAATATTGTAGCTTTCTGATGTGAGGAAACGAGTCAGAGTTTCTTTTTGTATTTTCTGAACACAAAAGGGCTGTCGGCCGTAACTCACACCAAAACGAGTACAAAACGACTGAAGTGTCAGTTCATCCGAGTCTCTTAACTGACTCCAGAAACGAGTAGAACCTACACAACATTTATCGACATAGCAACCAAGTGTCACATTCAAAAGCAGCTACACGAAAAGGTGTCGACTCTGAACTAAGCACAAAACATCAGATCATTACAATATGTTGTATACAAAACAAAGCTTCGTTGTTCTAAGATAATTCGCCCACATCATTCAGTCGGTGATGTATTTCCAGCTCCTTTGTTGATGGCCTCTAATTTACACCCTGGAAAACAATCACACATTCACAGCTCCGGAGTAAGTAGTGTGGCCTGGAGCTGCTCAGCGTGGCTCCCTCTAGTGTGTACAAAAGAGGACTGAACACGAACGCAATCCAATCTCCTTCCATTTCCCTGCGTGGCTGGAGTTAGCCTCAATTTCTCCACTTTGTCGGTTTGAGCTGAGATCTCCAGCAGAGTGGAGGCAATTTTTAAATCAACTGAGTAATTGCATAGTTACTGTCCCACTCACCTCTGCACTCCATACAATCAGTGACATTTTAGTTTTAAATACCTGATACTTGCCTCTTGGTTGTGTGTTAATTTAAAAAGAAAGGTTTCCATCTGTGTTCTTCCTCGTGATTGGAAATTGGTTTTGCATTGTTTGTTGCTAATAATGACATTTATTATTATCTTGTGTACGAAAACAACTAGAGAACACAGACTTTTTAAAGACGTGGACCGAGTGAGCGTGACGTCACCACAGCGTTTAGCTCCAGTCAAATAAAACTCATCGAGGCTAGAGCAGTTATAGCAGCTAATTTGACAAATTTCAAGTATCATAGCAACCAAAGAGCCAATCAGGAGCGAGGCTGTTGAAGGTAACGCCCCTTCCTGCACCGCTGGTTTAGCAGGGTTTAGCAATTAGCAACGCTGTCAATCGGACCTGTTGCTAGATCGTCTTTAGAGAAAGAAGGCGCCTGATTTGTCTGTTATTAATGTTCATATCTTGATTTACAGACACAAAAGTGAAAAAAAAACAAGATCATGTAGAGGGTTAATACGAACATTTAAGACCAAAATGACGAGTCTGACAGCAGCAGGGGCAGAGAAAGGGATACAGTTTTACAAAAACATCAAAATAAACTCACAAAAAAAAAAAATCAAAATAAACTCAAAATAAGTAAAAAATAATAATAATTTAAAAAAAATGTAATTAGAATAACAAAAAAAAACTCCTAACTTAAAATAACTAAAAAATCAAAATAAAATTAAAACATTATAATAGTAAAATAAAATCAAAATAACGCAAAAAATAAACTCAAAATAAGTAAAAAAAGAAAAAAAAATCAAAATAAACTCAAACAAACAAAACAAAAAACCTCAAATTATCAACCCTCAAAGTAGCTAAAAAAAAAAAAGAACGCCAGAATCATATAAGGTTAATACGAATATTTAAGACCAAGACCAGCAGCAGGTACAGAGAGAGACACAGTTTTTCAGTAGAAAGTGAATTGGAGCCGGAAGTGCGCACATGCTCACTTCCTGTTTGTAGCGCGGTGGCTAGCAGGTTAGCTTATCCATTTACATATACAGTCTGTGGTAGAGAGACAGGAGCAGGTGTATTTAAATATGTAGGATTGTTACCAGTGGATCTGCATGAACACTACAAACACAAACCTCAAACAAATGAACAAAATTAGCTGTTATTTCAAATTGTGTGTGTGCTGTAATTCCCTCTGCTGGTTCCTCATTGGCAGATCTTTCATATTTTACAAAATTAATTTCCAAACGACATAAAAACAATCTGAAAACTTAACAAAAGCCCTGCTCTGTGTGGGGCTGAGAGCGTCATCTGAAATGTGTTTCAAATGAAAACTCGTCGCTGTGAGCCGCTGTCTGGTGGCTGTCCTAATGTGCAGCGGACTCGCCTGACTCACACAGCTGTCCCTGCACTTTTAATTAGCCCTAATAACCATTTCAATTCCATTAGCAGGAAGCACCAGCTCCGCACCCACAGCCCACAAGCCAGTAACAATAATATACACACAAAACGCGCTGCAATAAGCCACAAACAAAAGAAATAAAGAAATAATGATAATTTTTTGTTTGTGGAGACTGCAGCGTTAACACAAAACACAATGTGGATGTGTCTGTTGAAGTGACTCTACAGGGAGCGAGGAAAATGACACTTGGGTTTACTGGGCATATGCCTGACTAATACGCTCCCCCTCTGTCTCTGTGCCCTCCCAGCTCACCAATGTGATGGTGCCCTTCATGTTTAAGTATGCAGTGGACGAGCTAAACCAGATGTCGGGACACATGCTGAACGTGAATGACGCGCCAAGCACTGTGGCTACCATGGCAACGGCCGTGCTGATTGGCTGTGAGTCCCAGACACGCTCCACGCTCGGCGCTTCGGCTCCCCTCACGAGGGGACTGAGGACCTCCCTGTTATCAACACTCTGACCTTTGCAAACATTCATATCCGTGCTCTTTCCCCCACCCCGGTGTTTACATAGTGCTCTTCTGAGTCACACTTCACCTGCGTTCATCTCCGCAACCTTATTCTGAGACAAGTGAACACTTTCTGTCCTCACAAGATCAACAGGGCTTATTCAGAGCTCAATCGCTAAGGAAGAAATGTCTATAAATAGGACTGCGCGATTCTGGAAGAGCAGAGTTACGACTTTTCTCATTACGTTTGCGGTTAGTTTTGTGATATAGGTTTAAAAAGTGTGATTCTGTTCATAGTTTACATTTTAAAACAAAAACAGGTGCAATGACATTTAAGAGAAGAGCTGATAAACTAACACAAGTTTCCAGTTTGTCGAGGTCTCGCTAAACTACAGGTACATCGAGTTAACAAACGATTTTGTTCTGTGTTTTGGATGATTATCCCAAACTCAAAAAGTAAGTTTTTTTTTTTTTTCTGTGATCATTTCATTTCAGATCATGCTTTAACATTTTTTGACCAATATATACAAGCAAACAGAACTGTGCACAGGCAGAGATAGAAAATGTGCAGCCGCAATGGATAAAAATAAAATTAAAACACAAAATAAAAATTCCACCAAAAAAAAGGGGAACGAAAAGCAGAAAAACGTCCACGCCTCGTCGTTAGCTCTGCGTTTACAGCCTCTGTCTGCAAAGGCTTTATGTATCTGACCCAGTTAGACCATCGCAGAACAAAGACGAATGGACAAAGTAATAGCTTCTATTACATATGTGCTGTTTGCAATACTTATCTGTTCTGATGTTGTGGGAGGAGCCAGCGTCTTGTGTCTAACAGCTGAAATGGCAAAGAGATATTTGTTTTTTTGCTGTTATGTTACGTTATTAAAATGGGTGAAGAAAAGAGTAGAAAATGTGTATTAACGTGAAATATACTGGTTGCAATTGTGCCTAAAATGGTTTTATATTATACAGGGCGTCCATAACGTCTCTTTATAATCTTAAAATGTAATTACAAAGGCGACTGGTAGGATAGATTAATTAAACGTGTTCTCTTGTACTCAGTGGTTATAAAAGTTTGTAATCTCACTGGGGTCATCGTGTTCTTGAGCCCTTCAATCAAACATTTCCAGACCGTTGCTTGGAAGAGAAGCAGCAGATCTCACACCTCTGGATTTGTTTCTGTGTTAAACATATCGTGAATCAAACAAAGACACGGGACATTACTGAACAAAAGCAAAAGATACAGATGCGATTGAACCATTTATTAAGCTCTGCTACAGCGAACACGGCAAGAAATCCTGCCCGTCTTGATGTGCTTCTAATGGAGCTCATATAGAGGTGGATTAAATGAGGTAAACCACTGAGAACAATAGAGCAAGTCTGATTAATACAACTGATCAATGCCTTTATAATACACTTTTTATATTGTAAGGAGACTTGATTAACACCCTGCATTTTGGACAGACCTGAAATAGATGCCAATAACCAGCTTCACACCGTCCTCCAGCTGCTGAAAGTGCGTTTTCAGTTTAATTGCATTTGAAATACATCACGCTGGCCTGTTGCTAATGTACAAGTTGAGTTTTATGCATTTGATATCGAGGAGGATCTGTATTTTTGTTCTAATTTGTTCCAGCTCTTGAATACGAGACAAAGGTGAGATGTAACGTGAGTGTGTGAAGTGTGAGGCTGCATTGAAAAGAGACATAAATAAATGCAGTGGACCCAGCACCTACGGCGAGTCTCAGGGGGACCAGTCAGCTGCCGTATATATACTGAGCTTTGCAGCCACTTATTTTAATGAGCCTGTTAGGTCTGGCACACTAATGGTCCTTGTGAAGTAATTGGAGCACATGAGCAGAACTCAAGATGGACTGAATGGTGTAGTGAAAAAGCAGGAAACACTTAAAGAAAGGAGCTATATTTTTGTGTTAATTTGCGTGCCCTGCGCCGGACCTGGTGTACGAGCTCAGGTCTGTGGGATTTGTCTGCAGAGGTTGTGCTGTGCTCATCCTTCCTTGTCAGATGTGGACACGTTGTTCATTAGAGGAGCTTTCCTATTTAACGCCACATTACAGCCCCATGAACATCGACAGACAGAACAATTACTACCCCACTTTGGTCTCGGCACATTATTCACACAGGTGAAATTGTACCAGGAAGAATAAGTCTCAAAAACGCCTGACGTGCCCTGAGCTCGTCTTTGGAACGGGCTGTTTCAGACCTGAGGGGTTTGAATATCCTTCACCTTTTTGTTTAGTTTAGTTTTAACATAATTCTGCACTCACTTGACCCACATCGCTGAGAGTGAGAGTGTGTTTGTGTGAGAGTGTGTTTGTGTGAGAGTGTGTGTGTGTGAGAGTGTGTTTGTGTGAGAGTGTGTTTGTGTGAGAGTGTGTTTGTGTGAGAGTGTGTTTGTGTGAGAGTGTGTTTGTGTGAGAGTGTGTTTGTGTGTGAGTGTGTTTGTGTGAGAGTGTGTTTGTGTAAGAGTGTGTTTGTGTGAGAGTGTGTGTGAGTGTGTGTGTGTGAGTGTGTTTGTGTGTTTGAGAGTGTGTTTGTGTGAGAGTGTGTGTGAGAGTGTGTTTGTGTAGAGTGTGTTTGTGTGTGAGAGTGTTTGTGTGAGAGTGTGTTTGTGTGAGAGTGTGTGTGTGAGAGTGTGTGTGTGTGTGAGAGTGTTGTGTGTGTTTGTGTGAGAGTGTGTTTGTGTGAGAGTGTGTTTGTGTGAGAGTGTGTTTGTGTGAGAGTGTGTTTGTGTGAGTGTGTGTTTGTGAGAGAGTGTGTTTGTGTGAGAGTGTGTTTGTGTGAGAGTGTGTTTGTGTGAGAGTGTGTGTGTGAGAGTGTGTTTTGTGTGAGAGTGTGTTTGTGTGAGAGTGTGCGCTTTTCTTCCTTTTGTAGAGCACTGCAGTGTCATAAGTTGGAGACGGCGTCCGTCTCTGTAATTACTGAGGCGAGTGGAGGCTAGTCTCCGCTCAGCAGGGCCTATAGACACAATATGAGAAAAAACCTCGTCTTTACTTTAGGCTTGATCAAGATTGAAGTGCCTCAACTTTTTCCATTGGTCCTGGATAAACACAGAAAGGGACAGGTCAAAACACACTTCACCCTCGAGTGCTCGCTAACGTTTCTCAGTGAAGATAGATTTGGTCTTGATAGCTCCAGTCCCTGTTGGATCATCCTGCCTTTCACAGCAGGTGTGTTAAAGTGTCTGTTTCTTCACTCTCCCAGATGGCGCGTCACGGGCCTGTGCCGCCCTGTTCAATGAGCTGAGGAACACTGTGTTCGGCAAAGTGGCCCAGAGCTCGATCCGCAGAATCGCTAAGAACGTCTTCCTTCACTTGCACAATCTCGACTTGGGTTTTCATCTGAGCCGCCAGACGGGGGCGCTGTCCAAAGCCATCGACCGCGGCACGAGGGGCATCTCCTTTGTCCTCAGCGCTCTGGTCTTCAATTTAGGACCGACGGTGTTTGAGATGGGCCTCGTCAGTGCCATTCTTGTAAGTTAAACGAAACATCTGAACACACATAAAAATATTATAAAGTCAGATAAACTCGTCAGACTGTAGTCACGTCTCTGCGGAGCTGTGCACCGAATCCATAATCATGGTTTCATTTATTGCTCTATTCACACGTAGTAATTGAAAATACATTATATAAACTTCTGTTCAGAATAATCTCGTTCTACCGTGTAGCACCTGGAGCAAAAACACTAATCTACTGTGGCTTTGAAAACAAACTACTACAGTATCTGAAAATGATTACTTAAAGCAGAGACCAAAAATAAATATGATTGTTGATTTCTATATTTTAATAATATGTAAACTGGCTCTGGGCTGGTCTGGGGCCTTGGAGGAGCAGGAGGAAGTGTCTGGGGTGACAGAAGTCTGGGAGTGCTTAGACGACCCGGCCCTTGATGAGCAGAACAACAATATTTGAAATGTATCTAAACAGAATATGAGCTTTTCTTAATAATGTAAAAGTGCTGTTCTTCAAGTTTGTACCTCGCCCAACTCATTACAGTGTTCTCTCGTTTATCGTTTCAAAAATAACCCGCGATAAATGAAATCCACGAAGTAGCAAACTTTATTTTTTACAATTATTATATATATATTAGGTCTGTAAAATCCCTCACCACACACTTTTTACACTTTTCTCACACAGGCATTCACATTTTGTCACATTTCTGTCTTGTTTAAACACTCAAAGTTCAAGCCTTCATAGATCTAATAAAAAACAAGCACAATATTATAAAACAAAACCAAATACTGCACTGTCCTGTAAATAAAAATGATGCTTTTAGAAATACTGTAACAAATAACATTTTAATGATTAATCTACGAGGTTGGACACAGAAGAAGTGATTAATAGTGACTGTGTGAAGGTGTATTTCTCAGTTCCTCTGACTCCGCCTCTTCTTCTGACTCCACCTCTTCCTCTGACTCCGCCTCTTTGTCCTGGCGTCGCTGTAATGTCTCGTGAAGTGTTTTAGTTTTTGTGTGGATGATGTTTGTTTCCAGTGTAATGTTGTTTTTCCTGCAGTCACTGATCCTAAAGTTAGTCGCCTCCATCCACACGATGATCTTGTTGCAGTTACAGCCTGTTTTTCATCTTTGTTCAAACTTATTGCTGCTGTCGTCCTGATTTTATTTTTCTCCTTCTTTATGTGACGAAAGGAAGATTCATTTATTCCTAATGGCGCCCCCTACAGCTGTGTAACTTCTCCCTGCATCAGCGTGTCCATTTAAGCCGCAGGTATCTCACGTAGTAATATGAAAAATTAGCTCAAAAACGTTCATTTGCGAGGGACCACTCGTGCAGTTTTGCATGCTTTTTTTTGATTGGCTAAAGGAGGTGCGTGTTCTGCGTCCTGATTGGCTAAAGGAGGTGCTGTTTTCTGCGTCCTGATTGGCTAAAGGAGGTGTCGTGTTCTGTGTCCTGATTGGTTAAAGGAGGTGCCGTGTTCTGCCTTCCTGATTGGCTAAAGGAAAACAAGTGTTCTGTGTCCTGATTGGCTAAAGGAGGTGCTGTGTTCTGTCCTGATGAATAAAGGAGGTGCCGTGTTCTGTGTCCTGATTGGCTAAAGGAGGTGCCGTGTTCTGTGTCCTGATTGGTTAAAGGAGGTGCCGTGTTTGTGTGTCCTGATTGTGCTAAGGAGGTGCTGTGTTCTGTGTCCTGATTGGTTAAAGGAGGTGCCGTGTTCTGTGTCCTGATTGGCTAAAGGAGGTGCCGTGTTCTGTGTCCTGATTGGCTAAAGGAGGTGTCCTGTGTTGTCTGTGTCCTGATGTCTCGTGAAGTGGTTTAGTTTTGTGTGGATGATGTTCTGTGTCCTGATTGTTTAAAGGAGGTGCCGTGTTCTGTGTTCCTGATTGGCTAAAGGAGGTGCCGTGTCTCCTGTACAGGACAGAATGCTTCAGCCAAATTTACCAAAATATTGGATGCTGCAGTGTGACTCTGAAACAGTCGCGTTGGACCTTTGCATTTTTGACAAACTTATCTGACTGCGTTGTGGACGCTCTGGACGTCCACGAGAGACTTTACATGTGAAACAACATAAAGAAGGAGGAAAATAACATCAGGACGACAGCCCAGAATAAGTTTGAACAAGGAGCAAAAATAAACCGCTGTAACCTGCGGATGGAGTCTGCTTTAGTTTGTGGATCAGTGACTCGGGAAGAAGAACATTACGAGACATTACAGCGGCGCCAGGACGAAGAGGCGGAGTCAGTAAACTGAGAATACACCTGCAGCAAAAACATATATGTGGATGAGGCAGTACAAATGACTGATTTTACAATAGTTGTGAGATTTTAATTGATCGTACAATTTCATTGTTCCTCTGTGAAATACTCATCAGTTTTATTGGTCGACTGTTGCTGGGCAAAATGTTTTTGACCCAAGAAAAAAAAAGTATTATTAGCCGCACTGCACCATAAGCCGCAGCGGTTAAAAAGTAGAAAAAAGTAGCGGCTTGTAGTCCGGAAAATACGGTATTCATTGTTAATAAAATAAGTACAGCAGACGCTGCACATCCCTCAGCCAATCAGGACGCAGAACACAAAGCACGTTCATACACAAAAAAAAAAAGATGCAAAATTGTACAAAAAAAAAATCCCGCGAAACAGCGAGGGAGCACTGTACATGCCTGGATGCTTTTGAAATGTTTGTTTGTGCTGGAGAGCTGCTCCCTCCTCAACTTCACCAGTGAAAAAAGTCCATTTGTAGCTCTGTATGATGATCCCGTCTAATGTGTCTGTAACGAGGTCAGACTTCGCTGCCTAAATGGCCGCAGCATTAGCACGATTAGCTCCTCCATTTTTTTCTCCATTTGTAACACTCAATTTAATAGAGAAATGGTCAAAACATGTTCGAATGGCTTTGTGATTCTGATGTCAAGGCCCAGCGCTCCGATGTGACTCTGACAGACGTCTCTCTCCTCAGTATTACAAATGTGGCGGACAGTTTGCTGCAGTAGCCTTGGGGACTTTATCGGCGTACACTATGTTCACTATTCTCGTCACCCAGTGGAGGTAACAATAACCGTGTCTATTGGTTCATATTTGTGTGAGGATATGAGCAGAATGACTCACGAGAACAGTGTTTACTCTGTTTTCTCACAGGACTCGATTCCGAATAGAAATGAACAAAGCCGACAACGACGCTGGAAACGCTGCGATCGACTCCCTCCTGAACTACGAGAACGGTGAAGGTAAAACACAGATACTTTATACTACTGCAGTTTTATTAGTTTGCAGTTAAAATATTCACTTCAGACCAACAACATTTGTTAAAACAAACATGAAAATTGGATGAAATTTCACACATTTTCACAGCAGCGCCCTCTACCTCACTGTTAGCGTAACTACTCCTGTCCAGGTTTATCTCCATGAGGTTTTTGCCTAAATAAAGTCTAAAATGAATAAATATTTAAAGGTGAGATGGTGGACAGGGAGCTGCAGGTCGGTTAGAGGTCAGGGGTCAGAGGTTAAAGGGGGTTTGAGTGCTAATGCTAATGCTAACGCTAATTTTGAGGCATAATAAATAGTAAAACAACACCACAAACTGAAGAATTCTACATATAAAATCAACTGTGCAGTCTTTATTTGAGTTAATTTGATTTTTTATTGTTCTTGTTGTTGTTGTGTGTGAGTGTGTGTGTGTATTTGTGTGTGTGTGTATGTGTGTGTGTTTGTGCGGCTGTGTTATGTTTGCTCTTGTTGTTCTTGTGTGTGTGTGTGTTTGTGTGTGTTTGTGCGGCTGTGTTATGTTTGCTCTTGTTGTGTGTTTCGTGTCACTGTGGCCTGATTTAGCATCACTCTGGATGTGAGTCTGCATATGTAATGAGATCTCCGCCCACTCACAAATCCGCTCCACTTTACAAAGAGCTGGCTGGGAACCTGAACGCACCACTGTGCCTGAACACATCATGAACACATCATAAACACACTATAAACACACCACTGCGCCTGAACACATCATGAACACATCATAAACACACTATAAACACACCACTGCGCCTGAACACATCATAAACACACATGGTGTCTGAACACATCACTGCGCCGGAACACACCAGTGTGTCTTTATACACCATGGCGCCTGAACACAACACTGTGTCTCTACACATGAACAGAACACAGCACCTGAACACACCACCGTGCCTGAACGCATCATGAACATACCACCGCGCCTGAACACGCCGCGCTGCCTGAACGCATCATGAACATACCACGTCGCCTGAACACATCACTGTGCCTGAACACATCATGAACACGGCACATCGCCTGAACTGAACACGCACACATCGCCTGAACACGCCTGAACACGCCGCGGCGCCTGAACACGCCACGGCGCCTGAACACGCCACGTTGCCTGAACACACCACGTCGCCTGAACACACCACGTCGCCTGCCTCAGCTTGTCCTCTGTGCTACTTTCTTTCTTTTGTGAAATTCCTGCGGTTCATTATGTTCAGTCTGTGTCTGTAGCACCAGCGCCGTGAGCAGCAGAAGCAAATCGCCCACTTAACCGTAGTGGCAAAACAATAGTGCTAACTAAACAAAACATCGGCATTAGGTAATTGGCAGCGGAGTTAAAGAGAGCTGTTGTTTTGATGCTTTAGTTTCTGTTGTCCATGAAAAGAGGTGCTGCTTATGGCTGATTCATAGGAGGTGTTTCCAGTCCACAAGAGCGCTATATTTTTTAAAATCCAAATTAGTGCGGCTTGTGTTGAACAACACTTCACAGAGCTATGATTGTTTTGTTATCAGCCAGCATTGTAAATACAGATGTTTGTGAAATACAAGTGTAGAATTACTTATGAAGCACTTCTGATCCAAGCCTCCGTTTAGACCCGTGTTTCGTCCACAGCGACGACTACGAACCTCAGACTGTAGAAACAAGTGACTGAGTGAGGAGCAGGTACAGCGGCTAATTTGGAGTCAACTTCCATATTTGGATTTCCAACGACGAGTATCATAGCAACCAAAGAGCCAATCCGGAGCGAGGATGATGAACACGACGCCCTGTTCGCAACACTGGTTTAACAGGGAGCGGGCGCTTACCAACGCTGTCAATCAAACCTGTTGCTAACGCTAACAGGAGCGACGTCGGGGAAAGAAAGACCTGATGTGTCTGTTATTAATGTTCATATGTTGATTTACAGACACAGACGTGAAATAAAAACCCCAGGATCATGTAGAGGGTTAATACGAACATTTAAGACCAACATGAGTCTGACAGCAGCAGGGACAGAGAGAGGGGGCATGGTTTTTTAAAAGACAAAAAAATAAACTCAACAAAAAAATTAATAATCTCAAAATAACAAAGTGTAAAAAATCAACTTAATATAACAAAAATAATAATAATAATAATAATAACTTGATAAATAAATAAATAAACTCAAAATAACAAAAAAAAAAACAAACACAAAATAACTAAAAAAAAATTGAAAAAAAGAGAAGAAAAAAAATCAAAATAACTAAAAAAAAACAACAAACAACAAACAAACCCCTGCAAAATAAAGAACAACAAAAAAAGAGAAATAAACTCAAAATGACTCAAAAAAAACAAAACTCAAAATAAAATAAACCCCAGGATCACGTAGAGCAGTGGTCCCCAACCACCGGGCCAGGGACCGGTACCAGTCCGTGACGCATTTGCTACTGGGCCGCCGACCAAAAACAGTAAATAATTTATCAGCGAATGCAGTTTCTCCTAAGTGACTTTTGCCCGCTCCTCATGACGCGCTAATAAGCTCGTCCGTAGATGTATAATGAAAGTCCTGATAAGAAATCGCCACATAAATCCATTTGATATAACGACGAGTTTATTATATCTGTGCTGGATGTGTGTCCGCCGCACGACAGTCAGAGCGTCAGGGCAGAGGTCGAGGAGAGGGGGAGGAGCTTGTGAGTCTTAGCACAAACAGCAGTAAAATATTGTCAAACGTTGACCGGTCCGCTGTGAGAAAAAGGTTGGCGACCACTGACGTAGAGGGTTAATACGAACATTTAAGACCAAAATGATGAGTCTGGGTTCGTGACTGGGGCTGTCCTCCATCAGTTTGTAAAAGCACATATGCAGTAACTGAACACACAACTCGACAGATACAGAGGCAAAAAAGTTATTCACATAAAAGTAAAGATTTTTTCCCCCCATGTTAAATTAAAAGTATCAAAGTACCTGCTTAAAAATGTAAAGTAAAGAGTAAAAAGTAAAAGTATTTCACACAATGTAGAGATATTGATTTAAAATGACACATATTTTGGTCACAGTAATAATATGAGTACGTTTCTTCATTTTTCTCATGAATTTTGTGTGTTTAGTGTATAGAAAGTACAGATACTGCTGTCAAATGTACTAAAAATGACAAGTCTGACCGCAGCAGGTGCAGAGAAAACTTGTTCATTTTTTGGAGCAGCTTAGCCACGTCCATTTATATACCGTCCATGCTCCGAACTCACGCAGCCTTGAGCCATGGCCGACTTCTTCCTTCTGACTGTGTTCGATGTTTCTAATAGTTTTTTTCACTTTCCCTCTGGTGTGTTCTCTCCTCTGACCTGTCGGCAGTACTTCAACAATGAGAAGTATGAGGCTGAAAGGTACGACGCCTTCCTAAAGATCTACGAGTCGTCCTCCCTGAAAACCACGTCCACGTTGGCCATGCTCAACTTTGGCCAGAGCGTCATCTTCAGCGTCGGCCTCACCGCCATTATGTTGTTAGCCAGCGACGGCATAACTGCAGGTGAGTGAACTTTACCTCTGCTCCGAGCGGCTGAGGGTAAAGCCGTGTGTTTGTCGAGTTTTGAAGGTAATCATCATGAGCTCGTATCAACAAAACGCACCGGCGACTCCTTTATGAGCGGGATCAGTGGCAGAAACACACGAGCAGAACTATGCACCGCTCAGGCGTCACACTGACAATGAGAAAACGGCAGGTAAACCCCTAAGTGAACTGAGTAATTGAAACTTAACGGGAACAGAACACAGCAAGGATGAAAAAGTGCCATGAATAGAAATAAAAATGTCCCTGATGCAGAAAATGAAATAACAGTAGGTGGAAACAGATTTGGGCAGTTTCAGCTTTTGTCTGAGTCTGAATGAAAAGTGTTTATTTTTTAGTTTTCGTCTCCAAAGAAAGACGTTTGAATAGATGTGTCATCGGTGTGAGAGCTTAGACTCGGATTTGGACTCGGACTTGGAAAAAAAAAACTTGGACCCAGACTTGGACCCAGACTTGGACCCAGACTTGGACCCAGACTTGGACCCAGACTTGGACCCAGACTTGGACCCGAACTTGGAAGAGAAAAAAAGCCTTGGACCCGGACTCAGACTCTGACCCGGACTCGTACTTGGTCTCAGACTTGGACTTTGGCCCTGGACCCGAACTTGGGGAAAAAAAAAGGCTTGGACCCGGATTCAGACCTGGACTGGACTCGGACTTGGACTCGGACTTGGGACTCGGACTTGGACTTGGACTTGGACTCGCACTCGGACTCGGACTTGGACTCGGACCCGAACTTGGAAAAAAAAATTCGTGGACTCGGACTCGGACTCGGACTCGGACTCGGACTCGGACTCGGACTTGGACTTGGACTCGGACTCGGACTCGGACTTGGTCTCGGACCCGAACTTGGAAAAAAGGCTTGGACCCAGATTCGGACCCGGATTTTGACTCGGACTTGGACTCGGACTTAGGGAAAAAAAAACAAAAAACTTGGACCCAGAGTTGGACTCAGATTTGGGGAAAAAACTTGTCCTCTGTCCCTCTGTGATCCACTCCAGTGTCCTCTGTCCCTCTGTGGTCCTCTCCAGTGTCCTCTGTCCCTCTGTGGTCCACTCCAGTGTCCTCTGTCCCACTGTGGTCCACTCCAGTGTCCTCTGTCCCACTGTGGTCCACTCCACTCCTCTGTCCCACTGTGGTCCTCTCCAGGTCCTCTGTCCCTCTGTGGTCCACTCCAGGTCCTCTGTCCCTCTGTGGTCCACTCCGGTGTCCTCTGTCCCTCTGTGGTCCACTCCGGTGTCCTCTGTCCCTCTGTAGTTCTACAGTTGTTCGTCCACTCCGTTCTATAGTTCGATCGTCCCGTGTCTCCTGTCCTTCTACAGTTCGATGCAGTTTGTCCCGTGTCCTCTGTCCCTCTATAGTTCGATACAGTTTGTCCCGTGTCCTCTGTCCCTCTATAGTTCGATACAGTTTGTCCCGTGTCCTCTGTCCCTCTATAGTTCGATACAGTTTGTCCCGTGTCCTCTGTCCCTCTATAGTTCGATACAGTTTGTCCCGTGTCCACTGTCCCTCTATAGTTCGATACAGTTTGTCCCGTGTCCTCTGTCCTTCTTTAGTTCAGTTCAGTTTGTCCCGTGTCCACTGTCCCTCTGTAGTTCGATACAGTTTGTCCCGTGTCCTCTCTCCTTCTATAGTTCAGTTCAGTTTGTCCCGTGTCCACTGTCCCTCTGTAGTTCGATGCAGTTTGTCCCGTGTCCTCTGTCCTTCTATAGTTCAGTTCAGTTTGTCCCGTGTCCTCTGTCCCTCTATAGTTCGATACAGTTTTGTCCCGTGTCCTCCTGTCCCTCTGTAGTTCGATACAGTTTGTCCCGTGTCCTCTGTCCCTCTATAGTTCGATACAGTTTTTGTCCCGTGTCCTCTGTCCTTCTATAGTTCGATACAGTTTTGTCCCGTGTCCTCTGTCCCTCTATAGTTCGATACAGTTTGTCCCGTGTCCTCTGTCCCCGTGTCCTCTGTCCCTCTATAGTTCGATACAGTTTGTCCCGTGTCCTCTGTCCCTCTATAGTTCGATACAGTTTGTCCCGTGTCCTCTGTCCCTCTATAGTTCGATACAGTTTGTCCCGTGTCCTCTGTCCTTCTATAGTTCAGTTCAGTTTGTCCCGTGTCCTCTGTCCCTCTATAGTTCGATACAGTTTGTCCCGTGTCCTCTGTCCCTCTATAGTTCAGTTCAGTTTGTCCCGTGTCCTCTGTCCCTCACTGTGACAAACGTCTCCTTAAATCTCTGTTTCATGTTGGGTCCAGGCGCGATGACGGTGGGGGACCTGGTGATGGTGAACGGCCTGCTCTTCCAGCTCTCCCTCCCGCTCAACTTCCTGGGGACGGTTTATCGAGAGACGAGGCAGGCGCTAATCGACATGAACACGCTCTTCACTCTGCTCAGCGTTGACACCAAGATCAAGGTAACGCCGTTTGTGAGCCGTGCTCTTCTCAATAGAGTTTTTAAGCATAAAAGATTCGGGTTATGATCTTCGATGATGTGAAATCATAGCCTCAGAAAACCTTGATACTTTCTCCGTGTCGTACTTATGCAGCGTTTTGTATGCAGACATTTTTCCAATCGTCGCTCTTCTGTCATGTTTTAACAGGTGAGCCAATAACTTTCTTGCGTCATAAATAAATATCTTCTGTAAACAAAGGGAGTAATCGGCAACGCCTTTTTATTTGTCTGGACTTTATCAGACTCGTCATTTTGGTCTTAAATGTTCGTATTAACCCTCTACATGATCTGAGGTTCATTTTTTTTGTAGTTATTTTTTTTTTTTGTTTTTTATATTTGTTTGAGGTTTTTTTTCTTCCTTTTGAAATTTTATTGTTTTTTGTTGCTGTTTTTTTATGTTGAGGTTTTTTGGGTTTTTTTTTTTTTGTTTTTTTTTTTTTTTTTGTTATTTTGAAGTCATTTTTTGTTTAGTTTTTTTTTTATTTTTAAAAGTTATTTTGAGTTTATTTAGATTTTTTTTGTTATTTTGAGTTTATTTTTCATTTTTTGAGTTATTTTGAGTTTTTTTTTTTTTTTTTTTTTTTTTAATTTGGGTTTTATCATTATTATTTTGAGTTTTTTTGTTTTGTTATTTTAAGGTTTTTTTTTTTTTTTTATTTTATTTTTTATATTTTTTTAAGTTATTTTGAGTTTATTTTGATTTCTTTTTTGTTATTTTAAGTTATTTTTTGTTATTTTGAGTTAATTTATAATTTTTTTTAGTTATTTTGAGTTTTGTTTTGAGTTTATAGTTTTTGTTTTTTGATAAACCGTCTCTCTCTGTCCCTGCTGCTTCAGACTCATGTTGGTCTTAAATGTTCGTATTAACCCTCTACATGATCCTGCGGTTTTTATTTCACGTCTGTGTCTGTAAATCAACATATGAACATTAATAACAGACACATCAGGTCCTTCTTTCCCCGACGTCGCTCCTGTTAGCGTTAGCAGCAGGTTTGACAGCTTTGCTAAACCAGCGATGTGGGCGTCATCCTCAACATCCTCTCTCGGGATTGGCTCTTTGATTGATGATGATTTGTACCCAGGGCCTAGAATTTGGTCCCGTCCCTGCTTCACCCCCGTGACCCACCCCGAGCTGAAGGTGGAGTCATGTGGTGAAGTCTCTCGTGTGTGTTCTTATCTACGCTCTTTACACCAGTGCAGCTTCGATCTTTTAAACCTCTCCATAAGGACCGCTGTACATTCTAAAAATGTGCTTACAGCATATTGTGGCAGGTCAAAGGTTGAAGGTCAGACTCCCACTGGAACACGCTTCCTTCACCATCTGCTTCGACTTCTCAGAGGCCAAAATCCAGGTGGAAACGCTCACATTTTGTACCTGTTGGAGCTGAATTCGTCGTCTGTACAAAATGTGCCTGTGTTCTGAAATAGTTTTAAGCACCAGGATCATTTCTGGTTCAGGGTTTAGAGCGAATCACCACTTACATACATCCACACGCTAAATATAAACTTTAAACATGCTAATCTGACACAAAACGCCTAATGCAAACGCTACAGGCCTCAGAAAACAAGACGTGTACAACTGAGTGAAAGAAGTGAGTCATTACGATTATATTAAAATAACCAGATTTATCACTTTTAACTGCTTTAAAACATGTTCAAGATAAAACAATTAAAGAACTGGTACATCACAAAATGACTCTAATCAGGTTTTAATGCTGTTATCTCCTCAAAAACAGATGTGATGTCATGAAGTGGTAGTTTTCAAGCTCCTTTTACCTTTATTTCAGTAGAAGATTGGCAGTTTTTCCAGGGATGAAATGATCGAAATGATTCTAGAAATGAAGGTGTGTGGAGTTTAAAAGAGGGAAAAGAAAAAAAGAGTGTTTCCTTGTTTGTTTGAGAGAAGAACTCAGCCTAAATCTGCAGTTTGTGTGTTAAACGTGTGTTAATCTGTGAAACAAAACACAACTCCAGGTCTGTTTGTTTTCTGATCTTTGCTCTAATGTTGTTTCCTCGTCACAGAATTATATTGACTCTTAAATGCACTTTTAGTCCACGTCGGCTGCGATTTTACCACCTGCGTAACAATTATTAAACTGATCTCGGGACTGTAACGTCTAAATATTGAAGAAATGTTTAAAAATGTGGTAAAGGCAGTGATATTCAGGTGATAATTGTCATATGGACCAAAGCGTTTGGGCCATTTCCAGTGACATGACGGAACCAAACTTCCACAAAATAATATTAATCATGAATCCTCATTTGTCAAGTCTCTTTAGCAACTATTACAAAATAAAATTACATTACATTTAGTTGCAGCAGCTTCAGTTCTGGTCAGATTACTGCTGGACGCTGCCTTATATCTGTCTGAAGGAGGAGCTAACACATCGTCGTCACACCTATTAGCATACCAGCTATTAGCATACGGGCTAGCGCTGTTGTTTTTCTTTAGATTTAGGTCTGAGGATGGAGTTTTAAATGGGAGGTGGATGATGGATTAGCAGTAAAGTGCTAAAAAGCAAAAGGAGCCACAAAGGGAACCTCATCCCTCCTTTGCTCTTTGTAGAAATGCCCAATAACAGTTTTAACCCTCTAGCTCCCCCTGTATTTGAAGGTGTAGTGTGACAGTGAGGTGAATACTAAGATGATGTTCCATAAGATTTAGATATGTTTATATTCATAATGGTTTGCAGTACAGCTTCATCTCGTATGCACTTTTGTTTTGTGTCTATCGACTATAAGTGACGACCAAGGACAGTGTAAGACTCACGTGGCCTTTGAAGAGACACGTTGTGTTTTCTTTCAGGACCAGAGCTGTAGGGAGTGAAGCTCAGTGTTCAGTGTTAACCTCCCTTACAAGGTGTTGGACTATCATTGCATCAGACGAGGCCCCTTATTCCAGTGGCTCCTCTGTATCTCTTCTTCTTTCTTTCTGCCTCAGTCGACTAATCCCTCTGATGATTTGCCCTAGGAGAAGGATCTTGCCCCAGCCTTAGCCGTCACTCCACAGGACGCCACCATTCGCTTTGAGGACGTCTACTTTGAATACTTAGAGGGCCAAAAAGTGTTAAACGGAGTGACTTTCGATGTGCCCGCTGGAAAAAAGGTGGCTATAGTTGGCGGCAGCGGGTCGGGGTAGGTGTCTGCTGCGTCTCGTGTGGAAGCAGCAGTGTTATCTCCAGAGATCATCTGGAGGCTGAGACAAAGCTGATTATTTGTTTCATGTTTCAGGAAGAGCACCATTGTGCGGCTGCTGTTCCGCTTCTATGAGCCGCAGCAGGGGAACATCTTCATCGCCGGGCAGAATATTCGAGAAGTCGGCCTCGACAGTTTGAGGAAAGCTCTGGGGGTCGTTCCTCAGGTTTGTCACACGGCACATTCTCAAAGAGACACTGTGTGTGAGACACTGTGTGTGTGAGACACAGTGTGTGTGTGAGACAGTGTCTGTGTGTGTGTGTGTGTGTGTGTGTTGTGTGTGTGTGTGTGTATGAGACTGTGTGTGTGTGAGACACAGTGTGTGTGAATGAGATTGTGTGTATGAGACACTGTCTGTGTGTATGAGACACGGTGTGTGTGTGTGAGAGAGACACAGTGTGTATATATATGACACTGATTTAATAAAAATGATTAAAATCATTTTTAAAATGATGAAAACCTAAACACTAAAAGAGGTGACACCATTATAACAGAGTGGATAGAACAGAGCTGCTGCGGCTCAGGCTTATCTGAACAGATGGTCCACAAACTATATTTTTTTAGTCATTTTTCTCGTTGCCTCCTACCGCCTTTATCTGCAGTTCTCTATTTGTGTCTTAGCTGCTAAAAACGCTCCGTTTTCTGTAGGACGCTGTGCTCTTCCACAACACAATCTTCTACAACCTGCAGTACGGGAACATCCACGCCACAGCGGAGGACGTGTACCAGGTCGCTCGCCTGGCGGGCCTCCACGACGCCATCCTCAAGATGCCCCACGGCTACGACACCCAGGTGGGGGAGCGGGGCCTGAAGCTCTCAGGTGAGCTTCTGTTTAAACATCTTTAGTGTAGTGCTTTGTGTCATTACTGTAGTGTGTAATACAAAGACTCATTTATGATGAATATTTAGAACATGTTATTTGTGCTCGGAGCTCCTCTTCTGACATTTGGAACAAGAAATAAACAGTTTATATCTTAGACACAAAATGTGTCACAGATACGGTTTATTTCCTCTGTGTAACTGGCCTCAGTGATGCACAAGGCTGTGTCGTATGTCACTGTAATTATCCTTCAGCTCATTTAGCCCACGTGACTGAACACTTCACTCAACAACACCAACACTCAGCAACACCAACACTCAGCAACACCACCACCACGTGAACACCAACTGAACACTGACTTCACTCAGCAACACCACCAACAAAAATGCACACCCCATGAAACGAACGAAAGCAACGGCAAAAAAATGATACCTTATGCTGGTTTAGAGACGGTGGTTTTTCAGACCAGACAGTTTCAGACGGTGTTTCAGACACTGTTTCAGATGCTGTTTCAGACGCTTCAGTGTTTCAGACACTGTTTCAGACACTGTTTCAGACGCTGTTTCAGACGCTGTTTCAGACGCTGTTTCAGACGCTGTTTCAGACGCTGTTTCAGACGCTGTTTCAGACCTTCCTTCTGGAGCCTGTGTCCGTCACACACCTGATCCTCCGTCTTTAAACCTGTTTTAAGACGTGGCAGTTATCAGCACAAATCTAACGTTAACTGTTTATGTTTATTTAGGAGGAGAGAAGCAGCGTGTCGCCATCGCTCGCGCTCTAAAAGGGGGGACGTGGTAATTAAAAAAGGCTAATCCTCCTATTCTCTGTACATGTAGCGATGAGCGAACCACCCTCGGCCAGAAATCCCGCGGACTCGATCACAGAAGAGGTGAGTCTGAACTAACCCACTGAACTGACTCAGTAACAGAAGAGGTGAGTATGGAACAGACTCACTGAACATGCTCTAATGTGCACTTTCACCAGAGAGTGTGTGAGTGTGTGAGTGTGTGGGGGGGACTGGTGGGTGTGTGTATGGCCAATATATGTGTGTTGTTGTGTGTATGTGTATGTGTATGTGATATATATGTGTGTCCCTGTAATGTGTGTGTATGGTGTATATTTATGTGGTGTCTGTATATGTGTGTGTGTATGTGTTGGGTTCTCCACCTGCCCTTTAATCACATCTTTATATTTAACAAAAACCACAGTGTTTCACATCATCACAGAGTGTGTGTTTGTTAACTGGACTTGTCTATATGTTCTAGTGTACTGGCTCTTAAACAAATAGTGTTTTGTTTCTGAGTGACTTGGCGTTTCGCCCTGGCGTTTCGCCCTGGCGTTTCGCCCTGGCGTTTCGCCCTGGTGTTTCGCCCTGCTATGTCGTGTCATTCTTGTTTTTCACGTTGTGCCTCGACTCTTTTCTCACTGACTCTATACAGTCGCTCGTAAAGCTTGACCTTGTGTCTTGTTCCAGAACATTCTGACTTCGATGAAGGTGATGGTGAAGGACAGAACGTCAGTGTTCATCGCCTCAGAAAAAAAAGACTTTTCCCACCCCCATTGTCGAAAAGGGGGGGGAGAAAAAGCAGAAAGGAGTGAGCTCAGCATTGTGGAAGTCAGTCCCAGGTACGGGGCCCCTGTCTCAGTGGGGGCCAGTGTGCGGGGGGCGCTTTTTCTATTTAGCCCAGTTCAGTATCACTATTCAGACAAGAAAATTATATGGAAGCTGGCAGTTCAATTAGTTTCCAGTTGCATTAAGGAAACTGATTTAAAGGAAAAAATGTTTTTCCCCCTGTGTTTGAACGGGGGGGACCTGGACTCTGGTCGGTCTGGAGCATCTGCTTTTTCTGATCAGTTTGTCTCCAAAGTGCCTGAGCTGGTGCTTAGTTTTCTCATTAACGTCCAGAGCGACATCACGCCTCGGGTCCAAACGTACAGATTGTGTTCTCCATAAGGGCTCATTACAGCGGTCAGACCCGGCGAGACGTTTTATTTCTATTCATGACTTATAAAGAATGGGCCATAGTCCAGACAATGAAGTGAGAACAAGAACAGAGCCTTTGAATCGACGTGTTTATCAGCAGCACTGCTCTTTAGTGTAAGTTTTACACTAAACTGTTCTTTACGAAGCCTGAAACATTCTAAATATCAAGGTGCAGGTTCTGTGTTTGGTCATTTGTGCTTTACGTGGCCTGAGTCTGTAGAACATAAAGTGACACCTCCCGCCTGCATCCTGTGTCTGACTGGGGCTCTTCCTCAGAACAGCAGTGTCCATTTAAGCTTCCATGTTTACCAGTCAGATGGGAGGGATCAGAGGAGTGTGGTGTGAATGCATGTTTGCGTGTCATCTCTCGGATGCGTTTGCCGGTGTCACCAGCAGAGGACTGCCTGCGGCGCTCATTAAAATAACGAGCAGAAGGAGTCTCATGCTCATCTTGGGTGCACTAAAGATGGTGCCAACACCTCTGCACGCTCATGTAAAGTGGGGGAAGGGGCAGGTTCATTTGTGTTGCACTGTGTGGGAGGGAAGAGTGTTTTCTGCCTGTGAATGTGCGTCTGTGTGTGAGAGCCATATTTTGGTGATAAATGCAACAGTTGTTGGGGAGGCGGTAAGCTTTCTAGGGGAGCACACTTGTCGACAGTGTGGTCAGAGCTGCGCACAACAAGATGATGGCTGAAAGAGTCATCGTTTATGCTGCCGTCTCCAGGACTCTGGTCTTTGACACCATCTGATCTTTTGTGTTTTAATCCAGGGTAAAGTGGCAGAGAGAGGCACCCACCAGGCCCTCCTCAATATCCCCAACAGTTTGTATTCAGACCTGTGGAACACACAAAACAGCAAAATCCTGAGCAGCCAGAGCAGCTCAGAGGCTCCAGTGGAACGCCTGTCCCAAAAGGAAGAGGAGAGGAAGAAGCTGCAGGAGGAGATCCTGAACAGTGTGAAGGGCTGTGGGAACTGCTCGTGCTGAGGACGTCACTCAGACTCCGGGTCACCTGCTCCGTGGGAGGCGGGGCCCCAGACCCCTGTCTCCTGCTGTGGGTGATGGACACGGCTCAGTAGAACGAGAACAGAACTGGAAGCCTGTGTTTCACACTGGCTCCTGTCCAGAGATGTTTCCTCAGCTGAAGCGATTTATAAAGAAACCTGTATCTCACATATGTGTAAGACATCTGCTGTCAACACACACCCTGCATTTTACATCAGGTTTATAACAAAACAAATACAATGTTATGTAATGAGATTCTGGTCTGGACATGGACACAATTCAAATATGTTTTATATTTAATTTATTTTCAAAACATAGATGAGGCTTTTATTATATAAAAATACTAATTCTTGGCTGGTGATGGTAATGGTAAGTTTTTTGGCCGTCGTGAAATTATTTTTCAGTATTTTTTGCCAAAGCTGAAATTTGAAGTTTGTTTAACGCGAACCTCATTTTTTCATCCGACGTGAGATAAAGATGCACAAGTGTTTCACATTTACATAGGATTATATCAGCATCATATAGAAAAATCACTAAATAAATCCATACGACGTGATGCTTCCCTGGAATATTTGGCTTTATCTCATTTAACCCTGAATGTGACTGTTTTGAACTGTTTTGTTTGACTTTACACTTCGTTATGAAGGGTCAGTGTATTTTGTCCTTGTTTCTGAGGACTGTGATCTGCGCACCTTTTGGTAAAAGTAAATAATAAAAGTGATCTCTCTAGTGACACTATGTACAGCTTTTATCGTTCTGATTTGTCTACTGTCTGAAAACATTTTGAAATAAAAAATAAAAGTAAAGATCCAAAATAACTTCACTTGGGATTTGGTTTCTTCAATCTGAGGGAACAACTCAGAGCTGGTCCACATGTTAGACCTATGTTCACTACTGAGAATGACGGGGCATCTGGCTTTTCTGCAGGTGCCTGACGCCTCTTTAAGGACCTGCTCCGTCACAACAGAACTGACACAGACCTGACCTCCTGCGCCGCTCCGTAAACCCTCGCTCTGTTTGCTGAGGAAGCCACACATAATAGATGAAAGTCAACTTTGATAGAGCCTGATTATAAAAGAGCCGAGGGAGGTGGGGTGGGGGAAACGGGGGGTGGAGGAGGGTGGAGGTGGGGGAGGTGGGGACGGGGGGTGGGGACCATTACAGGTTGGATGGCTCTTCTTTCAAGCGTCAGATGTCCGCGCTGACGGCTGGATGTTAATGGCGTCCTTCTAATCTAACCCGGGACGAGATTATGGGCCTGTTCATTAGTGACTAGTTCCACTACTGCCCCCAACAGGTCGTCTGCGCTAATTATTCACTGAGCTGCTCTGTGATGTGAGCAGGTTCAAAACTGTTTCCCTTTCACATTCCCTTTAGAGAAATGTGTGTTGTGATCATGGACTGTACATATAAACAGACAGAGCTAACGTGCTAGCGGCCGCGTGCCAAACAGGAAGTGATCGTGGCCGTGTTTTCAGCTCCATCGGCTCCAATTCACTTTGCATTGAAAAACTAACTGCTGCTGTCAGACTCATTTTGGTCTTAAATGTTCGTATTAACCCTCTACATGATCCTGGACTTCATTTATTGAGTTTGTTTGTTTATTTATTTTGAGTTTTTTTTATTTATTTTTTTTTTTGAATTTTTTGGGGGGGGTATTTTGAAGGTTTTGTTTTTTGTTTTTTTTTATTTTGAGTTCTTTCTTTTTTCTTTTTTTTTTTTTAGTTATGTTGAGTTATATTTTTATTTATTTTTAAAATTTTTTGGGGGGGTTATTTTGAAGGTTTTGTTTTTGTTTTTTTTAAATTTTGAGTTCTTTATTTTTTTTATTTTTTTAGTTATTTTGAGTTATATTTTTATTTATTTTTTTGTTCTTTTGAGTTTTTTTATTTTATTTATTTTTTTTGTTTATTTTTTGTCTTTTGAAAAACTGTCTCGATCGACTCATATGTTTTTTTAGCTAACCTGCCAGCCTCTGATTCCAGCTCAATTCTCTCTGTCCCTGCTGCTGTCAGACTCATGTTGGTCTTAAATGTTCGTATTAACCCTCTACATGATCCTGGGGTTTTTATTTCACGTCTGTGTCTGTAAATCAACATATGAACATTAATAACAGACACATCAGGTCCTTCTCTCCCCGACGTCGCTCCTGTTAGCGTTAGCAACAGGTTTGATTGACAGCGTTGCTAAGTGTCCGCTCCCTGTTAAACCAGCGGTGTGGAAGTTAATGGGCGTTACCTTCAACATCCTCGCTCCTGAGAGCCGAGGCCTGAAGTCGTAGATTCACTGACGAAGACGAGTTCTGCACAGATCAAGTGTTTTGTTATTAGCTAAAGTCCAAAATGGAGCCTGTGAATGTTTTATTATGTGGTGAATGTGGCTCATAGAACATTAAAGGTTCTATATCACATAAAACTGACCCTTGTGAAGCTTTAATCCATGTTCTAATGCGGTTTCCTCCTGAAAAACACACTGGAGTTGTGTTTTTCATTCTCACGTCTGAGTATTATTAGTCTGTAACATCTCCAAAGCTCAAAATGCTCTGTTCCACCTTGTGATGTCATAAAGCTGCAGCTCCTTTTACCTCCTTGTTCTGTAGCGACTGACGACACCAGAAACAAACAGCTTTGTATTAAATCAAACATTATGAAACTTTCTGGGCCGATGGTTTTATTACATCAGTGTTATGGAAGCCGATATCTAGTCCAGCAAATTTCAGTGTTGCAGCCGTAATTTTGTGACGATCTGCAGCACCCTGACTGAAGTGCGCCCTCTTGAGGCGTGTGGACAGTCTGCAGGTGGCTTCACGCTCGTCACATTCGTGGCCCGAGTCTCCACTGGCACCGCGGCTCCACAAACCTCCACCAGCGCGAGGCCGAGGGCATCTTAGTCTTGATAAATATGCAACGAGGCCCCAGAGAAGATGTAGTTATTTCCACCGTTTTGTGTGGGAGTGTGATTTTATATGCGTAATCCCAGTGTACTATGTCAGTGCTCGTGGTCAGAATGAGGAGGAATATTCACAGAAAACTTGAACATACACAGACTTTGGGTAAATACCTGAAGTTTTCTGTTTCGTGCTCTGTCTTTGCTGCTGCTGCTGCTTCTTTTTCTTCATCTGCTGCTTCTTCTTTCTCTGCTGCTGTATGATGTAACCTCTGAGCCTGTGTTGGTGAATCCAGGCCATTCAGAGCGAAAACAGCAGTGAGTCTGTGACCAGCGATTCACAACAAGAGAATTTTACATTTCATTTACACATTAAAGCTTCACTACGTAACTTTTGTGATGTCCTGTGTGTGTCCTTGTACATCACTTTAACATAGTCTATGCTGTAATTTTACATCACTTTGCTAAAAGCTTGAATGACATGTATCTTCTCCACAGATTCTGATCATTTTACTTGTCTTGATGAGTTTTTATTGCTAAAAACAGATCAGTTGAATGACATGTATCTTCTCCACAGATCTGATCTGTGACTTGTCCTGATGGCGTCACCTCCCTGTCTCTATAGACCCGGTTCCGGGGCTGTAGCTGTGTGTCTCGGACTCGGTTCTGGGGATGTAAAACGTGTGTCGGACTCGGTTCTGGGGCTGTGTGTGTGTGTCTCGGACTCGAACCGAATAAGTTCCTCTGTACCTTGTGTCGGACTCGTCCCATCTGGGGCCGTACGTGTGTCGGACTCGGTTTCTGGGGCTGTACTGTGTGTCGGACTCGGTTCTGGGGCCGTACGTGTGTCGTCCGAACTCGGTTCTGGGGCCGTACATGTGTCGGACTCGGTTCTGGGGCTGTGGTGTGTGTCGGACTCGGTTCTTGGCCTGTACGTGTGTCGGACTCGGTTCCGGGGCCGTACGTGTGTCGGACTCGGTTCTGGGGCTGTACGTGTGTTGGACTCGGTTCTGGGGCTGTACGTGTGTCGGACTCGGTTCTGGGGCTGTACATGTGTCGGACTCGGTTCTGGGGCTGTGTGTGTGTGTCGGACTCGGTTCTGGGGCTGTACTTGCGTCGGACTCGGTTCTGGGGCTGTACGTGTGTCGGACTCGGTTCTGGGGCTGTGTGTGTGTGTCGGACCCGGTTCTGGGGCTGTACGTGTGTCGGACTCGGTTCTGGGGCTGTACTTGCGTCGGACTCGGTTCTGGGGCCGTACGTGTGTCGGACTCGGTTTCCTGGGGCTGTGTGTGTGTGTCGGACTCGGTTCTTGGCCTGTACGGTGTGTCGGACTCGGTTCTGGGGCTGTAGGTGTGTGTGTCGGACTCGGTTCCGGGGCCGTACGTGTGTCGGACTCGGTTCTGGGGATGTACGTGTGTCGGACTCGGTTCTGGGGCTGTACATGTGTCGGACTCGGTTCTGGGGCTGTGTGTGTGTGTCGGACTCGGTTCTGGGGCTGTACTTGCGTCGGACTCGGTTCTGGGGCCGTACGTGTGTCGGACTCGGTTCTGAAGCATCACTTCTGCTGCTCTGACACATGAGACACACATGAGGTAATTAAACCCGAGGATAATTTGATCATCTGTATTTATCATCTTCCTTTTTTCCGGGGCCTTGTTGCTGTGGCAGCCGTCAGAGCAGGGAAGCTCAGACTTCTCCCTCCCCAGACACTTCCTCCAGCTCCTCCGGTGGGACCCCTAAGGCGTTCCCAGGCCAGTCGAGGGACATAGTCCCTCCAGCGTGTCCTGGGTCTTCCCTGGGAGCTCCTCCTGGTGGGACATGAACACCTCCCACCTCCGATGGCTCCTCTCGACATGGAGGAGCAGCGGCTCTACTCCAAGCGCTTCACCGGCTCTCTAAGGCAGTGCCCACCCACTTTGTGGAGGAAACTCATTCTGACCATGTGTATCCGCCATCTTGTCCTTTCAGTCATCACCCAAAGCTCATGACCATAGATGAGAGAAGGAACAGACTAAACCAGGGACTAAACCAGGTCTAAACCAGGGACCACAGGTGAGGGCAGGAACATAGATTGACCAGTAAATCCAGAGCTTTATCCACCACCTTGTCCTTTCGGTCTTTACCCAAACTCGTCTTTCATTCTGACATATTAAATTTGACTGAAAATTTGGAGCATCTAAAACTGTAAATGAAGTGGCAAAATGTGTCTGGTCCAGCTAAATAATCTCAGAAACTGGACCTGGACTTTTCCTCAGCACAACATGGAGACGCTCTCACTCAAACTTCATCAGAACAGGCGGCACAGGTTTAGGCCTAACAGGTTTGTCTCATTTCCTAAGGCGGAGTTAAGCTTTGTTTGTATTTATATGTTGTAATGTTCAAACTGAAGTCGTGCCTCTGACCTGAGGATCTTGGTTCACGGTTGTTGTTCGTTGTGTGAGCGTAGGTCCAGAAGTTCTCCTGTTTCTTCATCAAACCCCAGCCCCACAGCCTTCACAGCACTTCAGGTGTGAGCTTAAAGGTGAAGCTGTCGGTCAATTTTTCTCACAGAAGAAAATGTATTTTTGGAGCTGCGGATATAGAAATGTGAGGTTACTATGGAGATCATTAGCACGAGTGACATAAAGCAAAAAGAAACACAAAGAGGATGAGAGGAGGTGTGTTTACCTGCTGCACTTCTTTACCTCCATCTTTACCTCCAAGACGTTCACCAAAAGTCAAACCTCGTCTTCAGTCGACCTGTCGCCATAACGACTGTGAAGAACGACATATCGCTCCAGGGACATACTGTGATAAACGATAAACGACTAACACGACGATAAACGACTTTCTCCAACGGACTCAAGAACAATAAAAGAAAAGAAACACAGTAAAACATGTTTAAACTGGAGGGACTGTGTCTCTCAGACACGTGGGTCCCACAGGAGCAGCTGGAGGAAGTGTCTGGGGTGAGGGAAGTCTGGGAGTCCCTGATTAGACTGATGCCCCCACGACCTGGGCCTGGATAAGAAGAAAATGAATGGATGAATGGATGGATAGGTGGATAGGTGGATGAGTAGATGGATGGACAGTTGGATGGATGGATGGATGGATAGGTAGAGACAGTGGGGCGACAGTAGTAGTAGTTGAGTGTTTGTCACTGATCTGAAGGTTGGCGGTTCAAATCCCGCTCTCTACATAAACATCATTGGTTGAGTGGTTAGATCCACTGACTCCAGGGTTGGCGGTGCAATTCCAGCCCTCACAGATGCACAGATTTATACTTGTACTTTTGCACTTCCAGAGCTGCAGCTGTGGCTCTGCTTCCCTCTGAGCTGCACAAAGACACTGTAGAAATCTTAGCTACAAGTTTCCAAATTGAAAAATAATTCTTTATGGAGTAAAACCACGTGACCCTGAGGCCCGCTGAGGCCCGCTGAGGCCTGTGCTTTGGCCTCACTCATGTGGTGGACTTGTATTACCCAGGATTTAATGAGTGAAATAATAAAAAGTGACCAAAGACACTGCCAGTATCACACTCACACACAGAGCGCGTTAATTACTGCACATTAAACAAACTTGCAAAAGTTGTGAAGAGTATTTATACATGAACTTTTCTGAGGTTACTGCAGTAATGAGCCACTGACGACAGTAGAAGTACACACAGGTCTCTGTGGAGCGTCTCTGGTCCTACTGGACCAGGACAGACCAGGACAGACCCGTCCACACCGTCCCCAGAGCTTCTCCTCAGGCGGCTTCAAGATTCATCAAAAATCATTAATGCAAATAAAACTGCAGCCCCATGTGTGCAGGCCCTGTGTGTACAGGTCCTGTATGTGCAGGTCCTGTGTGTGCAGGTCCTGTATGTGCAGGCCCTGTGTGTGCAGGCCCTGTGTGTGCAGGTCCTGTGTGTGCAGGTCCTGTATGTGCAGGTCCTGTGTGTGCAGGTCCTGTCCTGTGTGTGTACAGGTCCTGTGTGTGTACAGATCCTGTCCTGTGTGTGTACAGGTCCTGTGTGTACAGATCCTGTCCTGTGTGTGTGCAGGTCTTGTGTGTACAGGTCCTGTCCCTGTGTGTACAGGATCTGTGTGTACAGGTCCTGTCCTGTGTGTGTACAGGTCCTGTGTGTGCAGGTCCTGTCCTGTGTGTGCAGGTCCTGTCCTGTGTGATGGGGAGACATGAGAATCTAAAATATTGGGATATGGAACAGACACATTTTTCTATCAGGTTTATATTTTGAGATGATTTAAAGGTTTTGTTGGACAAATGTGACGAGTCAGTTCTGTATGAAACAAAAAGGGACATGTGTCTGTCCTGTTCTCTGTGTTTTTGGTCTTGTTCTCTCTGTGTCTCTGGTCTTGTTCTCCTCTGTGTCTCTGGTCCTGTTCTCTCTGTGTGTCTCTGGTCCTGTTCCTCTGTGTTTTGGTCTTGTTCTCTGTGTGTCTCTGGTCTTGTGTGCAGGTCTGTGTGTTTGGTCTTGTTCTCTCTGTGTCTCTGGTCCTGTTCTCTCTGTGTCTCTGGTCCTGTTCTCTCTGTGTTTTTGGTCTTGTTCTCTCTGTGTCTCTGGTCCTGTTCTCTCTGTGTCTCTGGTCCTGTTCTCTCTGTGTTTTGGGTCCTGTTCTCTCTGTGTCTGTCAGGTTCTCTCTGTGTCTCTGGTCTTGTTCTCTCTGTGTTTTTGGTCTTGTTCTCTCTGTGTCTCTGGTCTTGTTCTCTCTGTGTCTCTGGTCTTGTTCTCTCTGTGTCTCTGGTCTTGTTCTCTCTGTGTTTTTGTGCAGGTCTCTGTGTCTCTGGTCCTGTTCTCTCTGTGTCTTTGGTCCTGTTCTCTCTGTGTCCTCTGGTCTTGTTCTCTCTGTGTCTCTGGTCTTGTTCTCTCTGTGTTCTCTGGTCTTGTTCTCTCTGTGTCTCTGGTCCTGTTCTCTCTGTGTTTTTGGTCTTGTTCTCTCTGTGTCTCTGGTCTTGTTCTCTCTGTGTCTCTGGTCTTGTTCTCTCTGTGTCTCTGGTCTTGTTCTCTCTGTGTCTCTGGTCTTGTGTTTGTGGTCTTTGTTCTCTCTGTGTCTCTGGTCCTGTTCTCTCTGTGTCTCTGGTCCTGTTCTCTCTGTGTCTCTGGTCCTGTTCTCTCTGTGTCTCTGGTCCTGTTCTCTCTGTGTCTCTGGTCCTGTTCTCTCTGTGTCTCTGGTCCTGTTCTCTCTGTGTCTCTGGTCCTGTTCTCTCTGTGTCTCTGGTCTTGTTCTCTCTGTGTCTCTGGTCTTGTTCTCTCTGTGTCTCTGGTCTTGTTCTCTCTGTGTCTCTGGTCCTGTTCTCTCTGTGTCTCTGGTCTTGTTCTCTCTGTGTTTTTGGTCTTGTTCTCTCTGTGTTTTTGGTCTTGTTCTCTCTGTGTCTCTGGTCTTGTTCTCTCTGTGTCTCTGGTCCTGTTCTCTCTGTGTTTCTGGTCCTGTTCTCTCTGTGTCTCTGGTCCTGTGTTCTCTCTGTGTCTCTGGTCTTGTTCTCTCTGTGTGTTTGGTCTTGTTCTCTCTGTGTTTTTGGTCTTGTTCTCTCTGTGTCTCTGGTCCTGTTCTCTCTGTGTCTCTGGTCCTGTTCTCTCTGTGTCTCTGGTCCTGTTCTCTCTGTGTCTCTGGTCCTGTTCTCTCTGTGTCTCTGGTCTTGTTCTCTCTGTGTATTTGGTCTTGTTCTCTCTGTGTTTTTGGTCTTGTTCTCTCTGTGTCTCTGGTCTTGTTCTCTCTGTGTCTCTGGTCTTGTTCTCTCTGTGTTTTTGGTCTTGTTCTCTCTGTGTCTCTGGTCTTGTTCTCTCTGTGTCTCTGGTCTTGTTCTCTCTGTGTCTCTGGTCTTGTTCTCTCTGTGTCTCTGGTCTTGTTCTCTCTGTGTCTCTGGTCTTGTTCTCTCTGTGTCTCTGGTCTTGTTCTCTCTGTGTCTCTGGTCTTGTTCTCTCTGTGTCTTTGGTCTTGTTCTCTCTGTGTCTCTGGTCTTGTTCTCTCTGTGTCCTCATGTGACTTGTAGTTGACTCTCGGTATAAGACAATAGTCCCTCGTCCCGCGTGTCATGTCCACGCGCGGTGATTGTGTCTGGTGTGTGGCACGCGCGTGCACTGCGGTTCAGTGTTAATTGGTCAGGCGCGTGCACAGGCGGCGTGTCCACATACTGCGCGTGCGTGTGGGGCGTGCTCGCGGCGGATCGTCCCGCACAAACACGAGCATCGATTCATTATTCATGCCATTGCAGCTGCCCGGTTCTGATCCGGCTCTGATCCGGCTCTACCTGATCCGCTCAGTGCGTCGTCCGCACGCGCGCACGCCTGCGTGCCCTGCGTCGCCTGTGCGCGCGCTCATACGTCCAAACCCCGAGAAGAAACGAAAAAGAGAGAGAACAGCGCGCGCCTACGAGAGAGAGCGCGCTCGAGGAGGAGAGGTCCAGCTGCTGCAAAAAAAACAGAAAGAAAAAAAACACACCGCGACAATGGCAACATCCAACCGCGCGTGAAAACAGACGAGGCCGGAGGAGGCGCGACACCGGGAGCGTGACAGAGAGCCGCGGGGACGCGGGGGACATGCCGCCTGCCCCGTAGAACGAGTCCTGGAATAAGAATCGGCCCGTGATTTGAAAATGGAGGAGCGGCGCGGGAGAGGAGCCTGTCTCCATCACTGAGGCGCGTCCACCTGCTCTTTTCTGGAGGCCAGGCCCGGGCTGCTGCTGAGGCGGCGGCGGGGAGGGCGGGGGGGTAACATGCAGGGGCAGTGTGCGCGTGAAGGGGCAAAAAACACGCAGATCCCACACTGTCCAAAGAGCCGCTGAGAAGGAGCCCATTGCGACGAGGAGAGAAGAAAAAAGCACGCACTGGAGGTAGGAACGATACTACGCTGCTACATTTGAGGCTGTGTGTGTCAATAAGGAGTCGGATCTTTCGGCTCTGACAGTGTAATGTCTCTGCGATGCATCGGGCTCGTTTTGAGCTCAGGGTTTGTGCACAGGGACTGGGCTTGTGCACACAGGGACTGGGTTTGCTCATAGGCAGGGCAGTCGTTCACACTCGGAGCATGTGCTGTAGTATCGGCTCTGGGACAGCTGCAGGAGCCGCCGTGCTCTCGGCTCTTTAGGCTGGATGCTTGCATACTGCACACATATGTTGGTGCGTTAGGCGCGTACATAGAGCCTCAGTGCACGTGGCACGTGCTCGTTCACCCTGATGCTCGTGTGACTCTTGTGTTTTGGAGATTGGCCTGTGGACGTCATTTTGAATCAGCCTCTGCGCCCGGAGCTTCACCAAACGAACGAACGAACGAACAGGGGGAATAATCTCTCTCCTAAACTGATGAAAGATTCATGAATGGACCATTGAAACCAATGCGCTCACACATCATCCACACAGGCCTGTGATCAGCCCAATCAATGATTCATGCGCGATTTAGACGCACAAAGTCTTAAACTGGTCCCGCTCCTGACGCAGAGGACACCCAGGTGCGGCCTGCGTGAGAGAAAACTGCACTGAGGGTCACTGCTCCTCTGAGCAGGAGGCTCCCTCTGAGCAGGAGGCTCCCTCCTGATGTTTGGCTCCCAGGCCCCGCAGCTCAGGCTGTACAGAGTCAGGACACAGAGTCACACTGTTCACAGAGAGACAGGACAGAGTCAGGACACAGAGTCAGAGACAGGACACAGAGACAGAGTCAGGACGTGCACAGAGACAGGACAGAGTCAGGACGTGCACAAAGACAGGACACAGAGACAGAGTCAGGACGTGCACAGAGACAGGACAGAGTCAGGACACAGAGTCAGGACGTGCACAAAGACAGGACACAGAGACAGGACACAGAGACAGGACACAGAGACAGGACACAGAGACAGGACACAGAGACAGGACACAGAGACAGGACACAGAGACAGGACACAGAGACAGGACACAGAGACAGGACACAGGTGCAGACAGAGGGAGACACTGGAGTCTGGAGACAAACTCACTTCCATTAAAGGGGATGATTTTAGGCAGTGAGATGAGGCTCACATTGTGACTCCTTTGACCCTGGAGGACAGGGCGTGTGGGGCCTCAGTCTGTGGGGCCTCGGTCTGTGGGGCCTCAGTCTGTGGGGCCTCGGTCTGTGGGGCCTCGGTCTGTGGGGCCTCGGTCTGTGGGGCCTCGGTCTGTGGGGCCTCAGTCTGTGGGGCCTCGGTCTGTGGGGCCTCAGTCTGTGGGACCTCGGTCTGTGGGGCCTCGGTCTGTGGGGCCTCGGTCTGTGGGGGGGCTCGGTCTGTGGGGCCTCAGTCTGTGGGGCCTCGGTCTGTGGGGGGCCTCGGTCTGTGGGGCCTCACAGACTCTTGGTTTGTTATAAATGTGGATTATGCACATACACGTGTGTATGTGCCTGTTACAGAGCACACATGTGTACAGTGTGTACAGTGTGTCGGGGCACACGTGTGTACAGTGTGTACAGTGTGTCAGGGCACACGTGTGTACAGTGTGTACAGTGTGTATAGTATGTCAGGGAACACGTGTGTACAGTGTGTACAGTGTGTACAGTGTGTCGGGGCACACGTGTGTACAGTGTGTACAGTGTGTCAGGGCACACGTGTGTACAGTGTGTACAGTGTGTATAGTATGTCAGGGAACACGTGTGTACAGTGTGTACAGTGTGTCAGGGAACACGTGTGTACAGTGTGTACAGTGTGTCGGGGCACACGTGTGTACAGTGTGTACAGTGTGTCAGGACACATGTGTGTACAGTGTGTACGGTGTGTATAGTATGTCAGGGAACACGTGTGTACAGTGTGTACAGTGTGTCAGGACACACGTGTGTACAGTGTGTACAGTGTGTCGGGGTACACGTGTCTACAGTGTGTACAGTGTGTCGGGGCACACGTGTGTACAGTGTGTACAGTGTGTCGGGGCACACGTGTGTACAGTGTGTATAGTGTGTATAGAGTGTCGGGGCACACGTGTGTACAGTGTGTACAGTGTGTCGGGGCACACGTGTGTACAGTGTTTATAGTGTGTCGGGGCACACGTGTGTACAGTGTGTACAGTGTGTACAGTGTGTCGGGGCACACGTGTGTACAGTGTTTATAGTGTGTCGGGGCACACGTGTGTCTGGGCCTCTCAGATTCTCCTGGTGTGTTGTCGATCCTCTTTCAGTTTAAAGTGTTTGAGAAATTGAGCCCGATGCCACAGTTTGGCTCTGGCTCCGTTTCACATTAGGACAGAGGGGCTTTTCACACACACAGTGTGTTTCTAATGCTGTGAGTGTGATGCTGCTGCAGTGGAGCAGGAGCCTGTGGACTCGGCTCTTATCTCCTCTGGCCCATGTGTGCTTCTCCACGCTCCTCCACAGCCTGAGGCCTCCTCGTCTGAGCACAGGAGAGTCTCAATTATACACAACAAACCCATCATCATCCATCACGCTCTGACAGCTGGGGGTCTTGTTATTTATATATGCTAATCGTATTATGGATCAATATTTTGAATGTGTTATGCTGCTGTGAAATACATGTGGGATTTACCTGTTTCACCTGTACGGACCCTCCCAGACAGTAGAGGGCGCCTCTCGTTGGGCAGACGTGGGTGATGTGCTCGTGTTTAAGTGTTTAGATGTGTGAAGTTTGGTTCTGACACTGAGCTGCTGCTGTAAGTCAGATAAACGGTGAATGTTCATTTTCTCTGGTTTTACTGTGTAGTCTTGATATTTTACATATTGTTCAGGGAGTAAATATGGACGATTAACGATGATACTGGAACTTATTTATGCCACTGACACAAAACAAAAGAGTTAGTCGTTAGTTTGAGTCAGACAAGTTATTTATTCAACCTTTTACGGCTTAAATCTGATCATACAGACAAAATATAAACAAAAATGTCCCAGTTTTGCAAAGAAAATATAATGATGTTGATGGTAGTGACAGGTCTGTTCTGAGGTCACGGGTTTGACCTCTGACCCCTGTTATCCACAAACCCTCTGATGTAAATGAAACATGTATAAATCGATACGTATCAATACTTCACTGTTATATCTTGTTATTTCTCGTTTGGTGACATGAAGAACAGCCACAGAGGCGAATATCCTTCAGAATAACCTTGTATTGAATATTAAAACATTAAAAACAGGAGCAGGTGTGACTGTAAATGTTTATCTCACATTATTAAAGTGCTGCAGTGGCTCCAGTTTCAAATGGATTTTATGAAGCAAAATAACCAAAGGCTTTTTGTCCCATTTCGGTTCTAGTTCGTCCAGTTTTTACACTTCAACAGTCACGAGAGCTTGGATTAAAAGTTGCTGTATCAAACTATGTGTGATCAGGCTCATGATCCTATTTAAGGCGGCGCTCTCAGAGGTGACGGTGCTAATGTGCAGCTCCGGTTGTTGATTGGGCGTCAGTGGAGCAGAGGGAGCTGCTTTAGGAGCCATGACACACTGGTATACTCACTCTTCTCTGTGCTGTAATTAAAGGCAGAGGTATGTCCAGGGGAGACCGCCGGGCCCTGATTGCTTTTCATGGCTGTGAGGAGACAGCCGCAGCGGGTCCCGGGGGACGGAGGCGCTGGTGCTGCTGCGGCGGAGTCTTTTCTGCCTGCTCTGCCTCCCAGACAGGAGCTATTCAAGAAGACACACACACGTTTGGACTCACCGCCGGCCTCGAGAACCGGCAGAGCGGCTGAGGCAGGCAAAATATTACATCTGTATCTGACAGGAAAACGCCACTAATCTGCTTCAGTGACGCTCCTGGTCTGGAGAGTATGTGGCAGTTTGAGGCGAGACGCAAAACTGTTAGTGCTCAGTCAGAAATGGACTAGAAACAGAGTAATCAAGACGACAGGAGCGTCCCGGGTCAGAGCGGCGTACCGGGTCAGAGCGGCGTCCTCTGTCAGAGCGGCGTCCCGGGTCAGAGCGGCGTCTTCGGTCAGAGCGGCGTCTTCGGTCAGAGCGGCGTCCCGAGTCAGAGCGGCGTCCCGAGTCAGAGCGGCGTCACGGGTCAGAGCGGCGTCCCGGGTCAGAGCGGTGTCCCGAGTCAGACTAATGTCCTCGGTCAGAGCGGCGTCCCGAGTCAGAGCGGCGTCCCGAGTCAGAGCGGCGTCACGGGTCAGAGCAGCGTCCCGGGTCAGAGCGGCGTCCTCTGTCAGAGTAATATCCCGAGTCAGAGTGGCGTCCTGGGTCAGAGCGGCGTCCTCTGTCAGAGTAATATCCCGAGTCAGAGTGGCGTCCCGGGTCAGAGCGGCGTCCTCTGTCAGAGTAATATCCCGAGTCAGAGTAGTGTCCTGGGTCAGAGCGGCGTCTTCGGTCAGAGCGGTGTCCCGGCTCAGAGCGGCGTACCGAGTCAAAAGTGGCGTCCCGGGTCAGAGCGGTAGTGTTCAGGACTGGACAGTAGTGTTCAGGACTGGACAGTAGTGTTCAGGACTGGACAGTAGTGTTCAGGACGGGGCAGTAGTGTTCAGGACTGGACAGTAGTGTTCCCTCTTCTTGAATTCTATTTGTACATTTGATGAACATATTTTAAAACATATTTCACACGTACATTCTTTAGTGTATGAAGTGGCTCAGGGTTTATATGTAGAATATACAGAGTGTATTTACAGAGTGTATTCATCGGGTGTATAGAGTGTGTATATATAGAGTAGAGGAGGGTGTATTTATTGGGTGTAAATATAGGTATATAAGGTGTATATATAGGGTATATATATAGACTAGAGTGTATTTATAGGATGTACAGGCTGCATATATCTGGCCATTCAAATAGTTTTGGTGCTCACAGTAACTGATGGCCCGCTCCATGTGTGGCTCGTGGCTGCGGCTCGTGGCTGCGGGCCCGTGCTGCGGCTCGTGGCTGCGGCCCGTGGCTCGTGGCTGCGGCTCGTGGCTGCGGCTCGTGGCTGCGCTCTCGTGGCTGCGGCCCGTGGCTCGTGGCTGCGGCTCGTGGCTGCGGCTCGTGGCTGCGGCTCGTGGCTGCGGCTCGTGGCTGCGGCTCGTGGCCGTGGCTCGTGGCCGTGGCTGTAGCTCGTGGCTGTGGCTCGTGGCTCGTGGCTGTGGCTCGTGGCTGTGGCTCGTGGCTGTGGGCTCGTGGCTGTGGCTCGCGGCTCGTGGCTCGGGCTCCTGGTCTACCTGATAAAACACTGACGTGATACTGTTGAGCGTGGGCTTCATCTGCAGCTCAGAGACACCTCAGTGTGTTATAACTGGAGGTTTATCGAGCCGATATTCACACTTTTTTGCAGATCAGATATCGGCTTGAATCTCCAGCACAGACCGATGTTTGGGTTTGGCCGATCTACTGTTTTACGTTTATTTGAACACTTCAGTGCAGGTGTGTCGTAAAACAGGTTTGTGAACGAGTTTGGAGTAAATTTAAATGGCAGAATTTGGGAAAAAATAAAATGATCTGTCCACTTCAGCCCAAAAATATTGACTAGAATCTGTGGAGTCTGATCAATCGTATCGACATCGACCATGAAGAAAAACATATCAACTTATCTCTAATTAAACTTCTGAAAATACTGTCCTGCCTGTATCAGACTCAAGTTTTAGTTCAGAAGTTTTAAATGAGTCGAGGAGGAAAACTAAAACATGAACCACTAAACGAGTCCAAAAACGACCAGTTAAACTCCGGGGTCGTCGGGGGGGGGGGGGGGCGTCGTCGGGGGGGCGTCGTCGGGGGGCGTCGTCAGGAGGCGTCGTCGGGGGGCGTCGTCGGGAGGCGTCGTCGTGGGGCGTTTCCATGGAGACAGGATATTTTGTTATCTGCAGTGATATTGTCTTACTTAAATAATTACTGCTTTTCCATTTGGTAATTACAAACATTCAAATAATGATCATCTCGCAGCTATTTTAAAAACAAACTAAATGATGTTTCAAAGACTCTTATGGAAAGTTTGTATAATAGGATCTGGACGAGGGCCAAGGAGGCGCTCGTTTACGGCAGCTGGCAGGCTTAAGCGAGAAACAGTTTGAACTTGTGCATGTCTCACAAGGGCCGGATATATCTGCAGTGGATTCATTTAAAAACATCATCCCAGGCTCTGCTTTTTAACAAAGTTTGTCTAAGTTTGTTTTTCTTTTTATTTAGGTGTGGCCATAGACCGTGTATATAAAATGCTCCATCGACTCCAGGCTCTGATTCACTTTACGCTGAAATACTGTCGCTCGTCTCTCGTCATGTTGGTCTTAAATGTTCGTATTAACCCTCTACATGATCCTGGGGTTTTTATTTCACGTCTGTGTCTGTAAATCAACATATGAACATTAATAACAGACACATCAGGTCCTTCTTTTCCTCGAAGTCGCTCCCGTTAGCGTTAGCCACAGGTTTGGTTGACAGCGTTGGGCGGGAAGGGGCGTTACCTTCAACATCCTCGCTCCTGATTGGCTCTTTGGTTGCTGTGATACTGACGTTCGGAGGTAGCTGCGCTCCCTCGGTCGTCTTCTTTACTGTCTGCGGTTGTGTGAGGAAAACGAAAGTGATGCATCGGGACTACTAACGCTAAACCTAAACGTCACGGCGGAGGCTCTTACGGCTCTTTTCTCGGCGGTCACTTGGCGAGATGCACATTCATAACCCGTTTCATGCCTCCACCTCCTGCCCCTTAGAAGATAATATGAAATTTCCATCTGGTTGCTCCACCTTCCCTTTGGTTCTTTACCTCAGCGCACGATTCTTCACGCTGATCCTGATCCTGATCCTGAAACTGGAGCAGCAGCACAGTTTGTTTGAGGTGCTGTGTGGAGGTTGATGTGACGGTGCTGCTTTTAATAGGGTTCACACGCTGCGCTCCCCCGTGTGTTCTCCCTCTTCTAATAACTGACAGTGGCTAAAACGCCTTTGTTATATAACGCCACAGTTCGACTGAGCGTGGTTTTTGTTTGTTGTATTCAGGAGTCTGGAAAAACAGGAGTTCCAAGTCACCTTCATTCGCGTCGGATGTTTTCGTTTGTAGTAAAGAGGAAAGGGGGATGGGATGTGAGGGGACGGAGAGGTCGGGGGAGGAGAACAAAAGCAGGTGATGCCGGGAGCCAATAGGAAAGCAGGATTTGGCGTGAGACCGGAGCAAAAGGACATGATCACAGATGATGTAATGTGACGAGTATCGGCTCCCGAATATCAGTTCAGTCGTTCATTTTGGTTCATAAAACTGGTGTAATAAGATGATTTCTCTCATTATATCAACCTGTATTTGCACATTCGGGTCATTTTTTACCTCCTGCTGTTTGTGTTTTTAAATGAATCGATGCTGTTTTCAGTCTCTGGTATCGGCCGATATCGGGAATCGTCAGATTAGAACAGACAAACCTGGATCTCTACAGGTTTTTTTTCAGTATTCCTGATTCTCGTACTGACTGGAAACGTCACAGTTTGAGATGTTTGTGTTTAGTCTGTTGTGGTTTTATTTATTCAGGATGATCAAAAACTGTGCTTCGCTTTTGCCGTGTTGTTGTTCGTATCGAGGGAAAAGCTAAAGCACAAACTACAGCTACAACTACAGAGCCCGAGCCCCGATCATCGTACATATATTTATTAGAACATATTTATAATTTGTATCTGACCAAAAGGCCTGTGCGTTTAAGTAGAATCACTGCAGCGGAATGAACCGGGCCTGGATCTGTTATTTTTATTGAATTATGAACAAATAAAAGAATAAGTACAACTAAGTACAACTAAGTACAACTAAGTAGAGTGTGAGGGGCCTTCAGACCCTCAGCTGATCAGCCTAAAGCTCCACACCCCTCACACCCCTTTGTGTTTTAGTTCTTATGATTATTGTGACTTTTATAATCACGATTTTGGATTTTTGAATCGTCTGCAGATCCTGATGCAGTGTAACTTCACTGTGGTTTGGTTTATTCTCTGATTCAGTCATTTTGACAGATTAGTCCCAGTTTGTCATTAAGATAAATCCTGGTTTAGCGTCTGTTTAGACCTGGTTTAGGGCCAGTTTAAGGCCGGTTTAGGCTGGTTTAGGGCTGGTTTAGAGTTGGTCTAGGGGGCTGTTTAGGGCCGGTTTAGACCCGGTTTAGGGCTGGTTTAGGGCCGGTTTAGACTTAGTTTAGACCCAGTTTAGGGCTGGTTTAACTCCAGTTTAGCATCTGTTTAGGGCCGGTTTAGGGCTGGTTTAGACACGGTTTAGGGCTGGTTTAGAGCCACTTTAAGGCCGGTTTAGCATCTGTTTAGGGTCGTTTTAGGGCCGTTTTAGGGCCAGTTTAGGGCTGATTTAGAGCCGGTTTAAGGCCGGTTTAGGGCTGATTTAGGGCCGGTTTAGGGCTGATTTAGGGCCGGTGTAGAGCCGGTTTAGAGCCACTTTAGGGGCGGTTTAGCGTCTGTTTAGGGCTGTTTTAGGGCCAGTTTTAGGGCTGATTTAGAGTCGGTTTAGGGGCCGGTTTAGGGCTGATTTAGGGCCGGTGTGGAGCCGGTTTAGAGCCACTTTAGGGCCGGTTTAGCGTCTGTTTAGGGCCGTTTTAGGGCCAGTTTAGGGCTGATTTAGAGTCGGTTTAGGGGCCGGTTTAGGGCTGATTTAGGGCCGGTGTAGAGCCGGTTTACAGCTGGTGTGGTTTTGTTTGTAAGATGGTTTTTCTTGCACATTGTTGTTGTATTGTCTCGCTCCTTTAACCTGCACTGAAGGACGAGTAGAATGGACTGAATACAACCGGTCAGGGGGCTGCTGTCCATTGTAACACACACAAACTCACACACACACACACACACACACACAAACTCACACACATACACACTCAAACACGCACACACACGTCTCTCAGATGGACTCAGATGTAATGGGAGAAAAGCTTTCATTCTTTCATTTTGTAGACGCTGCTTGTTTGTGCACACCACTTAACACGCCGCCGGTGTCTGGGAATAGAACCGCGTTTATTTGCTGCGGTACATAATTAGGGACCATTGAAGGCGGCCATGTTGGCTACTCTAAACAACGTTGTGAATTTATGTGCACAAATAAGTACATCTGTCCTCAGTGTAAAAAGTCAAGTGATTCAAATGCTAATCTGACGTGGTTTGTGCTAGCGTTAGCCGTGATTTTCCTGAGTGTGATTGTGAGGCTGTTTGCAGATGCCGCGCTGCTTGTCCCCTAATCAAACAATAGTCATAATTGAATTTAATTGTTGTTTTATCACACGCTAAAGCCGCTGCAGAGGGAGAACGACGCCTGTTGAGCAGATGCAGCGGCCTGACGTTATATGGAGTCCAAACGGGGGCGGAGCCAGATTGTAAAAAAGAAAAATTTAAATCTGTAACTGGACAAAATGTTTTAAAGTGAAGACGTTTCGCTGCTCGTCCCAGTCACTGCTTCAGTTCTGGTCAGATTTCTGCTGGACACTGCCTCATATCTGTCTGAACGAGGAGCTAACGACACTGAAGCTAACGACACTGAAGCTAACGACACTGAAGCTAACACACCTGTTGTTTACAGTTTCTGTCTGTTGGCTCGGTCGTTCTAAAGGGGGCGCTAAAGTCGTCTCCTGCTCAGTTATCATGTTAATTTAGAGCCGTGTAACATTAGAGTGTAGGCCCCGCCCCCCTGCCACGTTTTGAGTCGCTGTTTTATGTTTAAATGTAGTTAGCCCCATGGTCATTTACACAAGCTAATATGGATTTTTAAATGTCTTTATTGTAGTCTCATTCTGAAGCTCTGCTGCTGTCGCCATTTTGAGCATTTTAGACGCAATAAAAGTACGGCAAAAATCTTTGGGGGGGCGGTGACTGTTCTAGGGGAGGCTAGGGCCCCTCACGCCCCCTCCCTGTAGCTAAACACTTCCTGCTCCACACGGCAGAGTGAACAGACTCAGTATTTGAATGACATACGTGGATTTGAAGTTGTTTTTTGACCCTGATCTGTGTTGGTGGTGTCGCCGATGACACAACAGCGTGACTGCCATTCTACTACGGCTAATCATCATAATCACGCACAGCGGCGCTCCTCGTCGTGAAGCGCGGCACAATGGAAATAATAATTAGAACTTCTGTTTTCACATGCGGCGCAGACTGAGCATCCTGGGTTCACTGCTGAGCTTTGGGCGTCTGGGGCCTGTTTTACGCCACATAATGGAGGTGGTGTAGTGTCCACTTCAGGCCAGTAGGGGCATCATCATGATCACTACTGTTCTGTTAACTGGTAAAATAAAAACATGTTGTGTACGAGCCTTGGGTCTGGTAAAACATTTCTGCTTAGAGCTGACTCGAGTTGGACTAGTGGCCACTCACTGGTACTGCAATAAAAATATCCCTCCTGCCCAGAAAGGATTTTTCTCTTCGAGCAGGACTGACCGGGACTGACAGGGACCTACAGCTTTCACAAAGGTCCAGTTTTGTGTCGATTTTTACCTATTTTCAAATGATAAACTTTTTCTCAGCTCAAAATCAGTCTGTTGTCTTAAAAAAAACTCTTAATCGCCACCTTCAGCTACGCTCTATGTCCATTCTAGCTAATCGTTACCTTCGCCTACGCTCTATGTCCTTTGTTTGCTAGCTAAACTCAAGCTCTGATTGGTCGGAGCGGTCACATGGTCGACGTGAACGAGCCCGACCGTCATGAACGAGGGCCGCGGTCGATGGGCAGGACGGGATCTTCTTAACTCGGTCACGTTTAGGCCCTGAGACTCAGGACGCGCCGCTAAAGCAAAATGAATAACTTTGTTTAAACAAAAATGTTAGCGTTCTCGTGTGTTTCATGTCTCGTTTGTGCCTGAGAACACACTGAAATCCTTTTTCCATCGACTCTTCCACATTTGCTCTTGAATTGTGCAGTTCTGTGTTCGCTTTGGTTTCAGAGGCTCGTCTTTGTACAAATCATTTTCTTTCCTAATTCTTCATTTTTTGACCAACAAAGAGACAATTCTAACGACAGAACTGAAGCTGGAGCCGTTTCTCCTGAAGGAAGCAGCAGCTGTTCGGCGTTTTGTGATAATTATGCAGATATATTTTACTGGTTTAACTTCAGTTTTACCCACACAGACTGTTGGACAGAGCTAACCTGCTAACTGCTAACTCCAAACAGAGCGTGCTTCTGGCTCCAGTTCATTTTCTATTGAAAAACTGTGTCCTCGCTCTCTGTAACTGCTGCTGTCAGACTCGTCATTTTGGTCTTGTTTGGTCCTATTTTAGTCCTGGTTTAGTCCTGGTTAAGTCCTGGTTTAGTCCTGGTTCAGTCCTGGTTCAGTCCTGGTTCAGTCCTGGTTCAGTCCTGGTTCAGTCCTGGTTTAGTCCTGATTTAGTCCTGGTTTAGACCTGGTTTAGACCTGGTTCAGTCCTGGTTTAGTCCTGGTTTAGTCCTGATTTAGTCCTGGTTTAGTCCTGGTTCAGTCCTGGTTTAGTCCTGGTTTAGTCCTGGTTCAGTCCTGGTTCAGTCCTGGTTCAGTCCTGGTTCAGTCCTGGTTTAGTCCTGGTTTAGTCCTGGTTTAGTCCTGGTTAAGTCCTGTTTAGTCCTGGTTCAGTCCTGGTTTAGACCTGGTTTACTCCTGGTTTAGTCCTGGTTCAGTCCTGGTTCAGTCCTGGTTCAGTCCTGGTTTAGACCTGGTTTACTCCTGGTTACTCCTGGTTTAGTCCTGGTTCAGTCCTGGTTCAGTCCTGGTTCAGTCCTGGTTCAGTCCTGGTTTTTAGTCCTGGTTTAGTCCTGGTTTAGTCCTGGTTTAGTCCTGGTTAAGTCCTGGTTTAGTCCTGGTTCAGTCCTGGTTTAGACCTGGTTTACTCCTGGTTTAGTCCTGGTTCAGTCCTGGTTTAGTCCTGGTTCAGTCCTGGTTTACTCCTGGTTCAGTCCTGGTTTAGTCCTGGTTTAGTCCTGGTTCAGTCCTGGTTCAGTCCTGGTTTAGTCCTGGTTCAGTCCTGGTTTAGTCTTGGTTTAGTCCCTGGTTTAGTCCTGTTTTAGTCCTGGTTTACTCCTGGTTTACTCCTGGTTTAGTCGTGTTAACTCCTTCATCCTCGCTCCTGATTGGCTCTGTGGTTGCTGTGATACTCGTGTTTGGAGCGTTGCCTTTAAAGTGCCGTATGGAGGTGTTTTTCCAGGACACTGAGCTCAGCTCGTCGCTCTGACCTCGTGAGCTGCATCTCACACGTTTCAGATCCTCGTATCATTAATGCTGTTAGCGTCAGATGAAAACTCTGCATTTGTTTTTAAGTTTGTGCCTCACGGCTCTCAGTGCTCCTCCAAATTAGGTTCCCAAACAGCCATTTTTCACATGACTATCTCTCTCCTCTTCTAACCCATTTCCCTAAGTCATCGCTCAGCGTCTGTGTCAGGAAACAGCGAGCTTCTATCTCACGCTAACGCCGCTCGCGCAGTCAGAAGTGTACCTCGCTCTAGCCACAGACGATAAAAGAAACAATCACGTCGTCACAGAGTCGAGGACGAGAGTGTGGAGTCTCTCAGTGCTTCTGTGTTTGCTGGATAAGTCCTGGCTCTTTGGACTGAAGCGTTTTGTGTCTTAAGCACCTGCAGAGTCACAGTTATTATTACAGTTTTTTTAACAGAAAATGAAACAGAAACATGTCACACGAGGCACAAGGATTCACTTTTGTATTTAAGCAAAAATACTGTGACTTCAAAGATGTAAATGTCAAAACAGTCCTGACGCTTCACTCTTCAGCGGAGTGTGGTGGCTCATTCACTCAGGTCATGTGACTCGGGTCATGTGACTCAGGTCATGTGACTCAGGTCATGTGACACGTGGTTCTGTCTAAAGTTTAAACTGTGATAAACTTGATTCGTGTCATAAATCCTGATCAGATTGGACTGGCTCACGTCTTTATGGACTAATAATAATCAGACTAGTTTTTGTCCAGCTGCGTCTCACGTTAATTGATTTATTTCTTCACTTTTATGCAGCACGACTCTGGACCTGCCTCCTGCCCAGAACCTGGACGTTTTTAAAGCTCATCTAAAGACTTTTTTATGTAGAACAGCTTATTGTTGATGTTTTTTTAGCATTTAGCATTTTAGTGTTAGTTAAAGTTCTTGTTTTATTGTCTCACTCTGAGATTCTATGGAACGAAGAGTGAATTATAAATAAAATGTATTATTATTATTTGTTATTACGTTTTGGAAATGATCGCTCTGTCAACGGCTCAAGCTAAAGCAGCTAACGTTAGCATCTTCACACAGCATCAGTTTATTTAAGAGTTTTCTTCCTGACGAGGATCAGCAGTGATGGACCAGAGCGTCTGCTTCATTCAGTCGTGTTGTGTCTCTGTTGTTTTTCTGACTCTTGCAGTGCATTGTGGTCCATACTGACCACTCGACTGACGCTCGACCGACCCGACCGCTCGACTGACCGCTCCACTGACCACTGCCCTTTTTAACCCTTTAAGGACTGAACACATCATTGACCCTTATAACTCACATGTTAAATGAAGTATCAGCAGGTACTTTTTACCTCTATTTTACATTTCCATCCTTATTTTTCCTTTGACACATTGAATATCTGGGAGAATCCCGCTCCTCCTGCGCTCTGATTGGTCGTCTTCTCCTGCTCTGATTGGTCGTCTTCTTTTGCGCTCTGATTGGTCGTCTTCTCCTGCTCTCTGATTGGTCGTCTCTTCTCCTGCGCTCTGATTGGTCGTCTTCTCCTGCGCTCTGATTGGTCGTCTTCTTTTGCGCTCTGATTGGTCGTCTTCTCCTGCTCTGATTGGTCGTCCTCTTTTGTGCTCTGATTGGTCATCTTCTCCTGTGCTCTGATTGGTCGTCTTCTCCTGCGCTCCGATTGGTCGTCTTCTCGTCTCCTGTTACTGCACCGTTTGAAGTACTATTTTACTTATGCAGTGGATTTACTTAAAATACTATAGTTCTACTTCCTCCTCTTCAGTGCAGATCATGTGACACTAAAGCTCAAACAGTTTTATTTAAGGTTTATTCTCGTTCATCAGTGAGTTTAAAACTCTTCTGTCTGACACTGTCCTGTTTTATGACTCTTGGTGCATTCTGGGGACATTTACCATTTTTAAAACTTGCGTTGTTGGATTGGACTAAACTACAAACACAGACTATGATGTTGAAGTTTGACTCAAAGGGCCGTAAACACAGTGCTCCACCTTGTGATGTCATCATGTGGTAATACAGGAAGTGACTTTAAACTCCAGACACCTTCGTTTCTAGAATCATTTGGATCATCTCCGCCCTGGAATTGCCACTTATTTCTACTGAACTAAAGGTAAAAGGAGACGTTAACTCTCTGAAAACCGCCACTTCATGACATCACAAGGTGGAACGCAGCGTTTTGAGCTTTGGAGATGTGGACGGACGTGTGAGAATGAAACAAATCACAGCTCCAGGTCTGTTTTTGAGGACTTTGCAGCATCAGAACATGACTTAAACCTCACATTTGGACCTTTAATGATTGATCTAACTCGCTAACACGAAGCACACCTCTGTCTAAGCGTTCAGTGGTGGAATTTTCCTGTACATTCCCGTGACCGCAGATCCCGGGGTTTTGTTCCTCGTCTCTAACCTGCTCGTTTGCATATTAAACGCCGGAGCATTTACCGTGTGCACTATTTGGGACGTGTTTTATTTATGCAGCTAATTCCGCGGAGGCAGAGTCGGATCAGCGCCGGAGCCGCCCTGCGCTCACACGACCACCGCCGCCCGCAGGATTAAGCCCAGTGTGAGAGATGTATGTGTCTGCAGCGGAGAGGAGGTCTCTGCAGGTTTGTTTAGCGTGTTTGTGTGTGCGTGTCTGCGTGTGCGCTCTTATTACATCTATTTATTACTCTGGGCAGGCGCTCGTCTGTAGTCACTTGTGGGGACTGTGGGGGTCTCTTATAGAAACCCATCATACGTTTGCATTATATACGACAGACGCTGTAACTGTTCCTGCATATTTATGATGTAAAGTTAAAGGGGACGTACTTGCTCTGGTTTCTGATCTGTTCTGATGTCGTTTCCTCGTCACAAACAGACCTGGAGTGGTGTTTTTTTGTTTCATTCGTGTTTAACAAACCTGCACATTTAGGCTGAGTTCTTCTTCTCTCAAACTGAAAACACTCTGTTGCACCTTGTGATGTCATGAAGTGGTGATACAGGAAGTGTTTTTAACTCCACCCACTTTCATTTCTAGAATCATTTGGATCATTTCAGTGCTGGAAAAATGGTCAATCTTCAACTGAGCTAAAGGTAAAAGGAGAAACTACCACTTCATGAATTAAATTAATTTATTAGAAAACTACAGCATTTTAAAATAACTGAAAGCACTTAACAAAGAGGCACTTTAGACAGTTTGGAGCGTGAATATTCTGTGATCTGTGGAGTTGTTTGTTTGTTGTTTGTGTCGTCTCGACTCTTTTCCCGTTTTAGATGTTGAGGGACTGAGAATGAAAATGAGCTGTGCAGCGACTTCAGCATTTACACGTGTTTTTTTTTTTTTTTGTTTTTTTACAGGTGTTTATTAATGTGCATTGTACCTTTTAAATAAATAAATACATAAATAAATAAATACATAAATAAATGACTGAATGAATAAATGAATAAATAAATAAATAAACAAATGAATGAATGAATAAAAAATAAATTAATAATATAAATGAATAAATAAATAAACGAATGAATGAATAAAAAATAAATGAATAAATAAATGAATAAATGAATAAATAAATAAACAAATGATGAATGAATGAATAAAAAATAAATGATAAATAAACCAATGAATGAATAAAAAAATAAATGAATAAATAAACCAAATGAATGAATGAATGAATAAAAAATAATGAATAAATAAATGAATAAAATAACTAACACCATGAATAAAAATAAATGAATAAATGAATGAAGGAATGAATGAATGAATGACATCACGAGGTGGAACAGAGCGTTTTGAGCTGTGGAGATGTTCCAGACTAATAATATCATGTAAATATCTGTTGTTTTTTGTGAGGTTTGTGACGACCTGCAGCTGATCAGAAAAACAACTGTATTACACTTTTTATTCTTGAGAAAGGTCAAAGAGATCAGAAAAGACACTGTCCTTTTGTAACGCTAAAGGTCAATTTATGAAAAAAAGCCCAAGATGAACTTCAAATACGTGAGGATAAAAGTTCTTATATGAAATGCTGTTTTAATCTTCAGCTTCAGTCGTGAAGCGTCTGAAACACGAGCAGCGATTTTGGACCGACAAGAACAAAAGTGTCGTCACAAATATGTCTCCGACTGAAAAGGGTGAATGATGGGTCCACAAATGTGTCTCTTGGACACAGAGACACAGAGAGACACAGAGACAGAGACACAGAGAGAGACACAGAGAGAGACACAGAGAGAGACACAGAGAGAGACACAGAGAGAGACACAGAGAGACACAGAGAGACACAGAGAGAGACACAGAGAGAGACACAGAGACACAGAGAGACACAGAGAGAGACACAGAGACACGAGACACAGAGAGAGACAGAGAGACCACACACAGAGACACAGAGAGACACAGAGACAGAGACACAGAGAGACACAGAGAGACCAGAGACAGAGACACAGAGAGAGACACAGAGGAGACAGAGACACAAAGACGCAACAAAGACACACAGAGAGAAAGAGACACAAAGAAACACAAAGAGACACAGAGAAGACAGAGACACAAAGAGACACAGAGAGACACACAGAGACACTTCTGGAGGATGAAGACTTCTGGAGGTGAAGACGTCTGGGGGAGATGAAGACTTCTGGAGGATGAAGACTTCTGGAGGATGAAGACTTCTGGGGGATGAAGACTTCTGGGGATGAAGACTTCTGGGGATGAAGACTTCTGGGGGATGAAGACTTCTGGGGATGAAGACTTCTGGAGGATGAAGACTTCTGGGAGATGAAGACTTCTGGGGGATGAAGACTTCTGGGGGATGAAGACTTCTGGAGGATGAAGACTTTCTGGGGGATGAAGACTTCTGGGGGATGAAGACTTCTGGTGGGATGAAAGACTTCTGGAGGATGAAGACTTCTGGAGATGAAGACTTCTGGGGGATGAAGACTTCTGGGGGATGAAGACTTCTGGGGGATGAAGACTTCTGGTGGGGACTTCTGATGAAGACTTCTGGATGATGAAGACTTCTGGAGGATGAAGACTTCTGGAGGATGAAGACTTCTGGGGGATGAAGACTTCTGGGGGATTGAAGACTTCTGGAGATGAAGACTTCTGGAGGATGAAGACTTCTGGGGATGAAGACTTCTGGGGGATGAAGACTTCTGGAGGATGAAGACTTCTGGGGATGAAGACTTCTGGGGGATGAAGACTCTCTGGGGGATGAAGACTTCTGGGGGATGAAGACTTCTGGGGGATGAAGACTTCTGGGGATGAAAGACTTCTGGGGGATGAAGACTTCTGGGGATGAAGACTTCTGGGGGATGAAGACTTCTGGACGCCGGCTGTCTCCTCGGCGGCGGCGTTCCTCCTGAGACTTGTGGGTTTTTTTCCCATCACGTTGTAAATCTATTTACCTCTCGATGTTCAAGGCCTCTCCACGTGTGAAGTGCTCTCCTCAGGTTCTTCATCAGGACTCGCTCTTCACCTCCGTCCGACTCATGTTCTGTGTTTTAAGTGTTTGTGGCGACGGCGGCAAAATCGTACCTTTAGTGCGGACGTTTCTCCTCTTCTTCTTCTTCTTCTTCTGCTTCTCCTCTCTTCTTCTTTCTTCTTCTGCTCCTCCTTCCCCCTCCCCCCTCCTCCTCCTTCCCCCTTCATCCTCCTCCTCCTCTCCCCCTCTTGCTCCTCTTCCTCCTCCCTCCTCCCCCCCTCTTCCTCCTCTCCTCCTCCTCGTCTCTCTCCTCCTCTCCTCCTCCTCTCCTTGTCCCTCCTCTCCTCCTCCTCTTCCTCCTCTTCTGCTCCTCGTCCTCTCCTCCTCGTCCTCTCCTCTCCTCCTCCTCTCCTCCTTCTCTCCTCCTCTCCTCTCTCTTCCTCTTCTCCTCCTCTCCTCCTCCTCCTCCTCTCCTCCTCCTCCTTCTCTCTCTCCTCCTCTCTCCACCCTCTCCTTCTCTCCTCCTCTTCTCCTCTCCTCCTCTCCCTGCTCTCATCCTCTCCCCCTCTCTCCTCCTCTCCTCCTCTCCTGCTCTCGTCCTCCCCCCCTCTCCTCCTCTTCTCCTCCTCTCCCTCTCCTCCTCCCCCCTCTCCCTCTCTCTTCCTCCTCTCCTCCTCCTCCTCTCCTCCTCCTCCTCTCCTCCTCCTCTCCTCCTCCTCCTCTCCTCCTCCTCCTCCTCTTTGTTACCGTGGATATAAATAGCTGTAATCTGTAGCTGCTTGGAGCTGTTCTCCTGTGTGACACCAGGCCACAATGGAGGCTCGTGGTGAGGAGTGGGTCTTCGGGGGGAGGTGCGCCCCCTCGAGCGTCTCACAAACACCTCGAGGACCGCGCCGGGGGGAGGACCGCGCCGGGGGGAGGACCGCGCCGGGGGGAGGACCGCCGCGCCGGGGGAAGACGCACGGACGGGCTTGACGGCAGGGTCCTATTTTAGTCGTGGGCAGGTAGGCGGGAGCTGAACTGTGGAGGGATCTCTGAGCTGCGAAGTCTGCGTCTAATTAGTTTGTCTAATTATGTCTTTGTGCTGGAAATTTCTCAATTAGTGGTATCGTGCAGATGTGAGCGCGCTCATTATGGTTGTCATGAGGACTGTTGTGATGGTAGAAAAGAGAGGAGCAAAAAGGAAGGAGTTAGAGGAGAAACGCAGAACTCGGCCTGGTCCAGACGACACCGGAGTTTGAGAAGAACAAAGAGTCAGATCAGGAGCTGCTCTAGAGACGATGACGAGGGTCGGTGCGTCAGCGGCTGTGGAAATGGATAAATGAATAATAATAAAAGAATGTTTCTTATTTCGCTCTTTACATTTATAACACATTTCAATTTTGTACCAAAGTCAACATCAAAGCAGCGACTTTCAGAGAACACGACAAAATTAGTTTTATATCATTTATAAACCTTCTTCTTCTTGTGTGATTGACTGAGCTCTATGTGCACAGGTATCGTCCAGAGGTTTGTGGGTGGGGCTGGTGGGCGGGGCTTGTGGGCGGGGCTTGTCTGACTCTTGTGGAGTTCCTGTTTCCTGTTTCCTGTTTCCTGTTTGAGCTCGACACAAAGGTCGTCTTTGATATTTTCCTCTGGTGTCAGCGGCAGGAGGGTCAGCAGCAGCATCACCGTGTGAGCGTTTGATTTCTCCCCCGACCCCCCATCCCCCCTCTCTCCACCCTCTCCACCTCTCTTCACCTCTCTCCCCCTCTCTCCACCTCTCCCCCTCTCGCCACCTCTCCCGCTCTCTCCACCCCCCCCCCTCTCCACCTCTCCACCTCTCTCTCTTACCCCTGTTTCCCTCACTCTCCTCCTCCCTCACCTCTCTCTCCCTCCTCTCTCTCCACCCCCCCCCCCCCCCTCTCCCCTCCTCCCTCTCCCCTCCTCCCTCTTCCCCCCTCTCTCTCCCTCTCTCTCTCTCCCTCCCTCCTCCCTCCTCTCTCTCCCCTCTCCCTCCTCCCTCTCCCTCCTCCTCTCTCTCTTCTCTCTCCCTCCTCTCTCTCCCTCCTCTTCTCTCCCTCCTCTCTCTCTCTCCCTCCTCTCTCTCCCTCCTCCACTCTCTCTCCTCTCTCCCTCCTCTCCCTCCTCCTCTCTCTCCCCTCTCTCCCTCCTCCCTCTCCCTCCTCCTCTCTCTCTTCTCTCCTCCCTCTTCTCTCTCCTCCTCTCCTCTCCTCTCCCTCCTCCTCTCCCCTCCTCTCTCTCTCTCCTCCTCCCTCCTCTCTCCTCTCTCTCCTCTCCTCTCCCTCCTCTCCTCCTCCTCTCTCCCCTCCTCCTCTCTCTCTCTCCTCTCTCTCTCTCCTCCCTCTCCCTCCTCCTCTCTCTCTCTCTCCTCTCTCTCTCCCCCTCTCTCCCTCCTCCTCCACTCTCTCTCTCTCTCTCTCTCCCCTCCTCTCTCTCTCTCCCTCTCCTCCTCTCTCCCCCCCCCTTCTCCCTCTCTCTCCCTCCCCTTCTCCCTCTCTCTCTCTCTCTCTCTCTCTCTCCTCCTCTCTCTCCCTCCCTCCGTCCCCCTCCCTCTCCCTCCTCCCCCTCCCTCTTCTCTCTCCCTCCGCCCCCCCTCCTCCCTCTCTCTCCCTCCTCTCTCTCCCCTCCGTCCCCCCTCCTCCCTCCGTCCTGCTCTGTTGCTCCGTGTCGACCGAGTGAGGACGGGCTCAGGACTGACAGGAGCCTCTTCCTCTGCAGCTCTCTCTCTCTCTCCCTCTTCACTTCCCCTCCTCCCTCTGTTCCCCCTCTCCTGGGCCAGTGTAATTGGTATTCTGAGGAGCAGCTGGGATCCATACAAATGCAGCAGACACAGAGAAAGAGGGAGAGAAAGAGAGGGAGAGAGGGAGAGAAAGACCAAGATCGAGAGAGATAGAGAGAGTGAGAAAGAGAGAGAGAGAGAGAGGGAGAGAGAGAAAGAGAAAGTGAGAGAGGGAGGGAGGAGAGGGCAGGAGAGAGAGGGAGAGAGGCACAAACGAGTGTGAGCGAAAAGAGAAATCCAGCGAGTCAATACTGTGGTTCATTAGACTCTGAGTCACAGCAGCTCGGCCCCGTTTGTTTGTGTTTGTCCAACACTCCGTCTGAAACAGAGTCCACTGTCCCCGTCTCCACCCTGTCTCCACTCTGTCCCTGTCTCCACTCTGTCCCTGTCTCCACTCTGTCCCTGTCTCCACCCTGTCCCCGTCTCCACCCTGTCCCCGTCTCCACCCTGTCCCCGTCTCCACCCTGTCTCCACCATGTCCCTGTCTCCACCCTGTCCACTGTCCCCCCCGTCTCCACCCTGTCTCCACCATGTCCCTGTCTCCACCCTGTCCACTGTCCCCGTCTCCACCCTGTCCACTGTCCCCGTCTCCACCCTGTCTCCACCATGTCCCTGTCTCCACCCTGTCCACTGTCCCCGTCTCCACCCTGTCCACTGTCCCCGTCCGTCTCCACCCTGTCCACTGTCCCCGTCTCCACCCTGTCCACTGTCCCTGTCTCCACCCTGTCCCTGTCTCCACTCTGTCCCTGTCTCCACCCTGTCCCTGTCTCCACCCTGTCCACTGTCCCTGTCTCCACCCTGTCCCCGTCTCCACCCTGTCCACTGTCCCTGTCTCCACCCCTGTCTCCACCCTGTCCCCGTCTCCACTCTGTCCCTGTCCCCATTCTGCCCCGTCTCCACTCTGTCCCTGTCCACCCTGTCCCTGTCTCCACCCTGTCCCTGTCTCCACCCTGTCCCCGTCTCCACCCCTGTCCACTGTCCACTGTCCCCGTCTCCACCCTGTCTCCACCCTGTCCCCGTCTCCACTCTGTCCCTGTCTCCACCCTGTCCCTGTCCCCACTCTATCCCTGTCCACTCTGTCCCTGTCTCCACCCTGTCCCTGTCTCCACTCTGTCCATGTCCTCTGTCCCTGTCGTCTCCTGGGAGCGTTCGCTTCGTACAAAACCACCATCACGGCACCATCCACAAATCACCACAGTGTCTCAGTTGGTGGAGTGTTTGTCCACTGTCCCACAGGTTGACGGTGCGATTCCAGCTCCCACAGGTGAACACTGTGGTTGTGTCTTTGGGCAAGACACTCCCCCCCTCGCCCCAGCGTCTGTGTCCTCTGGTGTGTGAATGTGTGACCGACTTTTTGACATAAATTCACTTCATCACCTGTAGAAGTTCCGCCCACGGGAGGAGTTAGAGGAAGTGTCTGGGGTGAAGGAAGTCTGGGAGTCCCTGGTTTAACCTGCTGGATGTGAGAAATGACACAGAGCTGCAGGATTTTGGGGAGGAAAAGGCGATTCTGTGATTGTGTGATGAGATTTGAGACATTCATTTAACACATTGTGAACATCTCCAGCAGCTTCAGCGTTTCAGACGAGACTCAAAAAAAACGAGAAACACGAAAACTCAGAACATTTGGAGACGTTTAAACTACAAGAACAGCCAGATATTTATATAAAAAGACAAAGAAGACAGACGGGGCAGTTTGGTGTCAGCAGAAAACCCTTCTATAATCAAAATAATTACAGCCTGTGCCATTTGAAAATTGCTCTAACTCAAATTACACATTTGATATCCGATTGTGACTCGGGGACGTCTTTATTTACATTTAATATTACAGTGAAGTGACTTTTATGAGCGTTAAGTCATGTTCTGATGCTGTTACCTCCTCAAAAAAACTCTGCAGGTTCTTATTCGTCTGTCTGCAAAGCTCAAAATGCACCGCTCCACCTTGTGATGTCACGAAGTTAACAGCTGCTTTTAGTTTTTGTTCAGTGCAGATGGGAAACGCCAGGAGTGAAACGAGCCAAAAGATTCTAGACATGAAGCTGTGTGGAGTTTAAAAGCACTTCCTGTTTTACCACACGATGATGTCACAAGGTGGAACAGAGCGTTTTCAGTTTGAGAGAAGAGAGAAACGTGTGAGAATGAAACACAGCTCCAGGTTTGTGACGAGGAAACGACATCAGAGCAGATCAGAGAAGAGAGTCACATGGGCCCATTAAGGTAATATGGGCCCTTTAAGGTAATATGGGCCCTTTAAGGTAATGTGGGCCCTTTAAGTCACGTTGCTCGTCGTCTCGTTGCGTCTCGTGACAGTCGTGGATCCGTCGGGTTTGTGCCACGCTCAGATCAAATGATTGACTTGTTTTCTGAGTCTGATTTTGTGTTATCAATATTTCTCGCTGGCGTTATCAAGGTGTTGATGAGACTGGAGCAGAAATAGCTGGAGGAAAAAAACGTCTCGGTGCAGTTGGACGTAAAGACGGTCCAGCGTTTCGGATCGAGAACATAAACACGAGTCTCTGTTATGAAGCAGAAATAGACTCGAGCTGTTGTTGAAAATAGGAAAGTGGATTTTTGGAGTGTGGCGAGGTCCGAGCGGCGGCTGAGAGCAGACGGCGGGGGGTTGAGAGGGAGGCCCAGATGCCCTCGCTCAGGCCCGTTTATTCTGGAGGAAATAGTAATGTGGTGGTGCTGCGGTTACACGGCTGTGGCGGTTGGAGCTCAGGGTCATCCCGGTGCTCAGGGTCCTCCCGGTGCTCAGGGTCCTCCCGGTGCTCAGGGTGCTCCCGGTGCTCAGGGTGCTCCCGGTGCTCAGGGTCCTCCCGGTGCTCGCTGACCTCTCATTACGACGGCTTCAGGGAGCGTGAAAGCGAAGAGATGACTTCAAAGGGCAGCGGTGTGGAGGAGCCGAACCTTTTACACCAGTGGAAGATACGAACCAGACAAATAAGTCATTAACCTCAGACATGTAAATGAAAGAGCCCTGCGTTACCCCACCCTCTGCTTCACCCACACCCCTCTGGTTCACCCACACCCTCTGCTTCACCCGCACCCCTCTGGTTCACCCACACCCTCTGCTTCACCCGCACCCCTCTGGTTCACCCACACCCCTCTGCTGCTTCACCCGCGCCCTCTGCTTCACCCGCACCCCTCTGCTGCTTCACCTGCACCCCTCTGCTTCACCCGCACCCCTCTACTTCACCCACACCCCTCTGCTTCACCCGCACCCTTCTGCTGCTTCACCCACACCCCTCTACTTCACCCACACCCCTCTGCTTCACCTGCACCCCTCTGCTGCTTCACCCGCACCCCTCTGCTTCACCCACACCCCTCTGCTGCTTCACCCCACACCCCTCTGCTTCACCCGCACCCTCTGCTTCACCCGCACCCCTCTGCTTCACCCCACACCCCTCTGCTGCTTCACCCCCTCTGCTGCTTCACCTGCACCCCTCTGCTGCTTCACCTGCACCCCTCTGCTGCTTCACCTGCACCCTTCTGCTGCTTCACCCACACCCTTCTGCTTCACCCCGCACCCCTCTGCTTCATCCACACCCTTCTGCTTCACCCGCACCCCTCTGCTTCACCTGCACCCTCTGCTTCACCCGCACCCTTCTGCTGCTTCACCCACACCCCTCTACTTCACCCGCACCCCTCTGCTGCTTCACCCCCACACCCCTCTACTTCACCCGCACCCCTCTACTTCACCCACACCCCTCTGCTTCACCCGCACCCCTCTGCTTCACCCACACCCCTCTGCTGCTTCACCTACACCCTCTGCTTCACCCACACCCCTCTGCTTCACCCGCACCCCTCTGCTGCTTCACCCACACCCTCTGCTTCACCAGCACACCCTCTGCTTCACCCACACCCCTCTGCTTTACCCGCACCCCTCTGCTGCTTCACACCCGCACCCTCTGCTTCACCCCGCACCCCTCTGCTGCTTCACCTACATCCTCTGCTTCACCCACACCCCTCTGCTTCACCCGCACCTCTCTGCTGCTTCACCTGCACCCTCTGCTTCACCCGCACCCTTCTGCTGCTTCACCCACACACCCCTCTACTTCACCCGCACCCCTCTACTTCACCCACACCCCTCTACTTCACCCACACCCCTCTGCTGCTTCACCCACACCCCTCTGCTTCACCACCCGCACCCCTCTGCTGCTTCACCTACTCACCCGCACCCTCTGCTTCACCCGCACCCCTCTGCTGCTTCACCCACACCCCTCTGCTTCACCCACACCCTCTGCTGCTGCTTCACCCACACCCCTCTGCTGCTTCACCCACACCCCTCTGCTTCACCCACACCCCTCTGCTTCACCCACACCCCTCTGCTGCTTCACCACCCACACCCCTCTGCTTCACCCGCACCCCTCTGCTGCTTCACCCACACCCCTCTGCTGCTTCACCTACACCCTCTGCTTCACCCACACACCCCTCTGCTGCTTCACCCACACCCCTCTGCTGCTTCACCCACACCCCTCTGCTGCTTCACCTACACCCTCTGCTTCACCCACACCCCTCTGCTGCTTCACCCACACCCCTCTGCTGCTTCACCTACACCCTCTGCTTCACCCACACCCCCTCTGCTGCTTCACCCACACCCCTCTCTGCTTCACCCGCACCCCTCTCCTTCACCCACACCCCTCTGCTTCACCCACACCCCTCTGCTTCACCCACACCCCTCTGCTTCACCCACACCCCTCTGCTGCATCAGACTTTATTAATTGGCCAGTGCAAATGATAAACACATGATAAACGCTGATCCTCTGCAGTGTGGTGATCAGGACAGTGTCTGCGTGGTGGGGGTCTTATCTTGATGGGGGCTGTGGTTTAACAGGGGGGTGGAGGTGGGTGGTGTGTGTGTGTGGGGGCTCGTGTGGGAGGAAGTGGCCTCCAGCTCCGTCCTGTAATACGAGTCCATTGATTGAAGAAGCTCAATAGCTCAGGCCTTTTAATCACCTCAGTCAGAGCTTTGTCCCACAGGCCTGGAGAAGACGCCTTATATGTGTGTGCATATGCGCCTCAGCCTACCACTGAGCCACGATCAATAGCACTGATTACAAAGAGGGAACAGGCCTTTGTTATAATGCGTCTACAGCAGAGATGCCCCTTAAAACATCCGCCCGACCCCACACTGTCCTCCGGCGCCATCTACAATCACAGAAACAGAACTACAGACGGTTTCCTCCACCGCCGACGCCTCTGATGATGTCACACGACAAACGATGATGATGTCACGCGACAAACGATGATGTCACGCGACAAACGATGATGTCACGCGACAAACGATGATGTCACGCGACAAACGATGATGTCACGCGACAAACGATGCAGCTGGAGTCCAGACGAATGTGCAGCTCTGACCCAACTGTGACGAAAACGTTTAGACACGTACACAGACACACATACAAATACACACACTCACAGATACACACACACACTCTCAGATACACACACACACACACACACACACACATACACACACTCACAGACACACACACACACACACACACACATACACACACTCACAGACACACACACACACTCACACACACACACACTCACACACAGATACACACACACACGTAGGGCCGCTCTGTGTGTATCTGTGTGTATCTGTGTGTATCTGTATTTGTGTGTGTACTTGTGTGTATTTGATCCTGTCTCTGCTGCAGTACATTATTGTGCTGCAGCTCTGACTGATATTGTGCCAGTTTGAGCAGAGACACATGAGAGGCAAAAGAGACAGAGCTGCCCCTTTATATACTACAAATACTACATATACTACATATACTACAAATACTACATATACTGCATATACTGCATGTACTGCATATACTACAAATACTACATATACTACATATACTACAAATACTACATATACTGCATATACTACATATACTGCATATACTGCATATACTACATATACTACATATACTACATATACTACATATACTGCATATACTGCATATACTGCATATACTACATATACTGCATATACTGCATATACTGCATATACTGCATATATTGCATATACTGCATATACTGCATATACTGCATATATACTGCATATACTGCATATACTACATATACTACCATATACTACATATACTACATATACTACATATACTGCATATACTACATATACTGCATATACTGCATATACTGCATATATTGCATATACTGCATATACTGCATATACTGCATATACTGCATATACTGCATATACTGCATATACTACATATACTGCATATACTGCATATATTGCATATACTGCATATACTGCATATACTACATATACTACATATACTGCATATACTGCATATATTGCATATACTGCATATACTACATATACTGCATATACTGCATATACTGCATATATTGCATATAGTGCATATAGTGCAGATACTACCTATACTACATATATTACATATACTGCATATACTGCATTCATGCCTCTGCAGAGTCGCGCTCGTGACATCACACACAGACACACACTGGGGGGACTAGTGTGTGTGTGGTTTTGTTTATATCACACACATTTCTGTATGTGTGTGTGTTTGTGTGATGCATGTGTGTGTCTGTGTGATGTGTGTGTTTGTGTGATATGTGTATGTGTGTGTGTGTGTGTCTGTGTGTGATACGTGTGTGTGTGTTTATGTGATATGTGTATGTGTGTGTGTGTCTGTGTGTGATGTGTGTGTGATGTGTGTGTGGTCCATATCTCCGTGTGCTCACTCTGTCAATAAGCCTTTAAGCCTGGTTTCAAAAACTAATAACATCAACGACTTTAAAATGGAAAACAAATATCAAAGGACGGCGGCGTATTAGCCAGCGCAGATCGCGGCGGCGTATTAGCGAGCACAGATCGCGGCGGCGTATTAGCGAGCGCAGATCGCGGCGGCGTATTAGCGAGCTCAGATCGCGGCGGTGTATTAGCAAGCGCAGATCGCGCCGGCGTATTAGCGAGCGCAGATCGCGCCGGCGTATTAGCGAGCGCAGATCGCGCCGGCGTATTAGCGAGCGCAGATCGCGCCGGCGTATTAGCGAGCGCAGATCGGCGGCGGCGTATTAGCGAGCGCAGATCGCGCCGGCGTATTAGCGAGCGCAGATCGCGCCGGCGTATTAGCGAGCGCAGATCGCGGCGGCATGACGTGAGTTTGCAGACGCTCTGAAGGACACACGTCTGTGAAACACTCAGACTTAAGTTAAGCTGAAATCCAAATGTCGTCCTTTTATTTTCGATTCTGAAGGACAGAACATATTTGAAGCAGTATTTTACGTGTTTGTAATTATGTCCAATTTGTGAAATGTAACTTTAAAGCGTGGCGTCCATTATGGCGTCGTATTGACCAACAGTCCCTCCAAGCTCCATTATTGAGTCATTATCAGCGGCTCCTTTGTGCTCGCTCCAGAGGCGGCGCCGTCCAGGGGCAGCGCGAAAACCACAATAAGATGTGTGTTTTAGGATTTACAGTGATTTTTAAAGTTTTTTTTTTTACTCCTTTTTGGACTGAAGCGTCTCACCCTGACCACAGAACCAGACACAAGTACATGTTAAGTGCACTGCTGAGTGAAATGGTTCAAGTAGTCTGTGTAAAAGCATTTTAACAAGCACTTTATTAACCCTTTGTGACGTCTGAGAAACGCCTCGCTGCTGTTTCTATAGTGATCCTGTTTCCTTCGTCTTTTCCGTGTGTGTTTGAGACTCATCTGTTTAAAGTCGTGGTGATACGGTTCTCCCTGCGGCGCACACTGAGCTGGATTTTGTGATTGCAGTCGGCTCCGCGGCGCTTGCCTCACCCGCCTCGTTCAGTGTTAACGCAGGGCGCTCTAGAGCTGATTTCTGATTGGTTGATTTTGGGGCTATAACAAAGCAAAGCGCGATCTCTCTGACTGTGAAATGTTTGTTGATTTTGGCGTTAAACCACAGACTGTGTAAAGACGTGGACTGAGCGAGTGTGACGTCACAGCGTTCGGCTCCAAATGAAGCTAATCGAGGCTAGCAGTTATAGCGGCTAATCTGGAGCAGAGTTCGTAGAATGCGAGTATCATAGCAACCAAAGAGCCAATCAGGAGAGCGAGGCTGTTGAAGGTAACACCTCTTCCCGCCCACACCGTTAGCTTAGCAACGCTGTCAATCAAGCCTGTTGCTAACGCTAGCAGGAACAGAAGAGTATTACACTTTATAGTTTAGATCAGGGGCGTCAAACTCAAATTCACAGAGGCCAAAAGTAAAAACTGTGACTAAGTCGGGGCCAAACTAAATATTTATTAAAAAAATTTAACAACATCTGCATGTTTTTCAGAAGAAGTGGTTCAGAAGGTTAAATTTGTCTGAGGCGACATGTAGCAGATGCTAATGAGGGTCAACAGAAGTGGTGAGGGCCGGTGCCAACGTATTTGCAAAGCATTCTGGGATTCGTAGTATTAGCGGTGCATGTGCTAGGGCCAAATTTGGCCCGTGGGCCTGAGTCTGACCCGTCTGGTTTAGATTAAAGATGGACTTTGCTAAAGGCTCCTGTCTGCTCCTCTCTGCTCCTCTCTGCTCCCGTCTGCTCCCGTCTGCTCCTGTCTGCTCCTCTGTCTGCTCCTCTGTCTGCTCCTGTCTGCTCCTCTCTGCTCCCGTCTGCTCCCGTCTGCTCCTCTCTGCTCCTCTCTGCACCTGTCTGCTCCTGTCTGCTCCTCTCTGCTCCCGTCTGCTCCCGTCTGCTCCTCTCTGCTCCTCTCTGCTCCTGTCTCCTCCCGTCTGCTCCCATCTGCTCCTCTGTTCCTCTCTGCTCCCGTCTGCTCCCGTCTGCTCCTGTTTGCTCCTCTCTGCTCCTCTCTGCTCCCGTCTGCTGCGGTCTGCTCCTGTCTGCTCCCGTCTGCTCCCGTCTGCTCCCGTCTGCTCCCGTCTGCTCCTCTCTGCACCTGTCTGCTCCCGTCTGCTCCTCTGTTCCTCTCTGCTCCTGTCTGCAGCTCTTCAAATGATCCACATTGTTCCAAGAGGCACGATTGTTGTTTCTCATGTAGTTTTTACGTAATAGGCACTTCATAAATAGTTTTAGCAAATCATAATTCAAACATGGTTTTATTTGGTGCTTTCAAAATGATTAAAACATAGAGCGAATGTCCTCATATGTGGACATCACTTTTCTCATGAGGTAAAAAGATAATTCTGTGTTTCTTTGAGCTCAGGTCCGAGGTTTTAAGACCAATAAGACGAGAGAAGGGCCACAGTTTTTCAATAGAAAGTGAACTGGAGCCGATGGAGCAGGAAGTGCGGTCATGATCACTTCCTGTTTGTAACACGGCGGTTAGCGTGTTAGCTCTGTGCATTTATAAACAGTCTGCGGTTGTAACAAAGTGGCCCCTCTTGGTGAAGTCGCTCGCTGATTTTGGGGTTGTAACAAAGTGGACTCTCTTTGCGAAATCGTAATCTGAAATTAGCTTTTGGGCTCAACGGTAATTTATTTGAAATGCAAATGGGTTTTGTTGAAGTGTTTTAGCTGTAATCATGTGGGAGCTGGTTGTTGTTGCGGTTGATTTGAGGTCACGGGGAGAACGGAGCCGCAGACACAGAGTTTGAGCGGCGTCTCGTCCTTTACAGAAACACAGCCTTTTCCTCGGGTTCGAGCGCTGTCGGCTCTGGAGGATTCTTCTGCATTAAGCTTTTGGTGGCTAATAACGAGAGTGGAGGGTTTAAAGATCCGGCTCATGGGACGGTGCGAGTCGTACTGGTAAATCATCGGGTCTGTCCTTGACGTGTGGACTCTCCGGGATGGAATTTCAGAAGAACATTCGATCAATCAATCAAACTTTATTTCTATAGCACCTTCCAGAACCAAAGCCGACCAAAGTGCTGTACAACATTAAAAACAAGATAAAAAAAAAACAATAAATATCAACAAATAGGTGGGTTTTAAGTTTGGCTTTGAACAGAGGCAGATCAGTGATGAAACGTAACTCGATGGGGAAAGAGTTCCAGAGTTTTGGACCTGCCCCGACTGTTTGCCCCGGGACCAGGACCGGGGGACCTCCAGAAGATGTTGCCCAGCAGATCGTAGAGCTCTGCTGGGCTGGTGAGGGTCAGAATCTCTCACAGGGACGAGGTGCAAGACCATGGACTGCATTAAAAACAAACATTAAACTTTTAAGATGAATTCTGAAGTGAACAGGGAGCCAGAGGAGAACAGGACGGGGGTGATGTGCTCATGTTTTCGAGCTGCAAACGGTGAAGAGCAGCTTGATTGATCCCCACGTTTAGAGCATTACAATAGTCTATGTGGGAACTAATAAAGGCACGGAGCTTTCTCCAGGTCACCACGGCTCAAAAAGGGTTTAACCTTTGCCAGGAGGCGGAGCTGAAAGAAGCTCTGACCACAGAATCTATGTGTTTGTCAAATTTGAGACGGCTATCTAATATCACCCCCAAGTTTTTAACAACATGGTTAACGTGAGGGACCAAAGCGACAAGACTGAGATACTGGGGAGGCTGGACGTCCCAAACATTCTCATTCAAACAGAGAAAGTTCTGGAACAGCCACAGTTTAACATCACATATAACATATATATAACATAATATAACATTGTTTTCGTATGTGTGTAATAAAGTGCTGTGTGCGGCGATGTGTCGCTGTACAAACCCGTTTTGAATTCCACGCTTATCGCCGTGGAAACGCATTTGAAAATTGCTTATACCGTGGGTCAGATGTGGAGCTTTCAGTCGTGTGTTAATAGTTGTGACGCACGGTGATGTTCTGAGGCGGTGCTGTGGAACTGAAGACAGGAGTCACTGTTTTTATTGTTTGTTACGACAAATCATGAGTTTCACCCTTTCACCTTTTCATTGAGAAGATGGAATATTTATGTTTGCGTCGTTTGTTAAAGCAGCGGAAACTCGTGTTCAGAGCCTGAACGTCCCAGGTGCTGGAAAAATCACTCAGGACTAAAAACATGCAGGATTTGGATTCTAACATCACAGAAAAGTCACTTAAGGGCAATTCTCCAACACTGGGATCAGATATCGGCTTCTAAATATCGGTTCAGTCGATTTCCGGGTTGGACATAAACATTAATTAGCCACAGGAAAAATTTGGATCAGTTTTGTCTTATTTTATTTTTGTTTAAAGGAAATAACTTCTGGTATCGGTTCATATCGGCCGATCCATAACTCCATAATATCATAACTTGCAGGCGCTTAGCCACGCTGTCAATCAAACCTGTTGCTAACGCTAACGGGAGCGACGTCGGGGAAAGAAGGACCTGATGTGTCTGTTATTAATGTTCATATGTTGATTTACAGACACAGACGTGAAATAAAAACCCCAGGATCATGTAGAGGGTTAATACGAACATTTAAGACCAACATGAGTCTGAGCAGCAGTTAGAGTTTTTCAAAAGACAAAAAATAAACTAAAAAAACAAAAAAAACACCTCAAAATAAACACAAAATAACTAAAAACATTTAAAATAAATAAAAATATAACTAAAAATAAACTCAAAATAACTCAAAAAATACAAAAAATAGCTCAAAAATAACAAAAATAAATGAATAAATAAAAAAATAAAAACTCAAAATAACAAAAAAATGTAATAAAATAACTTTTAAAAAAAACTCAAAATAACCCCCCCAAAAATCTCAAAATAACAAAAAAATAAAATAATAAAAAAAAACCCTCAAAATAAATAAACAAACAAACAAACAAACTCAATAAATGAACTCCAGGATCATGTAGAGGGTTAATACAAACATTTAAGACCAAAATGACGAGTCTGACAGCAGCAGTTACAGAGAGAGGAGGACACAGTTTTTTAATAGAAAGTGAATTGCTCCCAAAACATGTCGATTTGACTAGCAGGTTAGCTCTGTCCATTTATATTTACAGTCTATGTCAGAGGTGTCCAAACTTTTCTCATTAAAGGCCACGTATAAAACACAGACAAAGCTGAGGGCCGATTGAGGGACACAGACTGGTCGCGAATACAGTGAAAACTTTAAATCTGCTTAATTTTTACGAGTTAGACTGAACCACTCGACCTTTATTCATGCTACATCCTCAGTCAGGCACATTAAATATTTGTTGAAGTAGATTTTCAGAAATATACAGTAAAAAGTACTGTTTAAAGTAACATGGGCCGATTCACCTGGAAGGACCAAGAAAAACTAGTCCGAGGGCCGCGTTTAGCCCCTGGGCCACAGTTTGGTCATGCCTGGTGGATGGTCTGTTCTGTTTTCATGTGTCCGCTGCAGCTGAACGTGTTAAACAAAGTGAAACCGGCCTGATGCTGCGGAGTACGACGTTTGTTGCAGATGTAAAGTGAGAGTTGATTGCTCTGGTCTAATTTTAGATGATAAATGACAAACAGTAATGGCTTTGGCTCGTTGCGTCGCGAGCGCACACTGGTCTGAAACAGCGCAGTAATCACACACTCACCGAGACTTTATTATAATGTACACGACATTACACCAGGCGTCGTTTTTATGTCCGTGGATATGAGACGATGAGGTCGGAGCGGCTCGTTTTCTCCGCTTAAAGACACGCTGAGGATGTGATGTAGCCTCCATGCTAGCTGCTATCAATCACAAACGCGGCGGTGGTAAACACACTGCGATGGTCATTAGAAACGGTTTTATATCGAGGTTATTGTGTCCAGCAGTTAACCTCCTGAACTGTGATGTATGTCCGTGTCGCTCACAAAACAGCAGGGCCAGACCTATAGTCCCGGGACGTTTTTACTGCGCTTTTTTCACTCATTGTGCAATCATTATCCGACCATTTTGTCCGCCCCCCTCCTCGCCGTCCTCCATCATCCCTCGTTCCCCTGGTTTCTTTTTTCCCCCCTGTTCTCACCACTCCTCCCACCCTCCTGTCATCTGAAAATGTGGCCTGCATAAGTGGAGGCAGCTGCTTAAGTGCTACGAGAGGCCGAGCGACAGAGGCAAAGTGGAATTGGAAAGAGAGGGAGGTAAAGGGTCGGCGAGCGCACACAGGAACACACGCTCTGACTCACCGCTCGCTCGGCTCGCGGTGAAACGCCGTGAACGCCGAGCCGCTGCAGCGTCCACGCCTCCCATTCACTCAAGGTCCCTCCGCTCCTCTCCCTCACAGAAGCCGCTCTCTGTGTTCTGCTTCAGCTTTTGGGCCGTGGAAATGCTTTTTATTGAGCTGAAGTATTGACGGAGCAGCGTTGGGAAGTAGCTAATTTAAAGTTCTCGCAGTGTCGGCAATATCTGTAGGTACAAACATAACGATATTATCATCTTCGGGGAAAAATGCAGGTTTTTGAAAATAAGATAACGCTATGGTCAGTATATTGTTTTTACTGAGCCTCGTATAGACGTGTTTCGGGTTAAATCCTGTATCTTTAGTCCCATTTCACACAGTTCTCTTGACTTTTCTCTTGTTTGTTCTGGTTTGTGTTTAGAGCTTTTGGCATAAACCTTCAAACCTCTTACTCCATGTTCTGAATGGTCCTTTCAGTTCAAATCGGTCCAGAATGAGCTGCAAAAAATCAATATGTCTGCCCAGATACTGCTCCAAACTACGAGAGTCTCATTTGGTTTTTTAATCGTGAAAAAAAAACACAGAAATGAGACGGATCGACAGGGCGACAGTGGCTCGGTTTGTAGAGTGTAAACGTCACGGGTGCGATTCCAGCTCCCACAGCATGAAAGCTGCTGTTGTGTCCTTGGGCAAGACATTTAACCCATCTCGTTCCCCATGATGTATGAATGTGAGTGTGTGAATGTTCCTCGATGTAAAGCGCTTTGAGCCTTGAAGTTGGAAAAGCGCTGTGTATAAAAATGACCATTTACCACCAGGACTAGTGTAAATATAATTGAAATGTCGGTATTCTGAGATCTCTTTGAGTGGAATATGGAATAATCAGAGTAAACCTTTCTCTATAATCACCACAGACTGTGTAAAGAAGTGGATAAGTGAGTGTCACGTCATCCACGGCGTTCGGCTCCAGTCAAATGAAGCTCATCGAGGCTAAAACAGTTATAGCGGCTAATTTAGAGCCGAGTTTCATATTTGTAATTCCGACCTCAAGTATCACACGCAACCAAAGAGCCAATCAGGAGCGAGGCTGCTGAAGGTAACGCCCCTTCCTGCCGCACTGCCGGTTTAGCAGAGAGCGAGCGCTTAGCCACGCTGTCAATCAAACCTGTTGCTAAAGCTAACAGGAGCGACGTCGGGAAAGAAGGACCTGATCTGTCTGTTATTAAAGTTCATTTAGGAACAAAATAGTGAAATAAAAACCCCAGGATCATGTAGAGGTTTAATATGAACATTTAAGACCAAAATGACGTCACCAAATGAGTCGATGATCACTTCCTGTTTGGGACGCGGCGCTAGCAGGTTAGCTATGTCCATTTATATAAACAGTCTGTGGTAAGTACTTACTGCGTGTAACCTTTCAGTGTCACCTTAAGTCGTCGTGAATTTCTTCTTCTACATTTTACCCCCCGTTCACTTTCTCTCGGCGCCGGTGCCAGTCGAATACCTAACAGATGGTCGGGAGAGTAATAGTTGCCTCTGTCAATAAATGTCAGGAGAGATCTGTGGAAGCTTCAGGGCAATTTGGCGACGGTTTTGTGGCCGTGTCTTTAGTGCTCTTGTGGCTAAAAGCACACTACTACCCCTGCAGTGGAATTACACAGTGACGGTGACGCAAGCACGAGCAAAAAGCGCTTTTATGAGCTGTCATTCACACAGGGAGAAGCTGCGGCGGCAACAAGGCCACCGCCGCCGCAAAGGACAAAAGCTTAATACAGGCTCGTAATTGTTTGGGGAAGAAAAAAGCCCTAACAAGGTCGTGGAGGCACTAAAGCAGAGTTAGACTCACTGCAGCGTAGCCTTGGCGTGGATCAGAAATGTAGAAACATGTGCATGGAAAATGCCACTCTGTCCCGCGCTGGAGGCTGGTACTGCTTCAGCGGGCGTCAGCGGGCGTCAGCGGGCACTGTGGAACTTTCCTGACATCTGCTTGTTTCCATGGAGATGCCTGTTATGTTTTCAGTTTGACACAAAGATTGTCACTGTTTTTTTTGTTTTTTTTTTCTTGCATGAATGAATGAAACGATATAATATAATATAAAACAGTATGTATACAAGCACAGTCGCCTCTCCACAGATCTAAACCTGGCGTCTTCACCTTCTTGTTTCCATGGAGATGCCTGTTATGTTGTCCAGTTTGACCAAAGGTTATCGATCTAGCATTTATTCAATTACTGTTTTTATAGTACATGATAAAAATAAAAAGAAAAAAAACATGAAAAAGAGCAGAGTCGCCTCTCCACAGATCTAACCCGTCTTCACCTGCTTGTTTCCATGGAGATGCCTGCAGTGTTTTCCAGTTTGACATAAACATGATAAGTCTGGTATTTATTCAGTCACTGGTATTTTTTTGTCAGAAAAGCACAAAAAAAAAAGTCAAAAACACCGAAAAGTACCATGATAAATACTGTGTCCAGAGTAACATTCGTCCAACAGCGTCTCCAGTGACAAGCAGCTGCCAGAAAAGTTCCACAGTGTTCCTTTTTGGTGACTTCGTTGAGTGTACGAGGGGCCGTTTGGGAGGGCAGGTGTCTGAGTTCGCAGTAACACGGCGATGTGTCGGGTTCCCGTGTTTCGTCTTCACACACCTGAGACGTTCGTACAGATGAAGTATTTACAGATATTTACAGAGTCTCATCGGCTGCGGCTCCATAACAACGAGAAGTGACATAATTAACCTGCCTCTGCCGCTGACAAGAACACAATGAAACGGCTTCACTCCACGTCAACCAGACTGACACTTTCTAAGCAGCGTTTAGCGACAGTTAGCTTATAGCGTTGGTGATGCTAATAGGATGCTAATGGTACTGCAGACGGCGTGTACTTCTACAGAAAACGCTGAAACTAAAACACTATCGGCGTAATTACAGACGCACAGATCCAGCTTTTTCATGGGTTTAAGGATCTGCCGAGACTAAAAACAGCTTTTATTTCCTTAAAACTCCCTTTAAGACCTCATGTGTCCACACCTTCCCTTTAAGACTGTCTGGAGTTACTCAATTTCCAGGATTTTGATCATTTGCATCTTCATATTTGTGCTTTTTTCCACGTGCTTCCTCTTAATCGGGGCTGGCTTGTGGTCGGCCACAGTCTAAACAGGGACTCCCAGACTTCCCTCACCCCAGACGCTTCCTCTGGCTCCTCTGGTGGGACCCCGACACGTTCCCAGACCAGCCGAGAGACAAAGCTTTTTCACGGATTTAAGGATCTGCCGATGCCTGATATCGACCGACACCAGGCCAGAGACTAAAAACAGCTTTTATTTCCTTAAAACTAAAATAAAATGAGACAGAACTGATCCGAATGTGTCGCGTCTGTGTCGAACTGTCACTACATCCACTTATGTTTCAGGAAATCAAAGCTGCCACAGTATATTTTAGTGCCCAGTATTTATCGTTGGACTTTTTATTTGCAATAATAGAGAAGTTTTTGTCGGTTTTATGCAATAATGTAGGATTTGAGCTGCGGAGGGTTGAAAAAATCACTTCTCTTGTTCATTATTGCTGCATTTTGCTACAGCTCAGGCCTTTAAATGACTCTGTCTCTTTAAAAATGTGTTCACTGGGACTATCTGAGTGTAAGTGGCGTAACGTCGCTTCAGTATCATCGTTTATCGTGGTATCGGGGGTGAGAGACAGATTTTCTCTCAGTATCGTGTCAGTATCTGATTCCTGTCTCTTCTTATCTCATGGAAACAATCTGACTGGTTCAAAATGAGCTGAAGTTTCCTCGTTTGTGATACAGAAAGTGCAGTTTGAGTTTAAAGAGACAGAACAAGAAAATACAGAATCATCTCATCAGAAAACGGCAGAAAACATGATGTAATGACAAATGAAAACATGAAAAACGCTGGAAACATGAGAAATCGACAGTTTGAGGTAAAACTGATCCAGGATTAAGGATAATGTTGCAGTTTTCATAAAAGCGTGTTACTGCTGTAGTATTTGTTTGCAGTACTATTGAAGTAACAGTTCATGATGGAAACAAGTTTTTCTGCAAAATGGACTTTTCAGACGTTTAATCGTGTTATAGTTGTTTCCGCTCATCATATCCTCACCTGAAGTTGTTTTTGGAGTGATTCACGTTTGAGTAAATCTTTAATTGACTTTTTTCAAGACGCCATTTTGACGATCGACGCCCGTTTTCACCTCCACCTGTGACACCCCCACTGTGACACGCCCACTGTTGTTCATCTCTCCTCTTTCGTCTCCTTTCCTTGTCTCTCCTCTCTTGTTCATGTCTCCTCTCTTGTCTCCTTTCCTTGTCTCCTCTCTCGTCCCCTCGTTCATGTCTCCTCTCTTGTCTCCTCTCGTCTCTTCTCTCGTCCCCTCTCTTCTCATCTCCTCTTTCGTCTCCTTTCCTTTGTCTCCTCTCTTGTCCCCTCGTTCTCGTCTCCTCTTTCGTCTTCTTTCCTTGTCTCCTCTCTTGTCCCCTTGTTCTTGTCTCCTCTTTCGTCTCCTTTATTGTCTCCTCCTCTCTTGTTCTTGTCTCCTCTCTTCGTCGTCCCCCCCGTTCTCGTTTCCTCTTTCGTCTCCTCATTCTCATATCCTCTCTTGTCTCCTCTCGTCTCCTCTTCTTTCGTCCCTCTGCTCCTTTCCTTGTCTCCTTTCCTTGTCTCGTCCTTTTGTCCCCATTCTCATATTCTCGTTTCCCGTCTCCTTTCGTCTCCTCATTCTCATATCCTCTTTTCGTCTCCTTTCCTTGTCTCCTCTCTTATTCTTTGTCTCCTCTCTCGTCCCCTTGTTCTCGTTTCCCCCCTCTTCATCTCCTCATTCTCATATCCTCTCTTGTCTCCTTCGTCTCCTTCCTTGTGTTTCCTCTCTTGTCTCCTCATTCTCATATCTTCTCTTTTCACTCCTCCTCTCTTATCTCCTCTCACCTCCCTTTAAGACCTCACTCGTCCACACCTTCCCTTTAAGACCTCACTCGTCCACACCTTCCCTTTAAGACCCACTCACTCGTCCACACCTTCCCTTTTTTTTTTCGACCTCACTCTCCCACACCTTTACCTCCCCTCACTCGTCCACACCTTCCCTTTAAGACCTCATTTGTCCACACCTGGAAGACCTCACTCACTCATTTAGAGATTTAGCTCATTTGCATCTTCATATTTTTGCATGTTTTCCATTTTCTTTCCTCTTCCTCGGGGTTGGCTGCAGTCTAACCAGGGACTCCCAGACTTCCCTCACCCTAGACGCTTCCTCCAGCTCCTCTGGTGGGACCCCGAGGCGTTCCCAGACCAGATAAATCATCCCCTGCTTCCTTGTAAAAAGCGGGAGAGATGAGAGGTTGGAGTTAAACAAACGCTGATTTAAAAGTGCGGCCTGTTTGTCTGGTTCTTCTTCTTCTTCTTGTGTCGGCTCTGACCTTAAACTTCTCATCATCACTATTCACCGGGGCGACGGCTGCACTTCCACGATCCCTCTGAGACACGCAGTATAATTACTCTGTACGCATCACACTCACACTACACCCGTCTGAACGACCACGTTTCACACCGGATCACTAACTAAATGTAATGAGCTGTAAACAGTGGAAGACAAAGCAGATGTTGTGAGTTTGAACAGCCTCTGGATTCGCCATCAGCTCCACGTCGTTTCATTATATGCTAATCCTAATATTATTGCATCGCACGAACCGAGAGCCAAATAAAATATGAATAAATGAACCAATATGGAAGTTTCACACAGGCGTGGGTTTTTCTCTGTCCTAAATAAAAGCTTGTGTATAGATTGTGCTGAGGTTTGACCTATAATGATTAGGGTCAGTGTTTCTGATTTAACTGTAATGCGCTTTCAAGGTTCAAGGACGATGTTTTTCTTTTTTTTTTTTTCTTTCATATTCATAAATATTAACGATCACGAGGTGGAGAGGCCAGACCTCGCTGTGGACTGGGTTATTCAAATGCATCTTTACTTCTGGATTTTCTAATATCACCAAAGCAGATTGTGCAGTATCTGTTAGCATCTATAGCTAACCCCCCCCCGACTGAAGTTTGACAATTTACAGATGATTTTCAGATTACATTGCAACAAATGTTCAAAATCCATCGTAAAAGCTGCAGAAACACAGAAGTAAATTTGTGTAAATGCTAATGCCATGCTCTTAGACGTTAGCAAAATGAACATGACGCTCAGAAAATGTGTAATTACGCATTTATTAACTGTGTTTTATCACAAAATTAAATTAACCTTCATTTTATCCACTCAAAACATTGCAATTGTGCTGATGTAACTCAAAACTAATGCAAAAAAAACAGGTTCATTTCGCTCCAGGTCAACTTTTTATGTAAATGAATAAACAGGAAGTAGCTCTACAAAATAAAAGTGCACCACGTGAAAACAGGAAGTTAACTAAAAAATGCAATGTTTCTTTTAAAGGAGAAAACACACATGCTGGTTATTTACACCTGCAGTTACACCGTTTTAAGCCTGTAGGGGTAATAGATGTGCTGTTTACAATATAAATTAGCTTAAAGTTAGCGTAGATGGTGTAAACGTGACCCTCTGTGCGCGAGGTCAACGAGTTTAAATCAAATACAGCTTTTACTGATAAAAACTGTAGTGTCGGTTTATTCTTAGTGATAAAAACCCTGGATATTCCCTGCCAAGTTCATGTTATAATCTGGTGTTTTTTGTTCAATTCTCCCAGATGAAGCAAAACGAGTCTTTTCTTTGGGTTGCCAGTTTTTTAAATGCAAAAAATCCAGTTGGTTTAAACCTAAAAGGACCGTCTCTGATCTCTGTGGTCTGGCACTGGCAACACAGCTTCAGTCGAGATATCTTATTAAAACAGCAGGGAGAGCAGGTTCCACACACACTCCCTTTAAGACCTCATTTGTCCACACACTCCCTTTAAGACCTCATTTGTCCACACACAATCCCTTTAAGACCCTCATATACTCAAATTTAGGGATTTAGATCATTTGCAGGCATCTTCGCGTATTTTTTCTTTTTTTTTCCATTTTCTTGGCTGCGGGTTTGGTTGGCTGCCAGTCTATGCCAGGACTCCCAGACTTCTCTCACCCCAGACGCTTCCTCCACTCCTCTAATGGGACCCTTGAGGTGTTCCCAGGCCAGAGAGACAATAATGCTAACAACATAAAAAGAGTTTTCAAGAGGTCCAGATTACGGCCCTGTCACATATTTGTTGTGCTGTTTGATATAAATCATCCCCTAATCTGCGATGAGCTGTTTGGACTTTGTTTCCATGAGCATATAAATGAAAGATTTACTGTCTCTGCTTACATCTAATGAATAAAACATGTTTTTGTAGTGTGCCATAGATTTGCCTGTGCCAAGACTCCAGCGCTGCTGCCCTTTAGTCCGGTGTTAAAACTGAACACACAGACGAGAGACACGAGAGGATGGAGAGGAGCCTCGATGAGAGTCACACGCCGCACGTTTTTGTGTCTCAGGCGTCAGGGCCGTTTATGAGACGAGCCGCAAAGTCGCAACAAAAGGACTCAAAGGGAGGATTGTTTTAGGTGAATATTTGTCATTACATCATAACGGCATTGAAACGAAAAAGGCAACGCGATTATGCTAACGAGATATACCTTAGACTGTGTAAAGAGACGGACTAAGCGAATGTAACGTCACCCACTGCGTTTGGCTCGTCGCGGCTGGAGCTTTTATAGCGGTGAATTTGGAGCCAAGTTCCATATTTGGACTTGTGACCCGCGAGTATCGTAGCAACCAAAGAGCAATCAGGAGCCGAGGCTGTTGAAGGTAACGCCCCTTCCCCGCCTGCACCGCTGGTTTAGACGGGACGAGCATTTTAGCAACGCTGTCAATCAATTTGCGAGTAGTGACCTCGGGGAAAGAAGCCGCCTGATTTGTCTGTATTTATTTTCATACTCTTGATTTACAGACACAATAGAGCACATGTCAAACTCAAGGCCCGTGGGCCAGATGTGGCCCGTCACGTCATTTTATGTGCCCGCGACAAAGTAAATTCAAAGGTTTGACTGTCTAAAAATATCAGTTTATCAGGAGATACAGTTACACAGCATTTTTTCATATCTATGCAACTACATATGAAATATTTGTAACTTGAATCAGTGATAAATATAGAAACGGTTAATTAACAAGATTACAAATTTGTTGCATTTAATTTACATCACATCTGGCCCTTAAACAGCAACTATTTTGTTGATGTGGCCCTCTGTGAAAATGAGTTTGACGCCCCTGCGGTAGTGAAATAAAAACCCCAGGATCATGTAGAGCGAGTTAATACGAACATTTTAAGACGAAATGACGAGTCTGACGGGCAGCAGGGACAGAGAGAGACACAGTGTTTCAAAAAACAAAAAAACATAAGCTCAAAATAAAAAAACAAACAAAAACAAAAAAAAAACCTCAAAAATAAATAACAATAATAAAAAACAAAAACAAAAAACCTAAAAATTACTAAAAAAAAAAAAAAAAAAAAAAATCCAATCTCAAAATAACAAAAATAAATAAATAATAAAAATAGCAAAAAAAAAAAAAGAACCTCAAAATAACAAAAAAAAACCAAACCTCAAAATAACTTTAAAAAAATGAACCTTAGGATCATATAGAGGGTTCATAAAAACATTTAAGACGAAATGATGAGTCTGACACCACAGGTACAGAGAGAGAAGACACAGTTTTTTTGCAATAGAAAGTGAATTGGAGCCAGAGTCGCCCTCATGATCGCCCCATGTTTGCTGAGTAGCGCGTTAGCTTTGTCTCACTTATATTCACAGTGTATGGTTTAGACACTTGTCATTTCATCATAACAGCATTTGAAACGGAAAAAAATGCAACACGACTATGCTAATGAGATGCTAGCCTGATAACCCCGCTCTGAAGACAGAACAAAACTGTGTCATGTGTAATTTGAATGAAATCATAGTGAAACTTTTATATTTTCTAATAGTTTGTCGTGTCAGTTTGGTTTAATTACTCTCTTGTGAATATTGTGATCTACTTCAATAACTCTGGGATCAGCCCTGCAGCCGCGCTCCGATCCCCTGTGCATACATAACAAACACAGTGGTGCATCTGCTAACCGCTAACACCTGCTGACTGGCTGCTTCCTGTTGGCACACAGCTCTATGTTTTCAGTCAGTGATTGAAACAGCTGGCACAGTCGGGCTGCCTAAAAGCTCCGGCTCCTCTGAGGACCTCTCCGGATCAGGTTCATTTGGCCTGACATTCTGCAATCTACTTCAGATGTTCAGCCGTCGACCCTTCACTTTAAGGTCATTTCATTTTCAGTTCAAGTTTCAATTCAAGTTTATTTCTATGGCACATTTAAAACATCTTCATCTGCGCAAAGTGCTTCACGGAAAAGTCAAAAACAAATATACGGATAACACGAAACAAGAAAACACCTGTATGTCCTGTTCAGCTGAAAACACTCTGTTCCACCTTGTGATGTCATCGTGTGGTAATACAGGAAGTGCTCCACTGTTTTCAAACTCAACAAACCTTCATTAGATATAATCATTTGGGCTCATTGCCAATCTTGACTGAGCTAAAGGTAAAAGGAGCTGTTGACTGATCATTGTGAAAACTACCACTCATGACATCACAAGTGTGAACCCATAGACTGTTTATATAAATAGACCATGTCTAACCTGCAACTTCTGGCTCCATCAACTCTGGCTTTAATTCACTTTCTATTGAAAAACTGTGTCCCCTTCCCCTCCAAATGAAGTTGGCATTGAAGCTAGCGCAGTTATAGTGGGCTAGTTTTGGATTTTGTTCGCATATTTCGAATTTCGACCACGGGTATCATAGCAACCAAAGAGGCCAATCAGGCAGCGAGGTGCTGAAGGAAATGCCTCGCCCACACCACTGGTTTAATATAATAAAATAAAACAAACAAAATAAGTTTATGAAAAGGTTTTATTAAAATAAATAAATAAATACACTCAAAACAACCCAAACAAAACCGCGTCAAAATAACTTAAAAAAAATAAATATAAAATAAAAAACCCAAAATAGCAAAAAAACAAACAAAAACTCAAAAAAAAAACTAAAAAAAAAAAATTAAATAAATAAATAATAATGATAATTTAAAAAATTAGTTAAAAGAGCCAGACCAGAGTTGATGAAGCCGGAAGTGCGCCCATGATCACTTCCTGTTTGGTACGCGTCGGCTAGCAGGTTAGCTCTGTCATTTATATAAACAGACTATGATTGGGGCTGAAAAAGTCATGTTAATCTCACATATATTGAACGCATCAGGCTCGATATAATGACCATCGTGACTAAACTCAGTGAAACACACAAACTGTTGAATTTGTTTATAGAAATTATGTACGTGGCCTTTTCAACCACTGAACAAGAGCTTTAGTGTGTGCGTCTTCTACCCGGAGCCGTGTTCTGCAGGTCAGACGAGTAAATGAAATACGATGTGAGTTTTGTCGATATTCGAGCACATGGCGACTGCGACTCAGAGTCTGGAGCATCTGCCGTCGTGTGTGGCTGCATGAAATACTTACGCAAACCTAATTGTTTGTGATCTTTCTTGTATTTTAATAATGCACAAATAGACAAAGCTCTGTATTGAATCAGGCCTGGGGACAATAATGGAATTTTGTGTCACAATTATCAACAAAAATGACTGTGATTAAAGGAAATATTTACAACAGTGATTAAAAAACTAAGAAAAACATTATAAAAATGACTGTAGGGCATCATCGCTGTCATGTGAGGACGCCAAAACATTTTTTTATTGTCCTGTCTCATATATTGACTAAGCTAAGTGCAACAAAGAGCGCCCTCTATCTCACTGTTAGCGTCACTACTTCCTGTCCACTTTCTTTGCCAAGTCAAAAATGAAAACATATTTTTAAAGTTAGGACAGTGGACGGAGCTGCAGTGGGTTAAGGGTCAGAGGTCAGAGGTTAGGGGGGTCAGGATCAGACAGTGAACGGAGCTGCAGGTGGGTTTAAGGGTCAGAGTGTCTAGAGGTCAGTAGGTTAGGGGTCAGGGTCAGACAGTGGACGGAGGAGCTGCAGGTGGGTTAAGGGTCAGAGGTTAGGCAGGGGTGGGCCAACTTTTTGGGACAAATCGGCCCACATGGGGTCTAACATTGACAGAGGGGCGGGGCCCGGGACAGAGGGGGCGGGGGCCAGGACAGGAGAGGGGCGGGGCCAGGATATATACATGTTTAGGCAAAGCGCTGGAATATCTGCAAGAGTCATGCATGTCAAACTGTTTTTTCAAATGCATCCTTTAAAAAAAACTCACTCTCCAGAGAAAGGCTTGCTGGCTATTTGCTAATTTGGAATGGCCACGTCGAAAAACTTGTACTATTGATCGGACTTGGTTGAAAAAATATTTGTTAAAGCACAATCGGCGCTTCTCACTATCCACTTTGGCAGAAGGGCGCAATGAGAGAATAATAGTAACACACGTGAACAATGTTTGATCGTACGTCTGAAGAGCGCCATCTTTTTGGGGGAAGGCTGCTAAAAAGTGGGCATTTCAGCCTAAAGGTCAATTGAACAAGGTTTAGCACCTGAACTATTTTAATATAATTTCACAGTTCGGCAGCACGTGATTAATAATACCATGCATGACCATGTGTGGTCCGCTGGTCCGTATTTTGTCTCTCACTTCTGGGTTAAGGGTCAGACAGTGGACAGAGAGCTGCTGGTGGGTCAAGGGGTCATAGTTACTGAGTCCATGGTGCAGCTGGACATAGAGGGCTGGCTGGTGGGTTAAACACGACACAATAAAATTAATACTTCACCATAAAGAAATGACACTTCTATGTTTGCGTCTCAATCTACACTGCTAATGCTAATTTTGAAGGCATAATAAATATTAATATCAACACCACACACTGAAGTAATTCGCCCATTTAACAGTCAATTAGGTTGTCTTTATTTTAATTCAATTTGAATGTGAATGTTTTTCTATGTGTTATGTTTTCTGATTTGAATAGAAGTGGGTGAGTTAATCTGGCTGTCATGTGTTGGGACATATCTGGGTTATCTTTGCTTGTGTCAATAGCAGAGCAGCAGCACTATAGTAAAATGCTGCTAAGCATCTGTACATGCCGTTATAAAATCACAGGAATTTGTGTATCCAGGTTAATACATTTTATCTCAGGCTGTAGCCTTCATTGAACCGAAGCACAAGGCTGGCGTGTTTACAAAGGGCCCCTCTAATAAATGGTCACTAGCGCGCTTAATCTGGCATTTTTAATGACTAATGGAATTAGGGCTAAACAAGGCGTAATTACACACTAA
>JAIEZT010001368.1:17230279-17282443 GCA_019594935.1 Periophthalmus modestus | reverse complement strand
GTGTGTGCAGGTCCTGTGTGTGCAGGTCCTGTGTGTGCAGGCCCTGTGTGCAGGTCCTGTGTGTGCAGGCCCTGTGTGTGCAATCTCTGTGTGTGCAGGTCCTGTGTGTGCAGCCCCATGTGTGCAGGCCCCATGTGTGTGCAGGTCCTGTGTGTGCAGGTCCTGTGTGTGCAGGTCCTGTGTGTGCAGGTCCTGTGTGTGCAGGCCCTGTGTGTGCAGGTCCTGTGTGTGCAGGCCCTGTGTGTGCAATCTCTGTGTGTGCAGGTCCTGTGTGTGCAGCCCCATGTGTGCAGGCCCCATGTGTGTGCAGGTCCTCTGTGTGCAGGTCCTGTGTACAGCCCCATGTGTGCAGGCCCCGTGTGGGCAGGTCCTGTGTGTACAGGCCCTGTGTGTACAGCCCCGTGTATGCAGGCCCCGTGTGTGCAGGCCCCGTGTGTGCAGGTCCTGTGTGTACAGCCCCATGTGTGCAGGTCCTGTGTGTACAGCCCCATGTGTGCAGGTCCTGTGTGTACAGCCCCATGTGTGCAGGTCCTGTGTGTGCAGGGCCCGTGTGTGCAGGTCCCGTGTGTGCAGGTCCTGTGTGTGCAGGTCCTGTGTGTGCAGGTCCTGTGTGTACAGGTCCTGTGTGTGCAGGCTCTATGTGTGCAGGTCCTATGTGTGCAGGTCCTGTGTGTACAGGTCCTGTCCTGTGTGATGGGGGGACGTGAGAATCTAAAATATTGGGATATGGAATAGACACATTTTTCTATCAGGTTTATATTTAGATTGACTGTGTCTCTGGTCCTGTTCTCTCTGTGTTTTTGGTCTTGTTCTCTCTGTGTCTCTGGTCTTGTTCTCTCTGTGTCTTTGGTCTTGTTCTCTCTGTGTCTTTGGTCTTGTTCTCTCTGTGTCTCTGGTCCTGTTCTGTGTTTTTGGTCCTGTTCTCTCTGTGTTTTTGGTCCTGTTCTCTCTGTGTCTCTGGTCCTGTTCTGTGTTTTTGGTCCTGTTCTCTCTGTGTTTTTGGTCTTGTTCTCTCTGTGTCTCTGGTCTTGTTCTCTCTGTGTCTCTGGTCCTGTTCTGTGTTTTTGGTCCTGTTCTCTCTGTGTTTTTGTCCTGTTCTCTCTGTGTTTTTCTGTCCTGTTCTCTCTGTGTTTTTGGTCCTGTTCTCTCTGTGTTTTTGGTCTTGTTCTCTCTCTGTGTCTCTGGTCTTGTTCTCTCTGTGTCTCTGGTCTTGTTCTCTCTGTGTCTCTGGTCTTGTTCTCTCTGTGTCTTTGGTCTTGTTCTCTCTGTGTCTCTGGTCTTGTTCTCTCTGTGTCTCTGGTCTTGTTCTCTCTGTGTCTCTGGTCTTGTTCTCTCTGTGTCTCTGGTCCTGTTCTCTCTGTGTCTCTGGTCTTGTTCTCTCTGTGTCTTTGGTCTTGTTCTCTCTGTGTCTCTGGTCTTGTTCTCTCTGTGTCTCTGGTCCTGTTCTGTGTTTTTGGTCCTGTTCTCTCTGTGTCTCTGGTCTTGTTCTCTCTGTGTCTTTGGTCTTGTTCTCTCTGTGTCTCTGGTCTTGTTCTCTCTGTGTCTCTGGTCCTGTTCTCTCTGTGTCTCTGGTCCTGTTCTGTGTTTTTGGTCCTGTTCTCTCTGTGTTTTTGGTCCTGTTCTCTCTGTGTTTTTGGTCTTGTTCTCTCTGTGTTTTTGGTCCTGTTCTCTCTGTGTCTCTGGTCTTGTTCTCTCTGTGTCTCTGGTCCTGTTCTCTCTGTGTCTCTGGTCTTGTTCTCTCTGTGTCCTCATGTGACTTGTAGTTGACTCCCGGTATAAGACAATAGTCCCTCGTCCCGCGTGTCATGTCCACGCGCGGTGATTGTGTCTGGTGTGTGGCACGCGCGTGCACTGCGGTTCAGTGTTAATTGGTCAGGCGCGTGCACAGGCGGCGTGTCCACATACTGCGCGTGCGTGTGGGGCGTGCTCGCGGCGGATCGTCCCGCACAAACACGAGCATCGATTCATTATTCATGCCATTGCAGCTGCCCGGTTCTGATCCGGCTCTGATCCGGCTCTACCTGATCCGCTCAGTGCGTCGTCCGCACGCGCGCACGCCTGCGTGCCCTGCGTCGCCTGTGCGCGCGCTCATACGTCCAAACCCCGAGAAGAAACGAAAAAGAGAGAGAACAGCGCGCGCCTACGAGAGAGCGCGCTCGAGGAGGAGAGGTCCAGCTGCAAAAAAAACAGAAAGAAAAAAACACACCGCGACAATGGCAACATCCAACCGCGCGTGAAACAGACGAGGCCGGAGGAGGCGCGACACCGGAGCGTGACAGAGAGCCGCGGGGACGCGGGGACATGCCGCCTGCCCCGTAGAACGAGTCCTGGAATAAGAATCGGCCCGTGATTGAAAATGGAGCGGCGCGGGAGAGGAGCCTGTCTCCATCACTGAGGCGCGTCCACCTGCTCTTTTCTGGAGGCCAGGCCCGGGCTGCTGCTGAGGCGGCGGCGGGGAGGGCGGGGGGGTAACATGCAGGGGCAGTGTGCGCGTGAAGGGGCAAAAAACACGCAGATCCCACACTGTCCAAAGAGCCGCTGAGAAGGAGCCCATTGCGACGAGGAGAGAAGAAAAAAGCACGCACTGGAGGTAGGAACGATACTACGCTGCTACATTTGAGGCTGTGTGTGTCAATAAGGAGTCGGATCTTTCGGCTCTGACAGTGTAATGTCTCTGCGATGCATCGGGCTCGTTTTGAGCTCAGGGTTTGTGCACAGGGACAGGGCTTGTGCTCACAGGGACTGGGTTTGCTCATAGGCAGGGCAGTCGTTCACACTCGGAGCATGTGCTGTAGTATCGGCTCTGGGACACAGCTGCAGGAGCCGCCGTGCTCTCGGCTCTTTAGGCTGGATGCTTGCATACTGCACACATATGTTGGTGCGTTAGGCGCGTACATAGAGCCTCAGTGCACGTGGCACGTGCTCGTTCACCCTGATGCTCGTGTGACTCTTGTGTTTTGGAGATTGGCCTGTGGACGTCATTTTGAATCAGCCTCTGCGCCCGGAGCTTCACCAAACGAACGAACGAACGAACAGGGGGAATAATCTCTCTCCTAAACTGATGAAAGATTCATGAATGGACCATTGAAACCAATGCGCTCACACATCATCCACACAGGCCTGTGATCAGCCCAATCAATGATTCATGCGCGATTTAGACGCACAAAGTCTTAAACTGGTCCCGCTCCTGACGCAGAGGACACCCAGGTGCGGCCTGCGTGAGAGAAAACTGCACTGAGGGTCACTGCTCCTCTGAGCAGGAGGCTCCCTCTGAGCAGGAGGCTCCCTCTGAGCAGGAGGCTTTATCCTGATGTTTGGCTCCCAGGCCCCGCAGCTCAGGCTGTACAGAGTCAGGACACAGAGTCACACTGTTCACAGAGAGACAGGACAGAGATAGGACACAGAGACAGAGACAGGACGTGCACAGAGACAGGACACAGAGACAGGACACAGAGACAGAGTCAGGACGTGCACAGAGACAGGACACAGAGACAGGACACAGAGACAGGACACAGAGACAGGACACAGGTGCAGACAGAGGGAGACACTGGAGTCTGGAGACAAACTCACTTCCATTAAAGGGGATGATTTTATGCAGTGAGATGAGGCTCACATTGTGACTCCTTTGACCCTGGAGGACAGGGCGTGTGGGGCCTCGGTCTGTGGGGCCTCAGTCTGTGGGGCCTCGGTCTGTGGGGCCTCGGTCTGTGGGGCCTCAGTCTGTGGGGCCTCGGTCTGTGGGGCCTCACAGACTCTTGGTTTGTTATAAACGTGGATTACGCACATACACGTGTGTATGTGCCTGTTACAGAGCACACGTGTGTACAGTGTGTCGGGGCACACGTGTGTACAGTGTGTACAGTGTGTACTGTGTGTACAGTGTGTCAGGGCACACGTGTGTACAGTGTGTACAGTGTGTCAGGGCACACGTGTGTACAGTGTGTACAGTGTGTCAGGGCACACGTGTGTACAGTGTGTACAGTGTGTACAGTATGTTGGGGCACACATGTGTACAGTGTGTACAGTGTGTCGGGGCACACGTGTGTGTACAGTGTGTACAGTGTGTCGGGGCACACGTGTGTACAGTGTGTACAGTGTGTCGGGGCACACGTGTGTACAGTGTGTACAGTGTGTCGGGACGTGTGTCTGGGCCTCTCAGATTCTCCTGGTCTGTTGTCGATCCTCTTTCAGTTTAAAGTGTTTGAGAAATTGAGCCCGATGCCACAGTTTGGCTCTGGCTCCGTTTCACATTAGGACAGAGGGGCTTTTCACACACACAGTGTGTTTCTAATGCTGTGAGTGTGATGCTGCTGCAGTGGAGCAGGAGCCTGTGGACTCGGCTCTTATCTCCTCTGGCCCATGTGTGCTTCTCCATGCTCCTCCACAGCCTGAGGCCTCCTCGTCTGAGCACAGGAGAGTCTCAATTATACACAACAAACCCATCATCATCCATCACGCTCTGACAGCTGGGGGTCTTGTTATTTATATATGCTAATCGTATTATGGATCAATATTTTGAATGTGTTATGCTGCTGTGAAATACATGTGGGATTTACCTGTTTCACCTGTACGGACCCTCCCAGACAGTAGAGGGCGCCTCTCGTTGGGCAGACGTGGTGATGTGCTCGTGTTTAGATGTGTGAAGTTTGGTTCTGACACTGAGCTGCTGCTGTAAGTCAGATAAACGGTGAATGTTCATTTTCTCTGGTTTTACTGTGTAGTCTTGATATTTTACATATTGGTTCAGGGAGTAAATATGGACGATTAACGATGATACTGGAACTTATTTATGCCACTGACACAAAACAAAAGAGTTAGTCGTTAGTTTGAGTCAGACAAGTTATTTATTCAACCTTTTACGGCTTAAATCTGATCATACAGACGAAATATAAACAAAAATGTCTCAGTTTTGCAAAGAAAATATAATGATGGTGATGGTAGTGACAGGTCTGTTCTGAGGTCACGGGTTTGACCTCTGACCCCTGTTATCCACAAACCCTCTGATGTAAATGGAACATGTATAAAATCGATACGTATCAATACTTCACTGTTATATCTTGTTATTTCTCGTTTGGTGACATGAAGAACAGCCACAGAGGCGAATATCCTTCAGAATAACCTTGTATTGAATATTAAAACATTAAAAACAGGAGCAGGTGTGACTGTAAATGTTTATCTCACATTATTAAAGTGCTGCAGTGGCTCCAGTTTCAAATGGATTTTATGAAGCAAAATAACCAAAGGCTTTTTGTCCCATTTCGGTTCTAGTTCGTCCAGTTTTTACACACCGACAGTCACGAGAGCTTGGATTAAAAGTTGCCGTATCAAACTATGTGTGATCAGGCTCATGATCCTATTTAAGGCGGTGCTCTCAGAGGTGACGGTGCTAATGTGCAGCTCCGGTTGTTGATTGGGCGTCAGTGGAGCAGAGGGAGCTGCTTTAGGAGCCATGACACACTGGTATACTCACTCTTCTCTGTGCTGTAATTAAAGGCAGAGGTATGTCCAGGGGAGACCGCCGGGCCCTGATTGCTTTTCATGGCTGTGAGGAGACAGCCGCAGCGGGTCCCGGGGGACGGAGGCGCTGGTGCTGCTGCGGCGGAGTCTTTTCTGCCTGCTCTGCCTCCCAGACAGGAGCTATTCAAGAAGACACACACACGTTTGGACTCACCGCCGGCCTCGAGACGTGCACCGGCAGAGCGGCTGAGGCAGGCAAAATATTACATCTGTAGCTGACAGGAAAACGCCACTAATCTGCTTCACAGACGCTCCTGGTCTGGAGAGTATGTGGCAGTTTGAGGCGAGACGCAAAACTGTTAGTGCTCAGTCAGAAATGGACTAGAAACAGAGTAATCAAGACGACAGGAGCGTCCTGGGTCAGAGCGGCGTCCTGGGTCAGAGCGGTGTCTTCGGTCAGAGTGGCGTCCCGGGTCAGAGCGGCGTCCTCTGTCAGAGCGGCGTCCCGAGTCAGAGCGGCGTCCCGAGTCAGAGCGGCGTCCCGAGTCAGAGCGGCGTCCCGAGTCAGAGCGGCATGCCGGGTCAGAGCGGCGTCACGGGTCAGAGCGGCGTCCCAGGTCAGAGCGGTGTCCCGAGTCAGAGTAATGTCCTCGGTCAGAGCGGCGTCCTCTGTCAGAGTAATGTCCCGAGTCAGAGCGGCGTCCCGGGTCAGAGTAGTGTCCTGGGTCAGAGCGGCATCTTCGGTCAGAGCGGTGTCCCGGGTCAGAGCGGTGTCCCAAGTCAGAGTAATGTCCTCGGTCAGAGCGGCGTCCCGGGTCAGAGCGGTGTCCCGGGTCAGAGCGGCGTCCCGGGTCAGAGCGGCGTCCTCTGTCAGAGTAATGTCCCAAGTCAGAGCGGCGTCCCGGGTCAGAACGGCGTCCTCTGTCAGAGTAGTGTCCTGGGTCAGAGCGGCGTCTTCGGTCAGAGCGGTGTCCCGGCTCAGAGCGGCGTACCGAGTCAAAGTGGCGTCCCGGGTCAGAGCGGTAGTGTTCAGGACTGGACAGTAGTGTTCAGGACGGGACAGTAGTTTTCAGGACGGGGCAGTAGTGTTCAGGACGGGGCAGTAGTGTTCAGGACGGGGCGGTAGTGTTCAGGACGGGGCGGTAGTGTTCAGGACGGGGCGGTAGTGTTCAGGACGGGGCAGTAGTGTTCAGGACGGGGCAGTAGTGTTCAGGACGGGACGGTAGTGTTTCAGGACGGGGCGGTAGTGTTCAGGACGGGGCGGTTAGTGTTCAGGACGGGGCGGTAGTGTTTCAGGACGGGGCAGTAGTGTTTCAGGACGGGGCAGTAGTGTTCAGGACGGGGCGGTAGTGTTCAGGACGGGACAGTAGTGTTCCCTCTTCTTGAATTCTACTTGTACATTTGATGAACATATTTTAAAACATATTTCACACATTCTTTAGTGTATGAAGTGGCTCAGGGTTTATATGTAGAATATACAGAGTGTATACAGAGTGTATTCATCGGGTGTATAGAGTGTGTATATATACAGTATGGAGGGTGTATTTATAGGGTGTAAATATAGGGTATTTAGGGTGTAAATATAGGGTTTATATATAGACTAGAGTGTATTTATAGGATGTACAGGCTGCATATATCTGGCCATTCAAATAGTTTTGGTGCTCACAGTAACTGATGGCTCCATGTGTGGCTCGTGGCTCGTGGCTGCGGCTCGTGGCTCGTGGCTCGTGGCACGTGGCTCGTGGCTCGTGGCTGTGGCTCGTGGCCCGTGGCTGTGGCTCGTGGTCTACCTGATAAAACACTGACGTGATACTGTTGAGCGTGGGCTTCATCTGCGGCTCAGAGACACCTCAGTGTGTTATAACTGGAGGTTTTTCGAGCCGATATTCACACTTTTTTGCATATGAGATATCGGCTTGAATCTCCAGCACAGACCGATGTTTGGGTTTGGCCGATCTACTGTTTTACGTTTATTTGAACACTTCAGTGCAGGTCTGTAGTAAAACAGGTTTGTGAAAGAGTTTGGAGTAAATTTAAATGGCAGAATTTGGGAAAAATAAAATGATCCGTCCACTTCAGCCCAAAAATATTGACTAGAATCTGTGGAGTCTGATCAATCGTATCGACATCGACCATGAAGAAAAACATATCAACTTATCTCTAATTAAACTTCTGAAAATACTGTCCTGCCTGTATCAGACTCAAGTTTTAGTTCAGAAGTTTTAAATGAGTCGAGGAGTAAAACTAAAACATGAACCACTAAACGAGTCCAAAAACGACCAGTTAAACTCCGGGGTCGTCGGGGGGGGGGCGTCGTCGGGGGGGCGTCGTCGGGGGGCGTCGTCAGGAGGCGTCGTCGGGAGGCGTCGTCGTGGGGCGTTTCCATGGAGACAGGATATTTTGTTATCTGCAGTGATATTGTCTTACTTAAATAATTACTGCTTTTCCATTTGGTAATTGCAAACATTCAAATAATGATTCATCTCGCAGCTATTTTAAAAACAAACTAAATGATGTTTCAAAGACTCTTATGGAAAGTTTGTATAATAGGATCTGGACGAGGGCCAAGGAGGCGCTCGTTTACGGCAGCTGGCAGGCTTAAGCGAGAAACAGTTTGAACTTGTGCATGTCTCACAAGGGCCGGATATATCTGCAGTGGATTCATTTAAAAACATCATCCCAGGCTCTGTTTTTTATAACAAAGTTTGTCTAAGTTTGTTTTTCTTTTTATTTAGGTGTGGCCATAGACCGTGTATATAAATGCTCCATCGACTCCAGGCTCTGATTCACTTTACGCTGAAATACTGTCGCTCGTCATGTTGCTCTTAAATGTTCGTATTAACCCTCTACATGATCCTGGGGTTTTTATTTCACGTCTGTGTCTGTAAATCAACATATGAACATTAATAACAGACACATCAGGTCCTTCTTTTCCTCGAAGTCGCTCCCGTTAGCGTTAGCCACAGGTTTGGTTGACAGCGTTGGGCGGGAAGGGGCGTTACCTTCAACATCCTCGCTCCTGATTGGCTCTTTGGTTGCTGTGATACTGACGTTCGGAGGTAGCTGCACTCCCTCAGTCGTCTTCTGTACAGTCTGCGGTTGTGTGAGGAAAACGAAAGTGATGCATCGGGACTTCTAACGCTAAACCTAAACGTCGCGGCGGAGGCTCTCACGGCTCTTTTCTCGGCGGTCACTTGGCGAGATGCACGTTCATAACCCGTTTCATGCCTCCACCTCCTGCCCCTTAGAAGATAATATGAAATTTCCATCTGGTTGCTCCACCTTCCCTTTGGTTCTTTACCTCAGCGCACGATTCTTCACACTGATCCTGATCCTGATCCTGAAACTGGAGCAGCAGCACAGTTTGTTGAGGTGCTGTGGAGGTTGATGTGACGGTGCTGCTTTTAATAGGGTTCACACGCTGCGCTCCCCGTGTGTTCTCCCTCTTCTAATAACTGACAGTGGCTAAAACGCCTTTGTTATATAACGCCACAGTTCGACTGAGCGTGGTTTTTGTTTGTTGTATTCAGGAGTCTGGAAAAACAGGAGTTCCAAGTCACCTTCATTAGCGTCGGATGTTTCGTTTGTAGTAAAGAGGAAAGGGGGATGGGATGTGAGGGGACGGAGAGGTCGGGGAGGAGAACAAAAGCAGGTGACGCCGGGAGCCAATAGGAAAGCAGGATTTGGCGTGAGACCTGAGCAAAAGGACATGATCACAGACGATGTAATGTGACGAGTATCGGCTCCCGAATATCAGTTCAGTCGTTCATTTTGGTTCATAAACTGGTGTAATAAGACGATTTATCTCATTATATCAACCTGTATTTGCACATTCGGGTCATTTTTACCTCCTGCTGTTTGTGTTTTAAATGAATCGATGCTGTTTTCAGTCTCTGGTATCGGTCGATATCGGGAATCGTCAGATTAGAACAGACAAACCTGGATCTCTACAGGTTTTTTCAGTATTCCTGATTCTCGTACTGACTGGAAACGTCACAGTTTGAGATGTTTGTGTTTAGTCTGTTGTGGTTTTATTTATTCAGGATGATCAAAAACTGTGCTGAGCTTTGCCGTGTTGTTGTTCGTATCGAGGGAAAAGCTAAAGCGCAAACTACAGCTACAACTACAGAGCCCGAGCCCCGATCATCGTACATATATTTATTAGAACATATTTATAATTTGTATCTGACCAAAAGGCCTGTGCGTTTAAGTAGAATCACTGCAGCGGAATGAACCGGGCCTGGATCTGTTATTTTTATTGAATTATGAACAAATAAAAGAATAAATACGACAAAGTACAACTAAGTACAACTAAGTAGAGTGTGAGGGGCCCTCAGACCCTCAGCTGATCAGCCTAAAGCTCCACACCCCTCACACCCCTTTGTGTTTTAGTTCTTATGATTATTGTAACTTTTATAATCACGATTTTGGATTTTTGAATCGTCTGCAGATCCTGGTGCAGTGTAACTTCACTGTGGTTTGGTGTATTCTCTGATTCAGTCATTTTGACAGATTAGTCCCAGTTTGTCATTAAGATAAATCCTGGTTTAGCGTCTGTTTAGACCTGGTTTAGGGCCAGTTTAAGGCCAGTTTAGGGCCGGTTTAGGACTGGTTTGGTTTAGGACCGATTTAGAGCCATTTTAGGGCCGGTTTAGACCTGGTTTAGGGCTGGTCTAGGGCCGGTTTAGACCTGGTTTAGACCCGGTTTAGGGCTGGTTTAGAGCCACTTTAGGGCCAGTTTAGGGCTGATTTAGAGCCGGTTTAGGGGCCGGTTTAAGGCTGATTTAGGGCCGATTTAGGGCTGATTTAGAGCCGGTTCAGGGGCCGGTTTAGGGCTGATTTAGGGCTGATTTAGGGCCGGTGTGGAGCCGGTTTACAGCTGGTGTGGTTTTGTTTGTAAGATGTTTTTTCTTGCACATTGTTGTTGTATTGTCTCGCTCCTTTAACCTGCACTGAAGGACGAGTAGAATGGACTGAATACAGCCGGTCAGGGGGCTGCTGTCCATTGTAACACACACAAACTCACACACACAAACTCACACACACACACACACACACACACACACACACACACACACACACACACACACACGTCTCTCAGATGGACTCAGATGTAATGGGAGAAAAGCTTTCATTCTTTCATTTTGTAGACGCTGCTTTGTTTGTGCACCACTTAACACGCCGCCGGTGTCTGGGAATAGAACCGCGTTTATTTGCTGCGGTACATAATTAGGGACCATTGAAGGCGGCCATGTTGGCTACTCTAAACAACGTTGTGAATTTATGTGCACAAATAAGTACATCTGTCCTCAGTGTAAAAAGTCAAGTGATTCAAATGCTAATCTGACGTGGTTTGTGCTAGCGTTAGCCGTGATTTTCCTGAGTGTGATTGTGAGGCTGTTTGCAGATGCCGCGCTGCTTGTCCCCTAATCAAACAATAGTCATAATTGAATTTAATTGTTGTTTTATCACACGCTAAAGCCGCTGCAGAGGGAGAACGACGCCTGTTGAGCAGATGCAGCGGCCTGACGTTATATGGAGTCCAAACGGGGGCGGAGCCAGACTGTAAAAAAGAAAAATTTAAATCTGTAACTGGACAAAATGTTTTAAAGTGAAGACGTTTCGCTCGTCCAAGTCACTGCTTCAGTTCTGGTCAGATTCCTGCTGGACACTGCCTCATATCTGTCTGAACGAGGAGCTAACGACACTGAAGCTAACGACACTGAAGCTAACACACCTGTTGTTTACCGTTTCTGTTTGTTGGCTCGGTCGTTCTAAAGGGGGCGCTAAAGTCGTCTCCTGCTCAGTTATCATGTTAATTTAGAGCCTTGTAACAATAGAGTGTAGGCCCCACCCCCTGCCATGTTTGAGTCGCTGTTTTATGTTTAAATGTAGTTAGCCCCATGGTCATTTACACAAGCTAATATGGATTTTTAAATGTTTTTTATTGTAGTCTCATTCTGAAGGCTCTGCTGTCGCCATTTGAGCATTTTAGACGCAATAAAAGTACGGCAAAAATCTTTGGGGGGGCGGTGACTGTTCTAGGGGAGGCTAGGGCCCCTCACGCCCCCTCCCTGTAGCTAAACACTTCCTGCTCCACACGGCAGAGTGAACAGACTCAGTATTTGAATGACATACGTGGATTTGAAGTTGTTTTTTGACCCTGATCTGTTGGTGGTGTCGCCGATGACACAACAGCGTGACTGCCATTCTACTACGGCTAATCATCATAATCACGCACAGCGGCGCTCCTCGTCGTGAAGCGCGGCACAATGGAAATAATAATTAGAACTTCTGTTTTCACATGCGGCGCAGACTGAGCATCCTGGGTTCACTGCTGAGCTTTGGCGTCTGGGGCCTGTTTACGCCACATAATGGAGGTGGTGTAGTGTCCACTTCAGGCCAGTAGGGGCATCATCATGATCACTACTGTTCTGTTAACTGGTAAAATAAAAACATGTTGTGTACGAGCCTTGGGTCTGGTAAAACATTTCTGCTTAGAGCTGACTCGAGTTGGACTAGTGGCCACTCACTGGTACTGCAATAAAAATATCCCTCCTGCCCAGAAAGGATTTTTCTCTTCGAGCAGGACTGACCGGGACTGACAGGGACCTACAGCTTTCACAAAGGTCCAGTTTTGTGTCGATTTTTACCTATTTTCAAATGATAAACTTTTTCTCAGCTCAAAATCAGTCTGTTGTCTTAAAAAAAACTCTTAATCGCCACCTTCAGCTACGCTCTATGTCCATTCTAGCTAATCGTTACCTTCGCCTACGCTCTATGTCCTTTGTTTGCTAGCTAAACTCAAGCTCTGATTGGTCGGAGCGGTCACATGGTACGACGTGAACGAGCCCGACCGTCATGAACGAGGGCCGCGGTCGATGGGCAGGACGGGATCTTCTTAACTCGGTCACGTTTAGGCCCTGAGACTCAGGACGCGCCGCTAAAGCAAAATGAATAACTTGTTTAAACAAAAATGTTAGCGTTCTCGTGTGTTTCATGTCTCGTTTGTGCCTGAGAACACACTGAAATCCTTTTTCCATCGACTCTTCCACATTTGCTCTTGAATTGTGCAGTTCTGTGTTCGCTTTGGTTTCAGAGGCTCGTCTTTGTACAAATCATTTTCTTTCCTAATTCTTCATTTTTGACCAACAAAGAGACAATTCTAACGACAGAACTGAAGCTGGAGCCGTTTCTCCTGAAGGAAGCAGCAGCTGTTCGGCGTTTTGTGATAATTATGCAGATATATTTTACTGGTTTAACTTCAGTTTTACCCACAGACTGTTGGACAGAGCTAACCTGCTAACTGCTAACTCCAAACAGAGCGTGCTTCTGGCTCCAGTTCATTTTCTATTGAAAAACTGTGTCCTCGCTCTCTGTAACTGCTGCTGTCAGACTCGTCATTTTGGTCTTGTTTTGGTCCTATTTTAGTCCTGGTTTAGTCCTGGTTAAGTCCTGGTTTAGTCCTGGTTCAGTCCTGGTTCAGTCCTGGTTCAGTCCTGGTTCAGTCCTGGTTCAGTCCTGGTTTAGTCCTGATTTAGTCCTGGTTTAGACCTGGTTTAGACCTGGTTCAGTCCTGGTTTAGTCCTGGTTTAGTCCTGATTTAGTCCTGGTTTAGTCCTGGTTCAGTCCTGGTTTAGTCCTGGTTTAGTCCTGGTTCAGTCCTGGTTCAGTCCTGGTTCAGTCCTGGTTCAGTCCTGGTTTAGTCCTGGTTTAGTCCTGGTTTAGTCCTGGTTAAGTCCTGGTTTAGTCCTGGTTCAGTCCTGGTTTAGACCTGGTTTACTCCTGGTTTAGTCCTGGTTCAGTCCTGGTTCAGTCCTGGTTCAGTCCTGGTTTAGACCTGGTTTACTCCTGGTTTACTCCTGGTTTAGTCCTGGTTCAGTCCTGGTTCAGTCCTGGTTCAGTCCTGGTTCAGTCCTGGTTTAGTCCTGGTTTAGTCCTGGTTTAGTCCTGGTTTAGTCCTGGTTAAGTCCTGGTTTAGTCCTGGTTCAGTCCTGGTTTAGACCTGGTTTACTCCTGGTTTAGTCCTGGTTCAGTCCTGGTTTAGTCCTGGTTCAGTCCTGGTTTACTCCTGGTTCAGTCCTGGTTTAGTCCTGGTTTAGTCCTGGTTCAGTCCTGGTTCAGTCCTGGTTTAGTCCTGGTTCAGTCCTGGTTTAGTCTTGGTTTAGTCCTGGTTTAGTCCTGGTTTAGTCCTGGTTTACTCCTGGTTTACTCCTGGTTTAGTCGTGTTAACTCCTTCATCCTCGCTCCTGATTGGCTCTGTGGTTGCTGTGATACTCGTGTTTGGAGCGTTGCCTTAAAGTGCCGTATGGAGGTGTTTTTCCAGGACACTGAGCTCAGCTCGTCGCTCTGACCTCGTGAGCTGCATCTCACACGTTTCAGATCCTCGTATCATTAATGCTGTTAGCGTCAGATGAAAACTCTGCATTTGTTTTTAAGTTTGTGCCTCACGGCTCTCAGTGCTCCTCCAAATTAGGTTCCCAAACAGCCATTTTTCACATGACTATCTCTCTCCTCTTCTAACCCATTTCCCTAAGTCATCGCTCAGCGTCTGTGTCAGGAAACAGCGAGCTTCTATCTCACGCTAACGCCGCTCGCGCAGTCAGAAGTGTACCTCGCTCTAGCCACAGACGATAAAAGAAACAATCACGTCGTCACAGAGTCGAGGACGAGAGTGTGGAGTCTCTCAGTGCTTCTGTGTTTGCTGGATAAGTCCAGGCTCTTTGGACTGAAGCGTTTTGTGTCTTAAGCACCTGCAGAGTCACAGTTATTATTACAGTTTTTTAACAGGAAATGAAACAGAAACATGTCACACGAGGCACAAGGATTCACTTTTGTATTTAAGCAAAAATACTGTGACTTCAAAGATGTAAATGTCAAAACAGTCCTGACGCTTCACTCTTCAGCGGAGTGTGGTGGCTCATTCACTCAGGTCATGTGACTCGGGTCATGTGACTCAGGTCATGTGACTCAGGTCATGTGACACGTGGTTCTGTCTAAAGTTTAAACTGTGATAAACTTGATTCGTGTCATAAATCCTGATCAGATTGGACTGGCTCACGTCTTTATGGACTAATAATAATCAGACTAGTTTTTGTCCAGCTGCGTCTCACGTTAATTGATTTATTTCTTCACTTTTATGCAGCACGACTCTGGACCTGCCTCCTGCCCAGAACCTGGACGTTTTTAAAGCTCATCTAAAGACTTTTTTATGTAGAACAGCTTATTGTTGATGTTTTTAGCATTTAGCATTTTAGTGTTAGTTAAAGTTCTTGTTTTATTGTCTCACTCTGAGATTCTATGGAACGAAGAGTGAATTATAAATAAAATGTATTATTATTATTTGTTATTACGTTTTGGAAATGATCGCTCTGTCAACGGCTCAAGCTAAAGCAGCTAACGTTAGCATCTTCACACAGCATCAGTTTATTTAAGAGTTTTCTTCCTGACGAGGATCAGCAGTGATGGACCAGAGCGTCTGCTTCATTCAGTCGTGTTGTGTCTGTTGTTTTTCTGACTCTTGCAGTGCATTGTGGTCCATACTGACCACTCGACTGACGCTCGACCGACCGCTCGACTGACCGCTCCACTGACCACTGCCCTTTAACCCTTTAAGGACTGAACACATCATTGACCCTTATAACTCACATGTTAAATGAAGTATCAGCAGGTACTTTTTACCTCTATTTTACATTTCCATCCTTATTTTTCCTTTGACACATTGAATATCTGGGAGAATCCCGGCTCCTGCGCTCTGATTGGTCGTCTTCTCCTGCTCTGATTGGTCGTCTTCTTTTGCGCTCTGATTGGTCGTCTTCTCCTGCTCTCTGATTGGTCGTCTTCTCCTGCGCTCTGATTGGTCGTCTTCTCCTGCGCTCTGATTGGTCGTCTTCTTTTGCGCTCTGATTGGTCGTCTTCTCCTGCTCTGATTGGTCGTCCTCTTTTGTGCTCTGATTGGTCATCTTCTCCTGTGCTCTGATTGGTCGTCTTCTCCTGCGCTCCGATTGGTCGTCTTCTCGTCTCCTGTTACTGCACCGTTTGAAGTACTATTTTACTTATGCAGTGGATTTACTTAAAATACTATAGTTCTACTTCCTCCTCTTCAGTGCAGATCATGTGACACTTAAAGCTCAAACAGTTTATTTAAGGTTTATTCTCGTTCATCAGTGAGTTTAAACTCTTCTGTCTGACACTGTCCTGTTTTATGACTCTTGGTGCATTCTGGGACATTTACCATTTTTAAACTTGCGTTGTTGGATTGGACTAAACTACAAACACAGACTATGATGTTGAAGTTTGACTCAAAGGGCCGTAAACACAGTGCTCCACCTTGTGATGTCATCATGTGGTAATACAGGAAGACTTTAAACTCCAGACACCTTCGTTTCTAGAATCATTTGGATCATCTCCGCCCTGGAATTGCCACTTATTTCTACTGAACTAAAGGTAAAAGGAGACGTTAACTCTCTGAAAACCGCCACTTCATGACATCACAAGGTGGAACGCAGCGTTTTGAGCTTTGGAGATGTGGACGGACGTGTGAGAATGAAACAAATCACAGCTCCAGTCTGTTCTGTTTTTGAGGACTTTGCAGCATCAGAACATGACTTAAACCTCACATTTTGGACCTTTAATGATTGATCTAACTCGCTAACACGAAGCACACCTCTGTCTAAGCGTTCAGTGGTGGAATTTTCCTGTACATTCCCGTGACCGCAGATCCCGGGGTTTTGTTTCCTCGTCTCTAACCTGCTCGTTTGCATATTAAACGCCGGAGCATTTACCGTGTGCACTATTTGGGACGTGTTTTATTTATGCAGCTAATTCCGCCGAGGCAGAGTCGGATCAGCGCCGGAGCCGCCCTGCGCTCACACGACCACCGCCGCCCGCAGGATTAAGCCCAGTGTGAGAGATGTATGTGTCTGCAGCGGAGAGGAGGTCTCTGCAGGTTTGTTTAGCGTGTTTGTGTGTGCGTGTCTGCGTGTGCGCTCTTATTACATCTATTTATTACTCTGGGCAGGCGCTCGTCTGTAGTCACTTGTGGGGACTGTGGGGGTCTCTTATAGAAACCCATCATACGTTTGCATTATATACGACAGACGCTGTAACTGTTCCTGCATATTTATGATGTAAAGTTAAAGGGGACGTACTTGCTCTGGTTTCTGATCTGTTCTGATGCCGTTTCCTCGTCACAAACAGACCCGGAGTTGTGTTTTTTTTGTTTCATTCGTGTTTAACAAACAAACAAACCTGCACATTTAGGCTGAGTTCTTCTTCTCTCAAACTGAAAACACTCTGTTGCACCTTGTGATGTCATGAAGTGGTGATACAGGAAGTGTTTGTAACTCCACCCACTTTCATTTCTAGAATCATTTGGATCATTGCAGCTCTGGAAAAATGGTCAATCTTCAACTGAGCTAAAGGTAAAAGGAGAAACTACCACTTTATGAATTAAATTAATTTATTAGAAAACTACAGCATTTTAAAATAACTGGAAGCACTTTACAAAGAGGCACTTTAGACAGTTTGAAGCGTGAATATTCTGTGATCTGTGGAGTTGTTTGTTTGTTGTTTGTGTCGTCTCGTCTCTTTTCCCGTTTTAGATGTTGAGGGACTGAGAATGAAAATGAGCTGTGCAGCGACTTCAGCATTTACACGTGTTTTTTTTTTTTTTTTTTTTTACAGGTGTTTATTAATGTGCATTGTACCTTTTAAATAAATAAATACATAAATAAATGACTGAATGAATAAATGAATAAATAAATAAATAAACAAATGAATGAATGAATAAAAAATAAATAAATAAATAAATAAATAAATAAATAAATAAATAAATGAATAAATAAATAAACGAATGAATGAATAAAAAAATAAATGAATAAATAAATGAATAAATAAATAAACAAATGAATGAATGAATGAATAAAAAAATAAATGAATAAATAAACAAATGAATGAATAAAAAAATAAATGAATAAATAAACGAATGAATGAATGAATAAAAAAAAAAATAAATGAATAAATAAATGAATAAATAAATAAACAAATGAATAAAAAATAAATGAATAAATGAATGAAGGAATGAATGAATGAATGACATCACGAGGTGGAACAGAGCGTTTTGAGCTGTGGAGATGTTCCAGACTAATAATAGGGTGTAAATATCTGTTGTTTTTTATGACGACCTGCAGCTGATCAGAAAAACAACTGTATTACACTTTTTCTTCTTGAGAAAGGTCAAAGAGATCAGAAAAGACACTGTCCTTTTGTAACGCTAAAGGTCAATTTATGAAAAAAAGCCCAAGATGAACTTCAAATACGTGAGGAATAAAAGTTCTTATATGAAATGCTGTTTTATCTTCAGCTTCAGTCGTGAAGCGTCTGAAACACGAGCAGCGATTTTGGACCGACAAGAACAAAAGTGTCGTCACAAATATGTCTCCGACCGAAAAGGGAGAATGACAGGTCCACAAATGTGTCTCTGTGTCTCTGTCACGGAGACAGAGAGACACAGAGAGACACGGACACACACAGAGACAGAGACACAAAGAGACACAGAGAGAGACACAGAGACACACAGAGACACAGAGACACACAGAGACAGAGAGAGACACAGGGACACAGAGAGAGACACAGAGACACAGAGAGACACAGAGACACAGGGACACAGAGAGACACAGAGACACAGAGACACAGAGAGAGACACAGAGAGACAGAGAGACAGACAGAGACACAGAGAGAGACACAGAGAGACAGAGACACAGAGAGAGACACAGAGACACAGACAGAGACACAGAGACACAGAGAGACACACAGAGAGAGACACAGAGACACAGAGAGAGACACAGAGACACAGAGAGAGACTTCTGAGACAAGACGAGAGGGACACAGACTTCTGAGACAGAGACTTCAGGAGAGAGACTTCAGAGAGACTTCTGAGACACACAGAGACACACAGAGACACACAGAGACACACATGAGACACAGATGAAGACTTCAGAGATGAGACACAGAGAGACACAGAGACACACAGAGACACAGAGGAGAGACACTGAGAGACTTCAGAGAAGACAGAGATGAAGACTTCTGGGGGATGAAGACTTCTGGAGGATGAAGACTTCTGGGGGATGAAGACTTCTGGGAGATGAAGACTTCTGGGGGATGAAGACTTCTGGAGGATGAAGACTTCTGGAGGATGAAGACTTCTGGGGAAGATGAATGACTTTCTGGAGGATGAAGACTTCTGGAGGATGAAGACTTCTGGGAGATGAAGACTTCTGGGGGATGAAGACTTCTGGAGGATGAAGACTTCTGGAGGATGAAGACTTCTGGGGGATGAAGACTTCTGGAGGATGAAGACTTCTGGAGGATGAAGACTTCTGGGGGATGAAGACTTCTGGGGGATGAAGACTTCTGGGGATGAAGACTTCTGGGGGATGAAGACTTCTGGGGGAGATGAAGACTTCTGGAGGATGAAGACTTCTGGAGGATGAAGACTTCTGGGGGATGAAGACTTCTGGACGCCGCTGTCTCCTCGGCGGCGGCGTTCCTCCTGAGACTTGTGGGTTTTTCCCATCACGTTGTAAATCTATTACCTCTCGATGTTCAGGCCTCTCCACGTGTGAAGTGCTCTCCTCAGGTTCTTCATCAGGACTCGCTCTTCACCTCCGTCCGACTCATGTTCTGTGTTTTAAGTGTTTGTGGCGACGGCGGCGAGATCGTACCTTTAGTGTGGACGTTTCTCTTCTTCTCCTTCTTCTTCTTCTGCTTCTTCTGCTTCTCCTTCTTCTTCTTCTTCTTCTGCTCCTCCTTCCCCCTCCCCCCTCCTCCTCCTTCCCCCTTCATCCTCCTCCTCCTCTCCCCTCTTGCTCCTCTTCCTCCTCCCTCCTCCCCCCTCTTCCTCCTCCTCTCCTCCTCCTCCTCGTCCTCTCCTCCTCTCCTCCTCCTCTCCTTGTCCTCCTCTCCTCCTCCTCTTCCTCCTCTTCTGCTCCTCGTCCTCTCCTCCTCGTCCTCTCCTCTCCTCCTCCTCTCCTCCTTCTCTCCTCCTCCTCCTCCTCCTCCTCTCCTCCTCTCCTCCTTCTCCTCCTCTCTCTCCTCCTCCTCCTTCTCTCCTCCTCTTCTCCTCTCCTCCTCTCTCCTCTCCTCCTCTCCTCCTCTCCTCCTCCTCCTCTCTCCTCCTCTCCTCCTCTCCTGCTCTCATCCTCTCCCCCTCTCCTCCTCTTCTCCTCCTCTCCCTCTCCTCCTCTCCCCCTCCCTCTCCTCCTCTCCCCCCTCTCCTCCTCCCCCTCTCCCCCTCCTCTCTCTCCTCCTCCACCTCCTCTCTCCCTCCTCCTCCTCTCCTCCTCTCCTCCTCCTCCTCTCCTCCTCCTGCTCTCCTCCTCCTCCTCCTCCTCTTTGTTACCGTGGATATAAATAGGCTGTAATCTGTAGCTGCTTGGAGCTGTTCTCCTGTGTGACACCAGGCCACAATGGAGGCTCGTGGTGAGGAGTGGTCTTCGGGGGGAGGTGCGCCCCCTCGAGCGTCTCACAAACACCTCGAGGACCGCGCCGGGGGGAGGACCGCGCCGGGGGGAGGACCGCGCCGGGGGGAGGACCACGCCGGGGGGAAGACGCACGGACGGGCTTGACGGCAGGTTCCTATTTTAGTCGTGGGCAGGTAGGCGGGAGCTGAACTGTGGAGGATCTCTGAGCTGCGAAGTCTGCGTCTAATTAGTTTGTCTAATTATGTCTTTGTGCTGGAAATTTCTCAAATTAGTGGTATCGTGCAGAATGTGAGCGCGCTCATTATGGTTGTCATGAGGACTGTTGTGATGGTAGAAAAGAGAGGAGCAAAAAGGAAGGAGTTAGAGGAGAAACGCAGAACTCGGCCTGGTCCAGACGACACCGGAGTTTGAGAAGAACAAAGAGTCAGATCAGGAGCTGCTCTAGAGACGATGACGAGGGTCGGGCGTCAGCGGCTGTGGAAATGGATAAATGAATAATAATAAGAAGAATGTTTCTTTTTTCGCTCCTTTACATTTATAAACACATTTCAATTTTGTACCAAAGTCAAACAGTCAAAGCAGCGACTTTCAGAGAACACGACAAAATTAGTTTTATATCATTTATAACCTCCTTCTTCTTGTGTGATTGACTGAGCTCTATGTGCACAGGTATCGTCCAGAGGTTTGTGGGTGGGGCTGGTGGGCGGGGCTTGTGGGCGGGGCTTGTCTGACTCTTGTGGAGTTCCTGTTTCCTGTTTTTTCCTGTTTGAGCTCGACACAAAGGTCGTCTTTGATATTTTCCTCTGGTGTCAGCGGCAGGAGGGTCACAGCAGCATCACCGTGTGAGCGTTTGATTTCTCCCCCGACCCCCATCCCCCCTCTCTCCACCTCTCCACCTCTCTTCACCTCTCTCCCCCTCTCTCCACCTCTCCCCCTCTCGCCACCTCTCCCGCTCTCTCTACCCCCCCCTCTCCACCTCTCCACCTCTCTCTCTTACCCCTGTTTCCCTCACTCTCCTCCTCCCTCACCTCTCTCTCCCTCCTCTCTCCTCCCCCCCCCCCCCTCCCTCCTCCCTCTCCCCCTCCCCCCCCCCTCTTCCCCCTCTCTCTCCCCTCCTCTCTCTCCCTCTCCCCTCCTCCTCTCTCTCCCTCTCTCCCCTCCTCCCTCTCTCCCTCCTCCTCTCTCTCTTCTCTCTCCCTCCTCTCTCTCCTCCTCTCTCTCCCTCCTCTTCTCTCTCCTCCTCTCTCTCTCTCTCCCTCCTCTCTCTCCCTCCTCCACTCTCTCTCCTCTCTCCCTCCTCTCCCCTCCTCCTCTCTCTCCTCTCCCCTCTCCCTCCTCCCTCTCCCCTCCTCCTCTCTCTCTCTCTCCCTCTCCTCTCTCTCCCTCTCTCCTCTCTCCTCCTCTCTCTCCCTCCTCCCTCTCTCTCCTCTCTCTCTCTCTCTCTCTCTCTCTCCTCCCTCCTCTCCCTCCTCTCCACTCTCTCTCTCTCTCTCTCCCTCTCTCTCTCCCTCCCTCCTCCTCTCTCCCCCCTTTCTCCCTCTCTCTCTCTCTCTCTCTCTCCCTCCTCTCTCTCCCTCCGTCCCCCTCCCTCTCCCTCCTCCCCCTCCCTCTTCTCTCTCCCTCCGCCCCCCTCCTCCCTCTCTCTCCCTCCTCTCTCTCCCTCCGTCCCCCTCCTCCCTCCGTCCTGCTCTGTTGCTCCGTGTCGACCGAGTGAGGACGGGCTCAGGACTGACAGGAGCCTCTTCCTCTGCAGCTCTCTCTCTCTCTCCCTCTTCACTTCCCCTCCTCCCTCTGTTCCCCCTCTCCTGGGCCCAGTGTAATTGGTATTCTGAGGAGCAGCTGGGATCCATACAAATGCAGCAGACACAGAGAAAGAGGGAGAGAAAGAGAGGGAGAGAGGGAGAGAAAGAACCGAGAGAGAGAGAGAGAGAGAGAGAGGGAGAGAGAGAGAGAAAGAGAAAGTGAGAGAGGGAGGAAGAGAGCAGGAGAGAGAGGGAGAGAGGCACAAACGAGTGTGAGCGAAAGAGAAATCCAGCGAGTCAATACTGTGGTTCATTAGACTCTGAGTCACAGCAGCTCGGCCCCGTTTGTTTGTGTTTGTCCAACACTCCGTCTGAATCAGAGTCCACTGTCCCCGTCTCCACCCTGTCTCCACCCTGTCCCCGTCTCCACCCTGTCCCCCGTCTCCACCCTGTCTCCACCCTGTCCCCGTCTCCACCCTGTCTCCACCCTGTCCCCGTCTCCACCCTGTCCACTGTCCCCGTCTCCACCCTGTCCCCGTCTCCACCCTGTCCACTGTCCCCGTCTCCACCCTGTCCACTGTCCCCCTGTCTCCACCCTGTCCCTGTCTCCACTCTGTCCCTGTCTCCCACCCTGTCCCTGTCTCCACCCTGTCCACTGTCCCTGTCTCCACCCTGTCCCCGTCTCCACCCTGTCCACTGTCCCTGTCTCCACCCTGTCTCCACCCTGTCCCCGTCTCCACTCTGTCCCTGTCCCCATTCTGCCCCGTCTCCACTCTGTCCCTGTCCACCCTGTCCCTGTCTCCACCCTGTCCCTGTCTCCACCCTGTCCCCGTCTCCACCCTGTCCACTGTCCACTGTCCCCCGTCTCCACCCTGTCTCCACCCTGTCCCCGTCTCCACTCTGTCCCTGTCTCCACCCTGTCCCTGTCCCCACTCTATCCCTGTCCACTCTGTCCCTGTCTCCACCCTGTCCCTGTCTCCACTCTGTCCATGTCCTCTGTCCCTGTCGTCTCCTGGGAGCGTTCGCTTCGTACAAAACCACCAACACGGCACCATCCACAAATCACCACAGTGTCTCAGCTGGTGGAGTGTTTTGTTCACTGTCCCACAGGTTGACGGTGCGATTCCAGCTCCCACAGATGAACACTGTGGTTGTGTCTTTGGGCAAGACACTCCCCCCCGCCCCAGCGTCTGTGTCCTCTGGTGTGTGAATGTGTGACCGACTTTTTTGACATAAATTCACTTCATCACCTGCAGAAGTTCCGCCCACGGGAGGAGTTAGAGGAAGTGTCTGGGGTGAAGGAAGTCTGGGAGTCCCTGGTTTAACCTGCTGAATGTGAGAAATGACACAGAGCTGCAGGATTTTGGGGAGGAAAAGGCGATTCTGTGATTGTGATGAGATTTGAGATATTCATTTAACACATTGTGAACATCTCCAGCAGCTTCAGCTTTTGAGACGAGACACAAAAAAAAACGAGAAACACGAAAACTCAGAACATTTGGAGACGTTTAAACTACAAGAACAGCCGGATATTTATATAAAAAGACAAAGACAGACGGGGCAGTTTGGTGTCAGCAGAAAACCTTCTATAATCAAAATAATTACAGCCTGTGCCATTTGAAAATTGCTCCAACTCAAATTACACATTTGATCCGATTGTGACTCGGGGACGTCTTTATTTACATTTAATATTACAGCGAAGTGACTTTTATGAGCGTTAAGTCATGTTCTGATGCTGTTACCTCCTCAAAAAAAACTCTGCAGGTTCTTATTCGTCTGTCTGCAAAGCTCAAAATGCACCGCTCCACCTTGTGATGTCACGAAGTTAACAGCTGCTTTTAGTTTTTGTTCAGTGCAGATGGGAAACTCCAGGAGTGAAACGATCCAAAAGATTCTAGAAATGAAGCTGTGTGGAGTTTAAAAGCACTTCCTGTTTTACCACACGATGATGTCACAAGGTGGAACAGAGTGTTTTCAGTTTGAGAGAAGAGAGAAACGTGAGAGAATGAAACACAGCTTGAGGTTTGTGACGAGGAAACGACATCAGAGCAGATCAGAGAAGAGAGTCACACGGGCCCATTAAGGTAATATGGGCCCTTTAAGGTAATGTGGGCCCTTTAAGTCACGTTGCTCGTCGTCTCGTTGCGTCTCGTGAAAGTCGTGGATCCGTCGGGTTTGTGCCACGCTCAGATCAAATGATTGACTTGTTTTCTGAGTCTGATTTTGTGTTATCAATATTTCTCGCTGGCGTTATCAAGGTGTTGATGAGACTGGAGCAGAAATAGCTGGAGAAAAAAAACGTCTCGGTGCAGTTGGACGTAAAGACGGTCCAGCGTTTCGGATCGAGAACATAAACACGAGTCTCTGTTATGAAGCAGAAATAGACTCGAGCTGTTGTTGAAAATAGGAAAGTGGATTTTTTGGAGTGTGGAGTGTGCGAGGTCCGAGCGGCGGCTGAGAGCAGACGGCGGGGGATTGAGAGGGAGGCCCAGATGCCCTCGCTCAGGCCTGTTTATTCTGGAGGAAATAGTAATGTGGTGGTGCTGCGGTTACACGGCTGTGGCGGTTGGAGCTCAGGGTGCTCCCGGTGCTCAGGGTGCTCCCGGTGCTCAGGGTGCTCCCGGTGCTCAGGGTGCTCCCGGTGCTCCCGGTGCTCAGGGTCCTCCCGGTGCTCAGGGTCCTCCCGGTGCTCGCTGACCTCTCATTACGACGGCTTCAGGGAGCGTGAAAGCGAAGAGATGACTTCAAAGGGCAGCGGTGTGGAGGAGCCGAACCTTTTAAACCAGTGGAAGATACGAACCAGACAAATAAGTCATTAACCTCAGACATTTAAATGAAAGAGCCACGTGTTACCCCACCCTCTGCTTCACCCACACCCCTCTGGTTCACCCGCACCCCTCTGCTTCACCCACACTCCTCTCCTTCACCCGCACCCCTCTGCTTCACCCGCACCCCTCTGCTGCTTCACCCGCACCCTCTGCTGCTTCACCCACACCCCTCTGCTTCACCCACACCCCTCTACTTCACCCGCACCCCTCTCCTGCATTAGACTTTATTAATTGGCCAGTGCACATGATAAACACATGATAAACGCTGATCCTCTGCAGTGTGGTGATCAGGACAGTGTCTGCGTGGTGGGGGTCTTATCTTGATGGGGGCTGTGGTTTAACAGGGGGGTGGAGGTGGGTGGTGGAGGTGGGTGGTGTGTGTGTGTGGGGCTCGTGTGGAGGAAGTGGCCTCCAGCTCCGTCCTGTAATACGAGTCCATTGATTGAAGAAGCTCAATAGCTCAGGCCTTTTAATCACCTCAGTCAGAGCTTTGTCCCACAGGCCTGGAGAAGACGCCTTATATGTGTGTGCATATGCGCCTCGGCCTACCACTGAGCCACGATCAATAGCACTGATTACAAAGAGGGAACAGGCCTTTGTTATAATGCGTCTACAGCAGAGATGCCCCTTAAAACATCCGCCCGACCCCACACTGTCCTCCGGCGCCATCTACAATCACAGAAACAGAACTACAGACGGTTTCCTCCACCGCCGACAAACGATGATGTCACAAGACAAATGATGCAGCTGGAGTCCAGACGAATGTGCAGCTCTGACCCAACTGTGACGAAAACGTTTAGACACGTACACAGACACACACACACACACACACACACACACTCACTCACAGACACACACAGACACACACACACACACACACACACACACACACACACTCACTCACAGACACACACAGACACACACACACACACACACACACACACACACACTCACTCACAGACACACACAGACACACACACACACTCACTCACAGACACACACAAACACACACTCACTCACACACAGACACACACACACACACACACAAATACACACACTCTCAGATACACACACATAGGGCCACTCTGTGTGTATCTGTGTGTGTATCTCTGTGTGTGTATTTGTGTGTATTTGATCCTGTCTCTGCTGCAGTACATTATTGTGCTGCAGCTCTGACTGATATTGTGCCAGTTTGAGCAGAGACACATCAGAGGCAAGAGAGACAGAGCTGCCCCTTTATATACTACAAATACTACATATACTGCATATACTGCATATACTGCATATACTACAAATACTGCATATACTGCATATACTACATATACTACATATACTACATATACTGCATATACTGCATATACTGCATATACTGCATATACTACAAATACTGCATATACTGCATATACTACATATACTACATATACTACATATACTGCATATACTGCATATACTACAAATACTGCATATACTGCATATACTGCATGTACTGCATGTACTCCATATACTGCATATACTACATATACTGCATATACTGCATATATAGCATATACTGCATATACTACATATACTGCATATACTGCATATACTACATATACTACAAATACTACATATACTACATATACTGCATGTACTACATACACTGCATATACTACATATACTGCATATACTGCATATATTGCATATACTGCATATACTACATATACTGCATATACTGCATATACTACAAATACTACATATACTACATATACTGCATATACTGCATGTACTACATATACTGCATATATTGCATATACTGCATATACTACATATACTGCATATACTGCATATATTGCATATACTGCATATACTGCATATACTGCATATACTACATATACTGCATATACTGCATATACTGCATATACTGCATATACTGCATATACTGCATTCATGCCTCTGCAGAGTCTGCTCATGACATCACACACAGACACACACTGGGGGGACTAATGTGTGTGTAGTTTTGTTTATATCACACACATTTCTGTATGTGTGTGTGTGTGTGTGTTTGTGTGATGCATGTGTGTGTCTGTGTGTGTGTGATGTGTGTGTGTGTGATGTGTGTGTGTGTATGTGTTTGTGTGATATGTGTGTGTGTTTGTGTGATATGTGTCTGTGTGTGTGATGTGTGTGTGTGTGATGTGTGTGTGTGTGTGTGTATGTGTTTGTGTGATATGTGTGTGTGTTTGTGTGATATGTGTCTGTGTGTGTGATGTGTGTTTGTGTGATATGTGTCTGTGTGTGTATGTGTGTGTGTGTGTGTGTGTGATGTGTGTCTGTGTGTGTGTGGTTCATATCTCCGTGCTCACTCTGTCAATAAGCCTTTAAGCCTGGTTTCAAAAACTAATAACATCAACGACTTTAAAATGGAAAACAAATATCAAAGGACGGCGGCGTATTAGCGAGCGCAGATCGCGGCGGCGTATTAGCGAGCGCAGATCGCGGCGGCGTATTAGCGAGCGCAGATCGCGGCGGCGTATTAGCAAGTGCAGTTCGCGGCGGCGTATTAGCCAGCGCAGATCGCGGCGGCGTATTAGCGAGCGCAGATCGCGCCGGCGTATTAGCGAGCGCAGATCGCGCCGGCGTACTAGCGAGCGCAGATCGCGCCGGCGTACTAGCGAGCTCAGATGTGGCGTGACGTGCGTTTGCAGACGCTCTGAAGGACACTCTTCTGTCCCTGTGAAACACTCAGACTTAAGTTAAGCTAAAATCCAAATGTCGTCCTTTTATTTTCGATTCTGAAGGACAGAACATATTTGAAGCAGTATTTTACGTGTTTGTAATTATGTCCAATTTGTGAAATGTAACTTTAAAACGTGGCGTCCATTATGGCGTCGTATTGACCAACAGTCCCTCCAAGCTCCATTATTGAGTCATTATCAGCGGCTCCTTTGTGCTCGCTCCAGAGGCGGCGCCGTCCAGGGGCAGCGCGAAAACCACAATAAGATGTGTGTTTTAGGATTTACAGTGATTTTTAAAGTTTTTTTTTTACTCCTTTTTGGACTGAAGCGTCTTACCCTGACCACAGAACCAGACACAAGTACATGTTAAGTGCACTGCTGAGTGAAATGGTTCAAGTAGTCTGTGTAAAAGCATTTTAACAAGCACTTTATTAACCCTTTGTGACGTCTGAGAAACGCCTCGCTGCTGTTTCTATAGTGATCCTGTTTCCTTCGTCTTTTCCGTGTGTTTGAGACTCATCTGTTTAAAGTCGTGGTGATACGGTTCTCCCTGCGGCGCACACTGAGCTGGATTTTGTGATTGCAGTCGGCTCCGCGGCGCTTGCCTCACCCGCCTCGTTCGGTGTTAACGCAGGGCGCTCGAGAGCTGATTTCTGATTGGTTGATTTTGGGGCTATAACAAAGCAAAGCGCGATCTCTCTGACTGTGAAATGTTTGTTGATTCTGGCGTTAAACCACAGACTGTGTAAAGACGTGGGCTGAGCGAGTGTGACGTCACAGCGTTCGGCTCCAAATGAAGCTAATCGAGGCTAGCAGTTATAGCGGCTAATCTGGAGCAGAGTTCGTAGAATGAGAGTATCATAGCAACCAAAGAGCCAATCAGGAGCGAGGCTGTTGAAGGTAACGCCTCTTCCCGCCCACACTGTTAGCTTAGCAGAGAGTCGCCACTTAGCAACGCTGTCAATCAAACCTGTTGCTAACGCTAGCAGGAACAGAAGAGTATAACACATTATAGTTTAGATCAGGGGCGTCAAACTCAAATTCACAGAGGCCAAAAGTAAAAACTGTGACTCGGGGCCAAACTAAATATTTATTAAAAAATTTTAACAACATCTGCATGTTTTCAGAAGAAGTGGTTCAGAAGGTTAAATTTGTCTGAGGCGACATGTAGCAGATGCTAATGAGGGTCAACAGAAGTGGTGAGGGCCGGTGCCAACGTATTTGCAAAGCATTCTGGGATTTGTAGTATTAGCGGTGCATGTGCTAGGCCCAAATTTGGCCCGTGGGCCTGAGTCTGACATGTCTGGTTTAGATTAAAGATGGACTTTGCTAAAGGCACCTTTCTGCTCCCGTCTGCTCCTCTCTGCTCCCGTCTGCTCCTCTCTGCTCCCGTCTGCTCCTGTCTGCTCCTCTCTGCTCCTGTCCTGCTCCTGTCTGCTCCTCTCTGCTCCCGTCTGCTCCCGTCTGCTCCCGTCTGCTCCCGTCTGCTCCTCTCTGCTCCTCTCTGCTCCCGTCTGCTCCCGTCTGCTCCTCTCTGCTCCTCTCTGCTCCCGTCCGCTCCCGTCCGCTCCCGTCTGCTCCCGTCTGCTCCTCTTTGCTCCCGTCTGCTCCCGTCTGCTCCCGTCTGCTCCCGTCTGCTCCTCTCTGCTCCTCTCTGCTCCCGTCTGCTCCTCTCTGCTCCCGTCTGCTCCTCTCTGCTCCTCTCTGCTCCCGTCTGCTCCTGTCTGCTCCTCTCTGCTCCTCTCTGCTCCTCTCTGCTCCCGTCTGCTCCCGTCTGCTCCTCTCTGCTCCCGTCTGCTCCGTCTGCTCCTCTCTGCTCCGCTCTGCTCCCGTCTGCTCCTCTCTGCTCCTCTCTGCTCCCGTCTGCTCCCATCTCGCTCCTCTCTGCTCCTCTCTGCTCCCGTCTGCTCCCGTCTGCTCCCGTCTGCTCCGTCTGCTCCCGTCTGCTCCTCTCTGCTCCTCTCTGCTCCTGTCCTCTCTCTCTCTGCCCCTCTCTGCTCCTCTCTGCTCCCGTCTGCTCCCGTCTGCTCCTCTCTGCTCCCGTCTGCTCCCGTCTGCTCCTCTCTGCTCCTCGTCTGCTCCCGTCTGCTCCCGTCTGCTCCCGCTGCTCCCGTCCTCCCGCTGCTCCTCTCTGCTCCCGTCTGCTCCCGTCTGCTCCTGCTCTGCTCCCGTCTGCTCCTGTTTGCTCCTCTCTGCTCCCGTCTGCTCCCGTCTGCAGCTCTTCAAATGATCCACATTGTTCCAAGAGACATGATTGCTGTTTCACATGTAGTTTTTACTTAATAGGCACTTCATAAATAGTTTTTGCAAATCATAATTCAAACATGGTTTTATGTGGTGCTTTCAAAATGATTAAAACATAGAGCGACTGTCCTCATATGTGGACATCACTTTTCTCATGAGGTAAAAAGATAATTCTGTGTTTCTTTGAGCTCAGGTCTGAGGTTTTAAGACCAATAAGACGAGAGAGGGGCCACAGTTTTTCAATAGAAAGTGAACTGGAGCCGATGGAGCAGGAAGTGCGCTCATGATCACTTCCTGTTTGTAACACGGCGGTTAGCGGGTTAGCGTGTTAGCTCTGTGCATTTATAAACAGTCTGCGGTTGTAACAAAGTGGCCCCTCTCGGTGAAGTCGCTCGCTGATTTTGGGGTTGTAACAAAGTGGACTCTCTTTGCGAAATCGTAATCTGAAATTAGCTTTTGGGCTCAACGGTAATTTATTTGAAATGCAAATGGGTTTTGTTGAAGTGTTTTAGCTGTAATCATGTGGGAGCTGGTTGTTGTTGCGGTTGATTTGAGGTCACGGGGAGAACGGAGCCGCAGACAGAGTTTGAGCGGCGTCTCGTCCTTTACAAAAACACAGCCTTCTCCTCGGGTTCGAGCGCTGTCGGCTCTGGAGGATTCTTCTGCGTTAAGCTTTTGGTGGCTAATAACGAGAGTGGAGGGTTTAAAGATCCGGCTCATGGGACGGTGCGAGTCGTACTGGTAAATCATCGGGTCTGTCCTTGACGTGTGGACTCTCCGGGATGGAATTTCAGAAGAACATTCGATCAATCAATCAAACTTTATTTCTATAGCACCTTCCACAGCCAAAACCGACCAAAGTGCTGCACGACATTAAAAACAAGATAAAAAACAATAAATACAAGATAAAAAACAATAAATATCAACAAATAGGTGGGTTTTAAGTTTGTCTTTAAACAGAGGCAGATCAGTGATGAAACGTAACTCGATGGGTAAAGAGTTCCAGAGTTTTGGACTTGCCCCGACTGTTTGCCCCGGGACCGGGACAGGGGGACCTCCAGAAGATGTTGCCCAGCAGATCGTAGAGCTCTGCTGGGCTGGTGAGGGTCAGAATCTCTCACAGGGAGGAGGTGCAAGACCACTGACTGCATTAAAAACAAACATTAAACTTTTAAGATGAATTCTGAAGTGAACAGGGAGCCAGAGGAGAACAGGACGGGGGTGATGTGGTCATGTTTTCGAGCTGCAAACAGTGAAGAGCAGCTTGATTGATCCCCACGTTTAGAGCATTACAATAGTCTATGTGGGAACTAATAAAGGCGTGGAGCTTTCTCCAGGTCACCACGGCTCAAAAAGGGTTTAACCTTTGCCAAGAGGTGGAGCTGAAAGAAGCTCTGACCACAGAATCTATGTGTTTGTCAAATTTGAGACGGCTATCTAATATCACCCCCAAGTTTTTAACAACATGGTTAACGTGAGGGACCAAAGCGACAAGACTGAGATACTGGGCAGGCTGGACGTCCCAAACATTCTCATTCAAACAGAGAAAGTTCTGGGACAGTTTAACATCACATATAACATATTTATAACATAATATAACATTGTTTTCGTATGTGTGTAATAAAGTGCTGTGTGCGGCGATGTGTCGCTGTACAAACCCGTTTTGAATTCCACGCTTATCGCCGTAGAAACGCATTTGAAAATTGCTTATACCGTGGGTCAGATGTGGAGCGTGGAGCTTTCAGTCGTGTGTTAATAGTTGTGACGCACGGTGATGTTCTGAGGCGGTGCTGTGGAACTGAAGACGTCTCAGGAGTCACTGTTTTTATTGTTTGTTACGACAAATCATGAGTTTCACCCTTTCACCCTTTCACCCTTTCATTGAGAAGATGGAATATTTATGTTTGCGTCGTTTGTTAAAGCAGCGGAAACTCGTGTTTAGAGCCTGAACGTCCCAGGTGCTGGAGTTAAAATCACTCAGGACTAAAAACATGCAGGATTTATGTTCTAACATCACAGAAAAGTCACTTATGGGCAACTCTCCAACACTGGGATCGGATATCGGCTTCTAAATATCGGTTCAGTCGATATCCGGGTTGGACATAAACATTAATTAGCCACAGAAAAAATTTGGATCAGTTTTGTATTATTTTATTTTTGTATAAAGGAAATAACTTCTGTTTTCGGTCCCTGGTATCGGTTCATATCGGCAGATCCTTAACGCCATAATATTGTAACCTGCAGGCGCTTAGCAACGCTGTCAATCAAACCTGTTGCTAACGCTAACAGGAGCGACGTCGGGGAAAGAAGGACCTGATGTGTCTGTTATTAATGTTCATATGTTGATTTACAGACACAGACGTGAAATAAAAACCCAGGATCATGTATCATCAGGGTTAATACGAACATTTAAGACCAACATGAGTCTGAGCAGCAGTTAGAGTTTTTTAAAAGACAAAAAAAAAACAAAAAAACCCACCAAAAAAACACTTCAAAATAAACACAAAATAACTAAAAAAAAAATTAAATAAATAAAAAATATAACAAACAAAAAAAACTCCAAATAACTCAAAAATACAAAAAATAGCTCAAAATAACAAAAATAAATGAATAAATGAATAAATTTTAAAAAACCCTCAAAATAACAAAAAAATGTAATATAATAAATTAAAAAAAACCCTCAAAATAAATAAACAAACAAACTGAATAAATGAACTCCAGGATCATGTAGAGGGTTAATACAAACATTTAAGACCAAAATGACGAGTCGGACAGCAGCAGCTGCAGAGAGAGGAGGACACAGTTTTTTAATAGAAAGTGAATTGCTGCCAAAACATGTCGATTTGGCTAGCAGGTTAGCTCTGTCCATTTATATTTACAGTCTATGTCAGAGGTGTCCAAACTTTTCTCATTAAAGGCCATGTATAAAAACACAGACAAAGCTGAGGGCCGACTGAGGGACATAGACTGGGCGCGAATACAGTGAATACTTTAAATCTGTTTTATTTTTACGAGTTAGACTGAACCACTCGACCTTTATTCATGCTACATCCTCAATCAGACACATTAACTATTGGATATGGCCTTGTTAAAGTAGATTTTCAGAAATATACAGTAAAAAGTACTGTTTAAAGTAACATGGGTTGATTCACTTGGAAGGACCAAGAAAAACTAGTCCGAGGGCCGCGTTTAGCCCCTGGGCCACAGTTTGGTCATGCCTGGTGGATGGTCTGTTCTGTTTTCATGTGTCCGCTGCAGCTGAACGTGTTAAACAAAGTGAAACCGGCCTGATGCTGCGGAGTACGACGTTTGTTGCAGATGTAAAGTGAGAGTTGATTGCTCTGGTCTAATTTTAGATGATAAATGACAAACAGTAATGGCTTTGGCTCGTTGCGTCGCGAGCGCACACTGGTCTGAAACAGCGCAGTAATCACACACTCACCGAGACTTTATTATAATGTACACGACATTACACCAGGCGTCGTTTTTATGTCCGTGGATATGAGACGATGAGGTCGGAGCGGCTCGTTTTCTCCGCTTAAAGACACGCTGAGGATGTGATGTAGCCTCCATGCTAGCTGCTATCAATCACAAACGCGGCGGTGGTAAACACACTGCGATGGTCATTAGAAAACGGTTTTATATCGAGGTTATTGTGTCCAGCAGTTAACCTCCTGAACTGTGATGTATGTCCGTGTCGCTCACAAAACAGCAGGGCCAGACTATAGTCCCGGGACGTTTTTACTGCGCTTTTTTCACTCATTGTGCAATCATTATCCGACCATTTTGTCCGCCCCCCTCCTCGCCGTCCTCCATCATCCCTCGTTCCCCTGGTTTCTTTTTCCCCCCCGTTCTCACCACTCCTCCCACCCTCCTGTCATCTGAAAATGTGGCCTGCATAAGTGGAGGCAGCTGCTTAAGTGCTACGAGAGGCCGAGCGACAGAGGCAAAGTGGAATTGGAAAGAGAGGGAGGTAAAGGGTCGGCGAGCGCACACAGGAACACACGCTCTGACTCACCGCTCGCTCGGCTCGCGGTGAAACGCCGTGAACGCCGAGCCGCTGCAGCGTCCACGCCTCCCATTCACTCAAGGTCCCCCCGCTCCTCTCCCTCACAGAAGCCGCTCTCTGTGTTCTGCTTCAGCTTTTGGGCCGTGGAAATGCTTTTTATTGAGCTGAAGTATTGACGGAGCAGCGTTGGGAGTAGCTAATTTAAAGTTCTCGCAGTGTCGGCAATATCTGTAGGTACAAACATAACGATATTATCATCTTCGGGGAAAAAATGCAGGTTTTTGAAAATAAGATAACGCTATGGTCAGTATATTGTTTTTACTGAGCCTCGTATAGACGTGTTTCGGGTTAAATCCTGTTTCTTTAGTCCCATTTCACACAGTTCTCTTGACTTTTCTCTTGTTTGTTCTGGTTTGTGTTTAGAGCTTTTGGCATAAACCTTCAAACCTCTTACTCCATGTTCTGAATGGTCCTTTCAGTTCAAATCGGTCCAGAATGAGCTGCAAAAAATCAATATGTCTGCCCAGATACTGCTCCAAACTACGAGAGTCTCATTTGGTTTTTTAATCGTGAAAAAACACAGAAATGAGACGGATCGACAGGGCGACAGTGGCTCGGTTTGTAGAGTATAAACGTCACGGGTGCGATTCCAGCTCCCACGCATGAAAGCTGCTGTTGTGTCCTTGGGCAAGACATTTAACCCATCTCGTTCCCATGATGTATGAATGTGAGTGTGTGAATGTTCCTCGATGTAAAGCGCTTTGAGCCTTGAAGTTGGAAAAGCGCTGTATAAAAATGACCATTTACCACCAGGACTAGTGTAAATATAATTGAAATGTCGGTATTCTGAGATCTCTTTGAGCGGAATATGGAATAATCAGAGTAAACCTTTCTCTATAATCACCACAGACTGTGTAAAGAAGTGGATAAGTGAGTGTCACGTCATCCACGGCGTTCGGCTCCAGTCAAATGAAGCTCATCGAGGCTAAAACAGTTATAGCGGCTAATTTAGAGCCGAGTTTCATATTTGTAATTCCGACCTCAAGTATCACAGCAACCAAAGAGCCAATCAGGAGCGAGGCTGCTGAAGGTAACGCCCCTTCCTGCCGCACTGCCGGTTTAGCAGAGAGCGAGCGCTTAGCCACGCTGTCAATCAAACCTGTTGCTAAAGCTAACAGGAGCGACGTCGGGAAAGAAGGACCTGATCTGTCTGTTATTAAAGTTCATTTAGGAACAAAATAGTGAAATAAAAACCCCAGGATCATGTAGAGGGTTAATATGAACATTTAAGACCAAAATGACGTCACCAAATGAGTCGATGATCACTTCCTGTTTGGGATGCGGCGCTAGCAGGTTAGCTATGTCCATTTATATAAACAGTCTGTGGTAAGTACTTACTGCGTGTAACCTTTCAGTGTCACCTTAAGTCGTGAATTTCTTCTTCTACATTTTACCCGTTCACTTTCTCTCGGCGCCGGTGCCAGTCGAATACCTAACAGATGGTCGGGAGAGTAATAGTTGCCTCTGTCAATAAAATGTCAGGAGAGATCTGTGGAAGCTTCAGGGCAATTTGGCGACGGTTTGTGGCCGTGTCTTTAGTGCTCTTGTGGCTAAAAGCACACTACTACCCCTGCAGTGGAATTACACAGTGACGGTGACGCAAGCACGAGCAAAAAGCGCTTTTATGAGCTGTCATTCACACAGGGAGAAGCTGCGGCGGCAACAAGGCCACCGCCGCCGCAAAGGACAAAAGCTTAATACAGGCTCGTAATTGTTTGGGGAAGAAAAAAGCCCTAACAAGGTCGTGGAGGCACTAAAGCAGAGTTAGACTCACTGCAGCGTAGCCTTGGCGTGGATCAGGAAATGTAGAAACATGTGCAGGAAATGCCACTCTGTCCCGCGCTGGAGGCTGGTACTGCTTCAGCGGGCGTCAGCGGGCTTCAGCGGGCACTGTGGAACTTTCCTGACATCTGCTTGTTACCATGGAGATGCCTGTTATGTTTTCAGTTTGACACAAAGATTGTCACTGTTTTTTTTGTTTTTTTTCTTGCATGAATGAATGAAACAATATAATATAATATAAAACAGTATGTATACAAGCACAGTCGCCTCTCCACAGATCTAACCTGGCGTCTTCACCTTCTTGTTTCCATGGAGATGCCTGTTATGTTGTCCAGTTTGACCAAAGGTTATCGATCTAGCATTTATTCAATTACTGTTTTTATAGTACATGAATAAATGAAAAGAAAAAAACATGCAAAAGAGCAGAGTCGCCTCTCCACAGATCTAACCCGTCTTCACCTGCTTGTTTCCATGGAGATGCCTGCAGTGTTTTCCAGTTTGACAGAAACATGATAAGTCTGGTATTTATTCAGTCACTGGTGTTTTTTTGTCAGAAAAGCACAAAAAAAAAGTCAAAAACACCGAAAAGTACCATGATAAATACTGTGTCCAGAGTAACATTCGTCCAACAGCGTCTCCAGTGACAAGCAGCTGCCAGAAAAGTTCCACAGTGTTCCTTTTTGGTGACTTCGTTGAGTGTACGAGGGGCCGTTTGGGAGGGCAGGTGTCTGAGTTCGCAGTAACACGGCGATGTGTCGGGTTCCCGTGTTTCGTCTTCACACCTGAGACGTTCGTACAGACGAAGTATTTACAGATATTTACAGAGTCTCATCGGCTGCGGCTCCATAACAACGAGAAGTGACATAATTAACCTGCCTCTGCCGCTGACAAGAACACAATGAACCGGCTTCACTCCACGTCAACCAGACTGACACTTTCTAAGCAGCGTTTAGCGACTGTTAGCTTATAGCGTTGGTGATGCTAATAGGATGCTAATGGTACTGCAGACGGCGCGTACTTCTACAGAAAACACTGAAACTAAAACACTATCGGCGTAATTACACACGCACAGATCCAGCTTTTTCATGGGTTTAAGGATCTGCCGAGACTAAAAACAGCTTTTATTTCCTTAAAACTCCCTTTAAGACTTCATGTGTCCACACTTTCCCTTTAAGACTGTCTGGAATTACTCAAATTTCAGGATTTTGATCATTTGCATCTTCATATTTTTTCTTTTTTCCACGTGCTTCCTCTTAATCAGGGCTGGCTTGTGGTCGGCCACAGTCTAAACAGGGACTCCCAGACTCCCCTCACCCCAGACGCTTCCTCTGGCTCCTCTGGTGGGACCCCGACACGTTCCCAGACCAGCCGAGAGACAAAGCTTTTTCACGGATTTAAGGATCTGCCGACGCCGATATCGACCGACACCAGGGCAGAGACTAAAAACAGCTTTTATTTCCTTAAAACTAAAATAAAATGAGACAGAACTGATCCGAATGTGTCGCGTCTGTGTAGAACTGTCACTACATCCACTTATGTTTCAGGAAATCAAAGCTGCCACAGTATATTTTAGTGCCCAGTATTTATCGTGGGACTTTTTATTTGCAGTAATAGAGAAGTTTTTGTCAGTTTTATGCAATAATGTAAGATTTGAGCTGCAGAGGGTTTAAAAAATCACTTCTCTTGTTCATTATTGCTGCATTTTGCTACAGCTCAGGCCTTTAAATGACTCTGTCTCTTTAAAAATGTGTTCACCGAGATTATCTGTGTGTAAGTGGCGTAACGTCGCTTCAGTATCATCGTTTATCGTGGTATCGGGGGTGAGAGACAGATTTTCTCTCAGTATCGTGTCAGTATCTGATTCCTGTCTCTTCTTATCTCATGGAAACAATCTGACTGGTTCAAAATGAGCTGAAGTTTCCTCGTTTGTGATACAGAAAGTGCAGTTTGAGTTTAAAGAGACAGAACAAGAAAATACAGAATCATCTCATCAGAAAACGGCAGAAAACATGATGTAATGACAAATGAAAACATGAAAAACGCTGGAAACATGAGAAATATCGACAGTTTGAGGTAAAACTGATCCAGGATTAAGGATAATGTTGCAGTTTTCATAAAAGCGTGTTACTGCTGTAGTATTTGTTTGCAGTACTATTGAAGTAACAGTTCATGATGGAAACAAGTTTTTCTGCAAAATGGACTTTTCAGACGTTTAATCGTGTTACAGTTGTTTCCGCTCATCATTTCCTCACCTGAAGTTGTTTTTGGAGTGATTCACGTTTGAGTAAATCTTTAATTGACTTTTTTCAAGACGCCATTTTGACGATCGACGCCCATTTTCACCTCCACCTGTGACAAGCCCACTGTGACACGCCCACTGTTGTTCTTCTCTCCTCTTTCGTCTCCTTTCCTTGTCTCCTCTCTTGTTCATGTCTCCTCTCTTGTCTCCTTTCCTTGTCTCCTCTCTCGTCCCCTCGTTCATGTCTCCTCTCTTATCTCCTCTCGTCTCTTCTCTCGTCCCCTCGTTCTCATCTCCTCTTTCGTCTCCTTTCCTTGTCTCCTCTCTTGTCCCCTCGTTCTCGTCTCCTCTTTCGTCTTCTTTCCTTGTCTCCTCTCTTGTCCCCTTGTTCTTGTCTCCTCTTTCGTCTCCTTTATTGTCTCCTCTCTTGTTCTTGTCTCCTCTCTCGTCCCCTCGTTCTCGTTTCCTCTTTCGTCTCCTCATTCTCATATCCTCTCTTGTCTCCTCTCGTCTCCTCTTTCGTCTCCTTTCCTTGTCTCCTTTCCTTGTCTCCTCTTTTGTCCCCTCATTCTCGTTTCCTCTTTCGTCTCCTCATTCTCATATCCTCTTTCGTCTCCTTTCCTTGTCTCCTCTCTTATTCTTGTCTCCTCTCTCGTCCCCTTGTTCTCGTTTCCTCTTTCATCTCCTCATTCTCATATCCTCTCTTGTCTCCTTTCGTCTCCTTTCCTTGTTTCCTCTCTTGTCCCCTCGTTCTTGTCTCCTCTTTCGTCTCCTTTCCTTGTTTCCTCTCTTGTCTCCTCATTCTCATATCTTCTCTTTTCTCCTCCTCTCTTATCTCCTCTCACCTTTAAGACCTCACTCGTCCACACCTTCCCTTTAAGACCTCACTCGTCCACACCTTCCCTTTAAGACCTCACTCGTCCACACCTTCCCTTTAAGACCTCACTCGTCCACACCTTCCCTTTAAGACCTCACTCGTCCACACCTTCCCTTTAAGACCTCACTCGTCCACACCTTCCCTTTAAGACCTCACTCGTCCACACCTTCCCTTTAAGACCTCACTCGTCCCCTTTACACCTTCCCTTTTAAGACCTCACTCGTCCACACCTTCCCTTTAAGACCTCACTCGTCCACACCTTCCCTTTAAGACCTCACTCGTCCACACCTTCCCTTTAAGACCTCATTTGTCTGGAATCACTCACATTTAGAGATTTAGCTCATTTGCATCTTCATATTTTTGCATGTTTTCCATTTTCTTCCTCTTCCTCGGGGTTGGCTGCAGTCTAACCAGGGACTCCCAGACTTCCCTCACCCTAGACGCTTCCTCCAGCTCCTCTGGTGGGACCCCGAGGCCTTCCCAGACCAGATAAATCATCTCTGTTTCCTTGTAAAAAGCGAGAGATGAGGTTGGAGTTAAACAAACGCTGATTTAAAAGTGCGGCCTGTTTGTCTGGTTCTTCTTCTTCTTGTGTCGGCTCTGACCTTAAACTTCTCATCATCACTATTCACCGGGCGACGGCTGCACTTCCACGATCCCTCTGAGGACACGCAGTATAATTACTCTGTACGCATCTCACACTACACCCGTCTGAACGACCACGTTTCACACCGGATCACTAACTAAATGTAATGAGCTGTAAACAGTGGAAGACAAAGCAGATGTTGTGAGTTTGAACAGCCTCTGGATTCGCCATCAGCTCCACGTCGTTTCATTATATGCTAATCCTAATATTATTGCATCGCGCGAACCGAGAGCCAAATAAAATATGAATAATGAACCAATATGGAAGTTTCACACAGGCGTGGGTTTTCTCTGTCTAAATAAAAGCTTGTGTATAGATTGTGCTGAGGTTTGACCTATAATGATTAGGGTCAGTGTTTCTGATTTAACAGTAATGCGCTTTCAAGGTTCAAGGACGATGTTTTTCTTTTTTTTTTCTTTTTCATTCATAAATATTAACGATCACGAGGTGGAGAGGCCAGACCTCGCTGTGGACTGGGTTATTCAAATGCATCTTTACTTCTGGATTTTCTAATATCACCAAAGCAGATTGTGCAGTATCTGTTAGCATGCTATAGCTAACCCCCAACTGAAGTTTGACAATTTACAGATGATTTTCAGATTAAATCGCAACAAATCCATCGTAAAAGCTGCAGAAACACAGAAGTAAATTGTGTAAATGCTAATGCCATGCTCTTAGATGTTAGCAAAATGAACCATAACGCTCAGAAAATGTGTAATTACGCATTTATTAAGTGTGTTTTATCACAAAATTAAATTAACCTTCATTTTAGCCACTCAAAACATTGTAATTGTGCTGATGTAACTCAAAACTAATGCAAAAAACAGGTTCATTTCGCTCCAGATCAACTTTTTATGTAAATGAATAAACAGGAAGTAGCTCTACAAAATAAAAGTGCACCACGTGAAAACAGGAAGTTAACTAAAAAAATGCAATGTCCTTTTAAAGGAGAAACACACATGCTGGTTATTTACACCTGCAGTACACCGTTTTAGCCTGTAGGAGTAATAAATGTGCTGTTTACAATATAAATTAGCTTAAAGTTAGCGTAGATGGTGTAAACGTGACCCTCTGTGCACGAGGTCAACGAGTTTAAATCAAATACAGCTTTTACTGATAAAAACTGTAGTGTCGGTTTATTCTTAGTGATAAAAACCCTGGATATTCCTGCCAAGTTCATGTTATAATCTGGTGTTTTTGGTTCAATTCTCCAGATGAAGCAAAACGAGTCTTTTCTTTGGGTTGCCAGTTTTAAATGCAAAAATCCAGTTGGTTTAAACCTAAAAGGACCGTCTCTGATCTCTGTGGTCTGGCACTGGCAACACAGCTTCAGTCGAGATATCTTATTTAAAACAGCAGGAGAGCAGGTTCCACACACTCCCTTTAAGACCTCATTTGTCCACACACTCCCTTTAAGACCTCATTTGTCCACACACTCCCTTTAAGACCTCATATACTCAAATTTAGGAATTTAGATCATTTGCATCTTCGTATTTTTTCTTTTTTTCCATTTTCTTGGCTGGTTATGGTTGGCTGCAGTCTATGCCAGGACTCCCAGACTTCTCCCACCCCAGACGCTTCCTCCACTCCTCTAATGGGACCTTGAGGTGTTCCCAGGCCAGAGAGACAATAATGCTAACAACATAAAAAGAGTTTCAAGAGGTCCAGATTACGGCCCTGTCACATATTTGTTGCGCTGTTGTATAAATCATCCCCTAATCTGCGATGAGCTGTTTGGACTTTGTTTCCATGAGCATATAAATGAAAGATTTACTGTCTCTGCTTACATCTAATGAATAAAACATGTTTTTGTAGTGTGCCATAGATTTGCCTGTGCCAAGCCTCTCAGCGCTGCCCTTTAGTCCGGTGTTAAAACTGAACACACAGACGAGAGACACGAGAGGATGGAGAGGAGCCTCGATGAGAGTCACGCCGCACGTTTGTGTCTCAGGCGTCAGGGCCGTTTATGAGACGAGCCGCAAAGTCGCAACAAAAGGACTCAAAGGGAGGATTGTTTAGGTGAATATTTGTCATTACATCATAACGGCATTGAAACGAAAAAGGCAACGCGATTATGCTAACGAGATTATACCTTAGACTGTGTAAAGAGACGGACTAAGCGAATGTAACGTCACCCACTGCGTTTGGCTCGTCGCGGCTGGAGCTTTTATAGCGGTGATTTTGGAGCCAAGTTCCATATTTGGACTTGTGACTGCGAGTATCGTAGCAACCAAAGAGCCAATCAGGAGCGAGGCTGTTGAAGGTAACGCCCCTTCCCGCCTGCACCGCTGGTTTAGCCGGGACCGAGCATTTAGCAACGCTGTCAATCAAGCGAGTAGTGACCTCGGGGAAAGAAGCCGCCTGATTCGTCTGTATTTATGTTCATATCTTGAGTTACAGACACAATAGAGCACGTGTCAAACTCAAGGCCCGTGGGCCAGATGTGGCCCGTCACGTCATTTTATGTGGCCCTCGACAAAGTAAATTAAAAGGTTTGACTGTCTAAAAATATCAGTTTATCAGGAGAAACAGTTACACAGCCATTTTTTCATATCTATGCAACTACATTTGAAATATTTGTAACTTGAATCAGTGATAAATATAGAAACGGTTAATTAACAACATTACAAATTAGTTGCATTTAATTTACATCACATCTGGCCCTTTAACAGCAACTATTTTGTTGATGTGGCCCTCTGTGAAAATGAGTTTGACGCCCCTGCGGTAGTGAAATAAAAACCCCAGGATCATGTAGAGCGAGTTAATACAAACATTTAAGACGAAATGACGAGTCTGACAGCAGCAGGTACAGAGAGAGGAGACACAGTTTTTAAAAAAACAAAAATAAGCTCAAAATAACAAAAAACAAAACAAAAAACAAACTCAAAATAATAACAATAATAAAAAACAAAAAACCTCAAAATTACTTTAAAAAAAAAAAAAAAAAAAATCCAATCTCAAAATAACAAAAAATAAATAAATAATAAAAATAGCAAAAAAAAAGAACCTCAAAAAAAACAACAAAAAAAAAACAAAAAAACTCAAAATAACTTTAAAAAAATGAACCGCAGTATCATATAGAGGGTTCATAAAAACATTTAAGACGAAATGATGAGTCTGACAGCAGCAGGTACAGAGAGAGAAGACACAGTTTTTTCAATAGAAAGTGAATTGGAGCCAGAGTCGCCCATGATCGCCCATGTTTGCTGAGTAGCGCGTTAGCTTTGTCCACTTATATTCACAGTGTATGGTTTAGACACTTGTCATTTCATCATAACAGCATTTGAAACGGAAAATGCAACACGACTATGCTAATGAGATGCTAGCCTGATAACCTCGCTCTGAAGACAGAACAAAACTGTGTCATGTGTAATTTGAATGAAATCATAGTGAAACTTTTATATTTTCTAATAGTTGTCGTGTCAGTTTGGTTTAATTACTCTCTTGTGAATATTGTGATCTACTTCAATAACTCTGGGATCAGCCCTGCAGCCGCGCTCCGATCCCCTGTGCATACATAACAAACACAGTGGTGCATGCTAACCGCTAACACCTGCTGACTGGCTGCTTCCTGTTGGCACACAGCTCTATGTTTTCAGTCAGTGATTGAAACAGCTGGCACAGTCGGGCTGCCTAAAAGCTCCGGCTCCTCTGAGGACCTCTCCGGATCAGGTTCATTTGGCCTGACATTCTGCAATCTACTTCAGATGTTCAGCCGGCGACCCTTCACTTTAAGGTCATTTTCATTTTCGGTTCAAGTTTCAATTCAAGTTTATTTCTATGGCACATTTAAAACATCTTCATCTGCGCAAAGTGCTTCACGGAAAAGTCAAAACAAATATACGGATAACACGAAACAAGAAAACACCTGTATGTCCTGTTCAGCTGAAAACACTCTGTTCCACCTTGTGATGTCATCGTGTGGTAATACAGGAAGTGCTCCACTGTGTTTTCAAACTCAACAAACCTTCATTTATAGAATCATTTGGATCATTGCCAATCTTGACTGAGCTAAAGGTAAAAGGAGCTGTTGACTTGAAAACTACCACTTCATGACATCACAAGGTGGAACCATAGACTGTATATATAAAAAGACATGTCTAACCTGCAACTTCTGGCTCCATCAGCTCTGGCTTTAATTCACTTTCTATTGAAAAACTGTGTCCCCTCTCCAAATGAAGTGCATTGAGGCTAGCAGTTATAGTGGCTAATTTGGATTTTGTTCCATATTTCGAATTTCGACCACGAGTATCATAGCAACCAAACAGCCAATCAGGAGCGAGGGTGCTGAAGGAAATGACTCGCCCACACCACTGGTTTAATAATAAAATAAAACAAACAAAATAAGTTTATGAAAAGGTTTACTAAAAAAAAAAAAAAAAAACTCAAAAACAACCCAAACAAACCGTCAAAATAACTTAAAAAAAAAAAAAAAAAAATAAGCAAAAAAAAAACAAAAACTCAAAAAAAAAAAAAAAAAACAAACTAAAAAAAAATAAAATAATAAATAATAATATTAATTAAAAAATTAATTCAAAATAAACTCAAAAAAATAAATCAGCTGCAGTTACAGAGAGAGTGAACACTGTTTTTCAATGTAAAGTGAATTGGAGCCAGAGTCGATGGAGCCTGAAGTGCGCCCATGATCACTTCCTGTTTGGTACGCGTCGGCTAGCAGGTTAGCTCTGTTCATTTATATAAACAGACTATGATTGGGGCTGAAAAAGTCATGTTGATCTCACATATATTGAACGATCAGTCGATATAATGACCATCGTGACTAAACTCAGTGAAACTCACAAACTGTCGGTTTAGTCTCTGGTTTCGATCCGTTTACTTAAAGACCTGTGTTTTTGAATTTGTTTATAGAAATTATGTACGTGGCCTTTTCACCCACTGAACAAGAGCTTTAGTGTGTGCGTCTTCTACCGGAGCCGTGTTCTGCAGGTCAGACGAGTAAATGAAATACGATGGTGAGTTTGTCGATATTTGAGCACATGGCGACTGAGACTCAGAGTCTGGAGCATCTGCCGTCGTGTGTGGGCTGCATGAAAATACTTACGCAAACCTAATTGTTTGTGAGTCTTTCTTGTATTTTAATAATGCACAAATAGACAAAGCTCTGTATTGAATCAGGCCTGGGACAATAATGGAATTTTGTGTCACAATTATCAACAAAATGACTGTGATTAAAGGAAATATTTACAACAGTGATTAAAAAACTAAGAAAACATTATAAAAATGACTGTAGGCATCATCGCTAACATGTGAGGACCACGACATGTTTTTTATTGTCCTGTCCATATATTGAACAAGCTAAGTGCACAAGAGCGCCCTCTATCTCACTGTTAGCGTCACTACTTCCTGTCCACTTTTTTGCCAAGTCAAAAATGAAAACATATTTAAAGTTAGGACAGTGGACGGAGCTGCAGGTGGGTTAAGGGTCAGAGGTTAAGGCAGGGGTGGGGGTCACTTTTTGACAATCGGCCCACAGTGGGTCTAACATTTGACAGAGGGGCGGGGCCAGGACAGAGGGGCGGGGCCAGGATATATACATGTTTAGCAAAGCCTAATACGAAAGACTCACTTGTTGACAAAACAGTGTTTTCCAAATGCATCTTTAAAAAAGGGGCGCCTCCAGAGAAAGGCTTGCTGCTTTTGCTAATTTAAATGCCAGTCAAAAACTTGTACTTTGATCGGACTCTTTGAAAAAACCTCCAGAATTTGTTGTCCACTCTGCATTAAAAACTCGGCGCTCACTATCCACTTTTCTTTTCTTTGAGAAGCTAATTTTTGCAGAAGGGCCGATGAGAGAATAAGAGTAACACACGCGAACAAGGTTGATGTACCTGAAAAGCGCCATCTTTTGGGGGAAATGCTGCCATTTCAGCCGAAAGGTAAATTGAACAAGGTTTATCCTGAACTGTTTTAATATAATTTCACATTCGGCGGCCGGATTAGTAAGCCCAACGAGCCATGTGTGGTCCTCGGGCTGTAGTTTGCCCACCCTGGGTTAAGGGACAGAGAGAGCTGCTGGTGGGTCAGGGGTCAGAGGTTAAGGAGTCAGGGTCAGACTGGACAGAGAGCTGCTGGTGGGTTAAAACACGACACAAATAAAATTAATACTTCACCAGAGGAAACTTCTATGTTTGCGTCTCAATGCTAACGCTAATGCTAATTTTGAAGCATAATAAATATTAAATCAACACCACAAACTGAAGTATTCGCCATTTAAAAGCAATTAGGTGGTCTTTATTTTAATTAATTTGAATTTGAATGTTTTTCTGATGTTATGTTTTCTGATTTGAATAGAAGTGGGTGAGTTAATCTGCTGCTGTGTTGGAAATATCTGGGTTTATTTGCTTGTGTCAATAGCAGAGCAGCACTATAGTAAATGCTGCTAAGCTCTGTACATGCCGTTATAAATCACAGGAAGTTTGGTGTAATCCAGGTTAATCATGTTACTGCTGTACCTTCATTTACCGAACACAAGGCTGCGTGTTTACATGGCCCCTCTAATAAATGCACTATCGCCTTAATCTGCTTTTAATGACAATGGAAGTTAGGGCTAAACAGGCGTAATTACACACTAGCCTGGCACTTCAGAATGAAAAAACAAAAACAGGATGGAAAAATAAAAGCCAGCCAAATATGTTATAAAAGGGGCAAGCAGCTGGAAGTGCACTCAGAAGGGCCCACTGCTGATGACAAATGAAGTGCCGAAATGCAATCTTTCTCCTTGGATTTGTGCGCCGGGTGTTTTCTAAGGCCTCGTTCGCCGCCGTTGGAGCAGTGGGAGCCGCTCTGTTATTGGGACGTGAGATGTGCGTCTGGGGGGAGCTTGTCTTCGCCGCTCGCCCTGGGCATTGCGCAGAACAAGGCACGCACTCAGCTCCCGGAAATGGCAGCTCTGTGATTCAGCTGCTGGCCCGAGCTCTGCAGCATTTTGTGTGAGCACGGTAACCTCAGAAACACCCCCGCCCCCCCAACGCCACGACCGCCACGAACGCCACGACCGCCCACCCCTCCCCCCGGGCCGTGTACCAAAACCAAACCTACTGCTCTGTTCCTTCTGTCCTCCTCTCTCATCATCACGTCTACAGATCGACTGATATCTTTTTTTTCCATAGACTGTTTATATTAATGGACGTAGCTAACCTGCTAGCCGTCGCTTTCCACTGACTCTCTCTGTAGCTGCTGCTGTCAGACTCGTCATTTTGGTCTTAAATGTTCATATTAACCCTCTACATGATCCTTTGTAGTTTTTATTTCACTATTGTGTCCAAAAATCAAGGTATGAACATTAATAACAGACAAATCAGGTCCTTCTTTCCCCGAGGTCGCTCCTGTTAGCTTAGCAACAGGTTTGATTGACAGTGTTGCTAAGTGCCTGCTTTGTTACCTTCAACAGCCTCGCTCCTGATTGGCTCGTTGGTTGCTATGATGCTCGCAGTTGTTTAGAATCCAGAGCAACTACTGATATTTTTGATCGAAATGTTGAGCCGGTTTTCATTATTTTTCCGCAAATTATGTCATTTTAATTCACAACCATCTCACTCACCGCCTTTTTTTAACCACATCCCTTTAAGAGAGCTGTGTAGTCACGTTTTGAGCAGTTCTATATTTGCATGCAAGTGTTTTAAATTAAGCTTTATTGTGTATTTTCTTGTCCAAAACTAAATATCGGCCTGTGCTGGAGGTTTAAAGCCGATATCCCATTCGCTAAAACACGCAAATATCGGCCCGATATATCCACCAGCCGATATACTGGTCTCTGTAACCACGTCATTCGTCTTTTCCCTTACACAAAGATATAGTGAAGCAAATCCGCCCACTCGCTTTCTCACAGGCACAAACAGAGCAGAGGCCTTGAAGATCCACCCGTGTGCGAAGATCACACAGTGTTAATGTGTCAGAGCCAGTACGCGCCGCTTTATTTCTCATATTAATTGGGCTATATATGTACTTTTGATATTCTAGATCAACGGTGGTTTCCAGATAGCTTCAAGGCGCAGGGGGCAATCATCACAACGGCTTTGTTCTATTGTTAGTAATGCTCCTGTTCTGTGATTCTTCAGCTGTGGAACATATGAAGCTCTAGGAAGGAAAAAACGTTTTTTTTCTCTATGTGCTGTATTGTTTTGGCTCTCGTGACATCTCAGCCACTCATTCGCTAAGTGGATTTCATATAGTGGCTCTTCAGTAGCTCCAGCCACAAACCAGTATGAATCCCATATTGCAGATTACCTTTAATAGGGCCGTGACTGTACCTTTGCAGAACAATAATGGGACTATAATGCGTGTAACATAATGTAGAAACAGGCTGTGTACCTGCGCTGGCCTCTTCAGGTGGTGATTTGCATTGATGTCTTTGTTTGCTTCCCTCGCTGCATTAGGGAAACCGTATTGATTGATCTGTTTTATGAGCTGCTGTGGCTGTATGTCGTCCCAGTTTAGTAACATTTATATGGTGCAAAACTGACTCTTCTGAGCGTTAATCCCTGTTCTAACGCTGTTACTGCCTCTAAAACAAACCTGGAGTTGTGTTTTGTTTCATTCACACGTTTGAATGAGTCTGTCACATCTCCAAAGCTCCAAACGCTCTGTTCCACCTTGTGATGTCATGAAGTGGTAGTTTTCAAATGAACAGCTCCTTTTACCTTTAGTTAAATAGAGATTGGCAATTTTTCCAGGGCTGAAATCATCCAAATGATTCTATGATGATGGTTTGAGAGAGAAGAACTTGTGAGTTTGTGACGAGGAAAACACACTCCAGAACATCAGAAAAGATCAGAGACATATGGACACTTTAAATATCACAGCTGGTAAATAATAATACAGGTAAAACAGGTTAAAGTCTTGTATACAAGTTTGAGTCCTGTGACCCACCTGGGGAGTTTTGGTCCCTCAAAAATAATAAAAGTGCGGGGTTAGAGTCCCCAACTGATGCGTAATATTGTGACGGGGTTAGAGTCCCTGGTGAGGGTTAAAGTCCCTCACGAAGAAAGGTTAAAGTCCTGGATACAGACTTGAAATGTTGAATTGTATTGTTTTTTTGTTCTTATTCTGTAAATCTCTCTGAATTACCTTGTGTACGAATTGTGCAATACAAATAAACTTGCCTAATAATAATTTCAGTAGAAAATGTGTGCACCATGTGATTTTTATGAGTGGTACGAGTTCTGTTATAGAGCAAAGTTAGTCTAAAACTATCCAGGGAATGTCTGCACCAATCTAGTTTCAGTTTTAGTATCAGTTAGCATCTGTATATAAATGTTTTCAGTCAATGTTTCGTTCGTATTTTTGAGTTTCGAGCACATATCGGCCTGGAAACTCGGGGCAGAGGGCTCGTTGTGTGTGCTTTTGGGGATGTTTGTCTGTGATATTGTGTGTCATGTGTGTTGTGGGGGTTTTTCCTCACTGCTCCTCAGGCTCTAATAAAACCTTCAGACTCAGAGTTTCCTGCAGTTTCGTTGTGCAGACGCGAGAAGAGCCACAGTCCTGTTCCAAACCGAAGCTCTGCTGTTTGTGCTGATCTGACACAGCCCACGACATGTCAGAGGAAATCAGGCTCATACATGTCTGTGAAATCCCTCAATCGTCCAGGTCTGATCCATAGAAAACCCAAGTTAAAGATGTTGGGTTGTTATTTGGGCTTTTACAATTCAAAGATGTGTTTTTTCAGTTTTTTTATTTGTCACAAAAATTTAAAAAATGACACAAAAGGCTGGGGGATCAATACTTCAGCTTTTGTTTTGAAGCCTGTTGTGAAATTAATTGAGGAATTTGTGTTTGAGCGTGTTATGTGATTTTACACTGGAGCCCCATAGTGCAAACCGAAGAATAGGAATTTGTGCACAGCAGCGCCCTCTACCTCACTGTGAGCGTCACTACTTCCTGTCCACTTTTATCTCCATGAGGCTTTTGACGATTCACGCTAAAATGAGTAAAATATTTGAAGATGAGGCAGTGGACAGGGAGCGGCTAGGGGTCAGAGGTCAGTGGATGCTAACGCTAATAATAATGCTAAGCTAATTTTAAAGTCTAGCAAATGTTAAAACATCACAAACCGAAGTATTCCACATTTAGAAATAACTGGGTTGTCATTATTTTAATTCATTTGCATTTTAATAGGCTTTTAATATTATGTTTTGTGATTTTATAAAAGCGACTGTTAGCTTTGAGACACAGTGAGCTAGCTAGCGTGCTGTTGGAGTGTGTTACCTGGAAGATGAGATGTTGGGTTAGTTACCTGGAGGATGAGATGCTGGGTTGTCAGTTACCTGGAGGATGAGATATTGGGTCGTTAGTTACCTGGAGGATGAGATATTGGGTCGTTAGTTACCTGGAGGATGAGATGCTGGGTTGTTAGTTACCTGAAGGATGAGATGTTTGCATTGTTAGTTACCTGGAGGATGAGATGTTGGTTGTTAGTTACCTGGAGGATGAGATGTTGGGTTAGTTAGTTACCTGGAGGATGAGATGTTGGGCCGTTAGTTACCTGGAGGGTGAGATGTTGGATCGTTAGTTACCTGGTGGATGAGATGTTGGGTTTGTTAGTTTTGCTGGAGGATGAGATGTTGGGTTGGTTGTCTTACCTGGAGGATGAGATGTTGGTTGTTAGTTACCTGGAGGATGAGATGTTGGGGTCGTTAGTTACATGGTGGATGAGATGTTGCATTGTTAGTTACCTGGAGGATGAGATGTTGGGCCGTTAGTTACTTGGAGGATGAGATGTTGGGCCGTTAGTTACCTGGAGGATGAGATGTTGGGTCGTTAGTTACCTGGAGGATGAGATGTTGGGTTGTCAGTTACCTGGAGGATGAGATGTTGGGTTGTTAGTTACCTGGAGGATGAGATGTTGGGTTGTTAGTTACCTGGAGGATGAGATGTCGGGTTCGTTAGTTACCTGGAGGGTGAGATGTTGGGTCGTTAGTTACCTGGAGGATGAGATGTTGGTCGTTAGTTACCTGGAGGTGAGATGCTGGTTTGTTAGTTACCTGAGGATGAGATGTTGGTTCGTTAGTTACCTGGAGGATGAGATGTTGGGTTAGTTACCTGGAGGATGAGATGTTGGATCGTTAGTTTACCTGGAGGATGAGATATTGGATCGTTAGTTACCTGGAGGGTGAGATGTTGGGTGTTAGTTAGTTTTACCTGGAGGATGAGATATTGGGTTGTTAGTTACCTGGAGGATGAGATGTTGGGTTGTTAGTTACCTGGAGGATGAGATGTTGGTTGTTAGTTACCTGGAGGGTGAGATGTTGGATCGTTAGTTACCTGGAGGATGAGATGTTGGTCGTTAGTTACCTGGGGCATGAGATGTTGGGCTGTTAGTTTACCTGGAGGATGAGATGTTGGGTCGTTAGTTACCTGGAGGGACATGTTGGGTTGTCAGTTACCTGGAGGATGAGATGTGGGTTAGTTACCTGGAGGATGAGATGCTGGGTCGTTAGTTACCTGGTGGATAAGATGTTGGGTTAGTTACCTGGAGGATGAGTTGTTGGGGTCGTTAGTACCTGGAGGATGAGATGTTGCATTGTTAGTTACCTGGAGGATGAGATGTTGGTTGTCAGTTACCTGGAGGTTGAGCTGAGCTGTCAAAAGCAGATATCCAGAGCTGATTTTTGCACCTGCATGTAATATTATTTCTTTGTTGTTTCCAGCACATCACTCATAATCATTCATAATTGGCACATAACAGCTGTATTCTCCTTGTCTTTATGTTACACTGAGGTTGTGCTGTCGACAGATCGAGTGCGTGTTTTTGTTCCTAATGGGAGCCACACTAAAACACATCTTTGACGCGCTATAGTTCAAAACAACAGGAACATAATTCTCTCTCCCTCGTCTTCCCTCTCCTCTCACAATTGAATTTGAATGCCTTGCTTTTAGTGCCAGGGGTTGTTTTTATTATCGGCATCCCGAGAGCCGCGCTGGCCCCTTCCTTTCATCTCCCTTTAAACCAGCTCCCCTGTCGAACTTTATGAGCGCTGATTTCTGCACCTCTCCGTTATGTGGGCACTTTTGGCTGCCTTTTCCATCGTCTGGTCTTTACGATGTGGGTATTGGTTTTGACAAGCGAGTTCACCCCGTTTACCTGGGCTGTCTCAGATTCTGGGCCATATGCTAATGCGGATTACTCACGGAAAAAGTGATGCGTGTACAGGTGTTTCCACGGCGACGGGGATATTACACAGAGCGGAGGACCTCATTGACCCGGGACAATCCCCCTGGGGGATTTGGGGTGGTTTCCGCCTATATGCACAGCTGTATGGTGGTGCTCATTTACTCACGACGGGGATGTTCCTGGGTCAAATGCCTGGGTTACATGTGGGCACAACGTCTCGCTAATGGATAATGCGCTGTCATTTTAAAGGATGGTTCTCACTGCTGTGGAAAGTGAGTCGAGGCAGGGGTACTCAGCGGCTCAGAAATCTGCTGTTTTCTCGTTTGTATTTTTACTGGAAGTGTAAGTAGCATCTCAGCAGACAGTGATTAAGAGTAGGGACTTGTATATACGTGTTTGTTTTGCTTGTTTTTTCTGCTCGTATTGTGTTTTAAAACAGGAGAGCCCAGGCGTTCTCATTGGGTTTCCCGTTTTAAATAGAGAGAAGAAAGAATAAAAGAAAGGGATGGCTGCTTTTCCTTTTGGTACTTAATCTTACCTGGTTGTGAATGTTTGTGTGATTCTGGGTGAGCGATTCCTTGATGTAAAGCGCTTTGAGCCTTGAAGGTGGAAAAGCCCTGTATTAAAAACCATTACCATAGCAATAAACGATAAAAATAATACTAATAAAACAAACATTCACTGTGGATAGAGTTTCCCTGGTGCTTTCTCCTCTGGTGCGTTCAGATCATTAATGTTACAACCGAACAATGACTGTGTCCGAATGTCCACACTGTTCCTCCAGGGGTCACTATTTACAGGTCACGCCATTAAAGTGGTGTCTGAATGTCCAGTTGGTGATAAAATAGATGCGCTCCAATTGGAAAAGTAACAGTGGCCTTCCGCAAGGTCAATGTAGACCACAATGCACTGCGAGAGTCGGAAAAGGCACCAGAGCGGCGACAGTTTTTATA
>JAIEZT010001368.1:17215301-17230179 GCA_019594935.1 Periophthalmus modestus | reverse complement strand
TGAAAAAGTCATGTTGATCTCAACATATATTGAACGATCAATCGATATAATGACCATCGTGAACTAACTCAGTGAAACTCACAAACTGTCGTTTTAGTCTCTGGGTTCGATCCGTTACTTAAAGACCTGTGTTTTTGAATTTGGTTTATAGAAATTATGTACGTGGCCTTTTCACCCACTGAACAAGAGCTTTAGTGTGTGTGCGTCTTCTACCGGAGCCGTGTTCTGCAGGTCGACGAGTAAATGAAATACGATGGTGAGTTTGTCGATATTTGAGCACATGGCGACTGAGACTCAGAGTCTGGAGCATCTGCCGTCGTGTGTGGGCTGCATGAAAATACTTACGCAAACCTAATTGTTTGTGAGTCTTTCTTGTATTTAATATGCACAAATAGACAAAGCTCTGTATTGAATCAGGCCTGGGACAATAATGGAATTTTGTGTCACAATTATCAACAAAAGACTGTGATTAAAGGAAAATATTTACAACAGTGATTAAAAACTAAGAAACAACATTATAAAAATGACTGTAGGCATCATCGCTAACATGTGAGGACCACGACATGTTTTTTTTATTGTCCTGTCCATATATTGAACAAGCTAAGTGCACAAGAGCGCCCTCTATCTCACTGTTAGCGTCACTACTTCCTGTCCACTTTTTTGCCAAGTCAAAAATGAAAACATATTTAAAGTTAGGACAGTGGACGGAGCTGCAGGTGGGTTAAGGGTCAGAGGTTAAGGCAGGGGTGGGCAAACTTTTTGACAATCGGCCCACAGTGGGTCTAACATTTGACAGAGGGGCGGGGCCAGGACAGAGGGGCGGGGCCAGGATATATACATGTTTAGCAAAGCCTGAATACGAAAGACTCATTGTACAAACTGTTTTCCAAATGCATCTTTAAAAAACTCACCTCCAGAGAAAGGCTTGCTGCTTTTGCTAATTTAAATGCCAGTCAAAAACTTGTACTTTGATCGGACTTCGGTGAAAAAATAATTTGTTGTCCACTCTGCATTAAACACTCGGCGCTCACTATCCACTTTTCTTTTCTTTGAGAAGCTAATTTTTGCAGAAGGGCCGATGAGAGAATAAGAGTAACACACGCGAACAAGGTTGATGTACCTGAAAAGCGCCATCTTTTGGGGAAATGCTGCCATTTCAGCCGAAAGGTAAATTGAACAAGGTTTATCCTGAACTGTTTTAATATAATTTCACATTCGGCGGCCGGATTAGTAAGCCCAACGAGCCATGTGTGGTCCTCGGGCTGTAGTTTGCCCACCCCTGGGTTAAGTGGACAGAGAGCTGCTGGTGGGTCAGGGGTCAGAGGTTAAGGAGTCAGGGTCAGACTGGACAGAGAGCTGCTGGTGGGTTAAACACGACACAAATAAAATTAATACTTCACCAGAGGAAACTTCTATGTTTGCGTCTCAATGCTAACGCTAATGCTAATTTTGAAGCATAATAAATATTAAATCAACACCACAACTGAAGTATTCGCCATTTAAAAAGCAATTAGGTGGTCTTTATTTTAATTAATTTGAATTTGAATGTTTTTCTGATGTTATGTTTTCTGATTTGAATAGAAGTGGGTGAGTTAATCTGCTGCTGTGTGGAAATATCTGGGTTTATTTGCTTGTGTCAATAGCAGAGCAGCACTATAGTAAATGCTGCTAAGCTCTGTACATGCCGTTATAAATCACAGGAAGTTTGGTGTAATCCAGGTTAATCATGTTACTGCTGTACCTTCATTTACCGAACACAAGGCTGCGTGTTTACATGGCCCCTCTAATAAATGCACTATCGCCTTAATCTGCTTTTAATGACAATGGAAGTTAGGGCTAAACAGGCGTAATTACACACTAGCCTGGCACTTCAGAATGAAAAAACAAAAACAGGATGGAAAAATAAAAGCCAGCCAAATATGTTATAAAAGGGGCAAGCAGCTGGAAGTGCACTCAGAAGGGCCCACTGCTGATGACAAATGAAGTGCCGAAATGCAATCTTTCTCCTTGGATTTGTGCGCCGGGTGTTTTCTAAGGCCTCGTTCGCCGCCGTTGGAGCAGTGGGAGCCGCTCTGTTATTGGGACGTGAGATGTGCGTCTGGGGGGAGCTTGTCTTCGCCGCTCGCCCTGGGCATTGCGCAGAACAAGGCACGCACTCAGCTCCCGGAAATGGCAGCTCTGTGATTCAGCTGCTGGCCCGAGCTCTGCAGCATTTTGTGTGAGCACGGTAACCTCAGAAACACCCCCCGCCCCCCCCCCCAACGCCACGACCGCCACGAACGCCACACGACCGCCCACCCCTCCCCCCGGGCCGTGTACCAAAACCAAACCCTACTGCTCTGTTCCTTCTGTGTCCTCTCTCATCATCACGTCTACAGATCGACTGATATCTTTTTCTTCCATAGACTGTTTATATTAATGGACGTAGCTAACCTGCTAGCCGTCGCTTTCCACTTGACTCTCTCTGTAGCTGCTGCTGTCAGACTCGTCATTTTGGTCTTAAATGTTCATATTAACCCTCTACATGATCCTTTTGTAGTTTTTATTTCACTATTGTGTCCAAAAATCAAGGTATGAACATTAATAACAGACAAATCAGGTCCTTCTTTCCCCGAGGTCGCTCCTGTTAGCTTAGCAACAGGTTTGATTGACAGTGTTGCTAAGTGCCTGCTTTGTTACCTTCAACAGCCTCGCTCCTGATTGGCTCGTTGGTTGCTATGATGCTCGCAGTTGTTTAGAATCCAGAGCAACTACTGATATTTTTGATCGAAATGTTGAGCCGGTTTTCATTATTTTTCCGCAAATTATGTCATTTTAATTCACAACCATCTCACTCACCGCCTTTTTTTAACCACATCCCTTTAAGAGAGCTGTGTAGTCACGTTTTGAGCAGTTCTATATTTGCATGCAAGTGTTTAAATTAAGCTTTATTGTGTATTTTCTTGTCCAAAACTAAATATCGGCCTGTGCTGGAGGTTTAAAGCCGATATCCCATTCGCTAAAACACGCAAATATCGGCCCGATATATCCACCAGCCGATATACTGGTCTCTGTAACCACGTCATTCGTCGTCTTTTCCCTTACACAAAGATATAGTGAAGCAAATCCGCCCACTCGCTTTCTCACAGGCACAAACAGAGCAGAGGCCTTGAAGATCCACCCGTGTGCGAAGATCACACAGTGTTAATGTGTCAGAGCCAGTACGCGCCGCTTTATTTCTCATATTAATTGGGCTATATATGTACTTTTGATATTCTAGATCAACGGTGGTTTCCAGATAGCTTCAAGGCGCAGGGGGCAATCATCACAACGGCTTTGTTCTATTGTTAGTAATGCTCCTGTTCTGTGATTCTTCAGCTGTGGAACATATGAAGCTCTAGGAAGAAAAAACGTTTTTTTTCTCTATGTGCTGTATTGTTTTGGCTCTCGTGACATCTCAGCCACTCATTCGCTAAGTGGATTTCATATAGTGGCTCTTCAGTAGCTCCAGCCACAAACCAGTATGAATCCCATATTGCAGATTACCTTTAATAGGGCCGTGACTGTACCTTTGCAGAACAATAATGGGACTATAATGCGTGTAACATAATGTAGAAACAGGCTGTGTACCTGCGCTGGCCTCTTCAGGTGGTGATTTGCATTGATGTCTTTGTTTGCTTCCCTCGCTGCATTAGGGAAACCGTATTGATTGATCTGTTTTATGAGCTGCTGTGGCTGTATGTCCCAGTTTAGTAACATTTATATTGTGCAAAACTGACTCTTCTGAGCGTTAATCCCTGTTCTTACGCTGTTACTGCCTCTAAAACAAACCTGGAGTTGTGTTTTGTTTCATTCACACGTTTGAATGAGTCTGTCACATCTCCAAAGCTCCAAACGCTCTGTTCCACCTTGTGATGTCATGAAGTGGTAGTTTTCAAATGAACAGCTCCTTTTACCTTTAGTTAAATAGAGATTGGCAATTTTTCCAGGGCTGAAATCATCCAAATGATTCTATGATGATGGTTTGAGAGAAGAACTTGTGAGTTTGTGACGAGGAAACATGAGAACATCAGAAAACAGAGACATATGGACACTTTAAATATCACAGCTGGTAAATAATAATACAGGTAAAACAGGTTAAAGTCTTGTATACAAGTTTGAGTCCTGTGACCCACCTGGGGAGTTTTGGTCCCTCAAAAATAATAAAAGTGCGGGGTTAGAGTCCCCAACTGATGCGTAATATTGTGACGGGGTTAGAGTCCCTGGTGAGGGTTAAAGTCCCTCACGAAGAAAGGTTAAAGTCCTGGATACAGACTTGAAATGTTGAATTGTATTGTTTTTTTGTTCTTATTCTGTAAATCTCTCTGAATTACCTTGTGTACGAATTGTGCAATACAAATAAACTTGCCTAATAATAATTTCAGTAGAAAATGTGTGCACCATGTGATTTTTATGAGTGGTACGAGTTCTGTTATAGAGCAAAGTTAGTCTAAAACTATCCAGGGAATGTCTGCACCAATCTAGTTTCAGTTTTAGTATCAGTTAGCATCTGTATATAAATGTTTTCAGTCAATGTTTCGTTCGTATTTTTGAGTTTCGAGCACATATCGGCCTGGAAACTCGGGGCAGAGGGCTCGTTGTGTGTGCTTTTGGGGATGTTTGTCTGTGATATTGTGTGTCATGTGTGTTGTGGGTCTTTCCTCACTGCTCCTCAGGCTCTAATAAAACCTTCAGACTCAGAGTTTCCTGCAGTTTCGTTGTGCAGACGCGAGAAGAGCCACAGTCCTGTTCCAAACCGAAGCTCTGCTGTTTGTGCTGATCTGACACAGCCCACGACATGTCAGAGGAAATCAGGCTCATACATGTCTGTGAAATCCCTCAATCGTCCAGGTCTGATCCATAGAAAACCCAAAGTTAAAGATGTTGGGTTGTTATTTTGGCTTTTACAATTCAAAGATGTGTTTTTCAGTTTTTTATTTGTCACAAAAATTTTAAAAATGACACAAAAGGCTGGGGATCAATACTTCAGCTTTTGTTTTGAAGCCTGTTGTGAAATTAATTGAGGAATTTGTGTTTGAGCGTGTTATGTGATTTTACACTGGGAGCCCCATAGTGCAAACCGAAGAATAGGAATTTGTGCACAGCAGCGCCCTCTACCTCACTGTGAGCGTCACTACTTCCTGTCCACTTTTATCTCCATGAGGCTTTTGACGATTCACGCTAAAATGAGTAAATATTTAAAGATGAGGCAGTGGACAGGGAGCGGCTAGGGGTCAGAGGTCAGTGGATGCTAACGCTAATAATAATGCTAAGCTAATTTTAAAGTCTAGCAAATGTTAAAACATCACAAACCGAAGTATTCCACATTTAGAAATAACTGGGTTGTCATTATTTTAATTCATTTGCATTTTAATAGGCTTTTAATATTATGTTTTGTGATTTTAATAAAAGCGACTGTTAGCTTTGAGACACAGTGAGCTAGCTAGCGTGCTGTTGGATGTGTTACCTGGAAGATGAGATGTTGGGTTAGTTACCTGGAGGATGAGATGCTGGGTTGTCAGTTACCTGGAGGATGAGATATTGGGTCGTTAGTTACCTGGAGGATGAGATATGGGTCGTTAGTTACCTGGAGGATGAGATGCTGGGTTGTTAGTTACCTGAAGGATGAGATGTTGCATTGTTAGTTACCTGGAGGATGAGATGTTGGTTGTTAGTTACCTGGAGGATGAGATGTTGGGTTAGTTAGTTACCTGGAGGATGAGATGTTGGGCCGTTAGTTACCTGGAGGGTGAGATGTTGGATCGTTAGTTACCTGGTGGATGAGATGTTGGGTTGTTAGTTTGCTGGAGGATGAGATGTTGGGTTGTCACTTACCTGGAGGATGAGATGTTGGTTGTTAGTTACCTGGAGGATGAGATGTTGGGTCGTTAGTTACATGGTGGATGAGATGTTGCATTGTTAGTTACCTGAGGATGAGATGTTGGGCCGTTAGTTTACTTGGAGGGATGAGATGTTGGGCCGTTAGTTTACTTGGAGGATGAGATGTTGGGTCGTTAGTTACCTGGAGGATGAGATGTTGGGTTGTCAGTTACCTGGAGGATGAGATGTTGCATTGTTAGTTACCTGGAGGAAGAGATGTTGGGCCGTTAGTTACTTGGAGGATGAGATGTCGGGTCGTTAGTTACCTGGAGGGTGAGATGTTGGGTCGTTAGTTACCTGGAGGATGAGATGTTGGGTCGTTAGTTACCTGGAGGATGAGATGCTGGGTTGTTAGTTACCTGGAGGATGAGATGTTGGTTCGTTAGTTACCTGGAGGATGAGATGTTGGGTTAGTTACCTGGAGGATGAGATGTTGGATCGTTAGTTACCTGGAGGATGAGATATTGGATCGTTAGTTACCTGGAGGGTGAGATGTTGGGTTGTTAGTTACCTGACAGAGATATTGGGTTGTTAGTTACCTGGAGGATGAGATGTTGGGTTGTTAGTTACCTGGAGGATGAGATGTTGGTTGTTAGTTACCTGGAGGGTGAGATGTTGGATCGTTAGTTACCTGGAGGATGAGATGTTGGGTCGTTAGTTACCTGGAGCATGAGATGTTGGGCTGTTAGTTACCTGGAGGATGAGATGTTGGGTCGTTAGTTACCTGGAGGGTGACATGTTGGGTTGTCAGTTACCTGGAGGATGAGATGTTGGGTTAGTTACCTGGAGGATGAGATGCTGGGTTGTTAGTTACCTGGTGGATAAGATGTTGGGTTAGTTACCTGGAGGATGAGTTGTTGGGTCGTTAGTTACCTGGAGGATGAGATGTTGCATTGTTAGTTACCTGGAGGATGAGATGTTGGGTTGTCAGTTACCTGGAGGTTGAGCTGAGCTGTCAAAAGCAGATATCCAGAGCTGATTTTTGCACCTGCATGTAATATTATTTCTTTGTTGTTTCCAGCACATCACTCATAATCATTCATAATTGGCACATAACAGCTGTATTCTCCTTGTCTTTATGTTACACTGAGGTTGTGCTGTCGACAGATCGAGTGCGTGTTTTTGTTCCTAATGGGAGCCACACTAAAACACATCTTTGACGCGCTATAGTTCAAAACAACAGGAACATAATTCTCTCTCCCTCGTCTTCCCTCTCCTCTCACAATTGAATTTGAATGCCTTGCTTTTAGTGCCAGGGTTGTTTTATTATCGGCATCCCGAGAGCCGCGCTGGGCCCTTCCTTTCATCTCCCTTTAACCAGCTCCCCTGTCGAACTTTATGAGCGCTGATTTCTGCACCTCTCCGTTATGTGGGCACTTTTGGCTGCCTTTTCCATCGTCTGGTCTTTACGATGTGGGTATTGGTTTTGACAAGCGAGTTCACCCCGTTTACCTGGGCTGTCTCAGATTCTGGGCCATATGCTAATGCGGATTACTCACGGAAAAAGTGATGCGTGTACAGGTGTTTCCACGGCGACGGGGATATTACACAGAGCGGAGGACCTCATTGACCCGGGACATCCCGCTGGGGGTTGGGTGGTTCCGCCTATATGCACGCTGTATGGTGGTGCTCATTTACTCACGACGGGGATGTCCTGGGTCAAATGCCTGGGTTACATGTGGGCACAACGTCTCGCTAATGGCTAATGCGCTGTCATTTTAAAGGATGGTTCTCACTGCTGTGGAAAGTGAGTCGAGGCAGGGCTCAGCGGCTCAGAAATCTGCTGTTTTCTCGTTGTATTTTACTGGAAGTGTAAGTAGCATCTCAGCCGACAGTGATTAAGAGCAGGGACTTGTATATACGTGTTTGTTTTGCTTGTTTTTCTGCTCGTATTGTGTTTTAAACAGGAGAGCCCAGGCGTTCTCATTGGGTTTCCCTGTTTAAATAAAGAGAAAGAAAGAAAAAAAGAAAGGGATGGATGCTTTTCCTTTTGGTACTTAATCTTACCTGGTGTGAATGTTTGTGTGACTGGGTGAGCGATTCCTTGATGTAAAGCGCTTTGAGCCTTGAAGGTGGAAAAGCCCTGTATAAAAACCATTACCATAGCAATAACGATAAAAATAATACTAATAAAACAAACATTCACTGTGGATAGAGTTTCCCTGGTGCTTTCTCCTCTGGTGCGTTCAGATCATTAATGTTACAAGGACAAAAACTGTGTCCGAATGTCCACACTGTTCCTCCAGGGGGCACTATTTACAGGTCACGCCATTATAAGTGGTGTCTGAATGTCCAGTTGGTGATAAAATAGTGCGCTCAAAATTGAAAAGTAGTGGGCCTCGACGGTCAGTGTAGACCACAATGCACTGCAAGAGTCGGAAAAACAAAAGAGCGGCGACAGGTTTTTATAAAAGCGCTGGTTCATCTCACTGTGGATCCTGATTATAAATAAAACACTCGTTGCTGTGTAAAGTTGTTAGCGTTAGCCACTTACATTAACTTGAGCTGTTAACAGAGCGATAATTCCCACATTTCAGATAAAAAATGAATAACCCAGTGAGTTTTTATTAGTCCATAAAGACGTGTGCCAGTCCAATCGGATCAGGATTTATGACAGAAATCAAGTTTTATCAGAGTTTAGCCTTCGGACTTTTACTTTTTCACCCAGAGTAGTGAGCCGTGTGTCCAAATCTCTCTGTGAACGAGCCACTATAGCGTCTGCAGAAGAGGGCTGTGGAGTGAATGAGGGGTCAGGGGCTGGGGTGGACCCTGGGACACAGCCACAAAGGTCAAATCCTCCAGCGAAGGAAGTCCAGACCAAACCAAACTCAAGATCTGGAGCTGAGTTGTCTCTTGACAGGTTGAACGACGGGTCAAATGCACAGAGTGAATTTCCCTATGGGACAAACTCCTCTCTCGATTTCTGGGGCATTAACCTTAACACGAGCGCAGCATCCAGGAACCCTCCAGATGTGATGTGTCGAGGTCAGACATGTCGAGCTAAGGTTAGCCACGTAGCATGTAATCTTCTGGAGGTGTCACAAGGCAGGAATCAAACTGGGACCTATAGACCATCAAGCCAAACCTCTGCTGTATCATAATCCAACGAAATGCACATATTTAAAAAAACACTTTATGCTTTTAAACGATGTATTTGAATATTTCATTTCAGTTTGATGTTAAAAGTCGTCCGTGTGTAGTGTTGTTGGTGTTGTGTTGATACAAACGTGTAATGTGCAGAGTGATAACGCCGTCTGCCTCCCCAGCGCTGTTCCTCGTTCTCGCACTAAGCTGAGGGCTTCGCTGATTGCCTGGTTGAGTGTTTCTCCTTGACGCTGCATAGCTATTGTCCACTTGTCGCTCCTTCATCTGCGTAATTGTATGCATGAAGTTTCTCCTCTGTAAATCCCAGCTGTTGGCAGGTCTCTGTACTGCGTTTTCTCTTAAGCTCTCGACTATCAGGAACGATAATAGAAAAACAGAGCTGGGTAGGTTTATGTTTCACTGGACGAGCCAAGACGGCGTTTGTCCTGGGCTCAAACCGACGGGAGCTGCGTTGAATAGAAGGCGCTGTTTCTCTCTATCACACTCCATCAGCATTATTTACCAGACCTGCCAGTTGCTTTGTACGGCACCTCTCGCTGCCAAGTAGGCGACTGGCGCCGGACCAGGGGCTGGTGACAACCGGCTACAGTGGAACGCAACGAGAGAGATGTGTGACGAGCCAAGTCTATTCAGTCTGTGTAGAGGCACAAACTCCCCCTGACAGGAGGGGTACACTCCCCCCTGACAGGAGGGGTACGCTCCCCCTGAGAGAAGGGTAAGACTCCCCCCTGACAGGAGGGGTACACTCCCCCTGACAGGAAGGGTACACTCCCCCCTGACAGGAGGGGTACGCTCCCCCTGACAGGAAGGGTACACTCCCCCTGACAGGAGGGGTACACTCCCCCTGACAGGAGGGGTACACTCCCCCCTGACAGGAGGGGTACACTCCCCCTGACAGGAGGGGTACACTCCCCCCTGACAGGAGGGGTACACTCCCCCCTGACAGGATGGGGTACACTCCCCCCCTCCCCCCCCCTGACAGGGGTACGCTCCCCCCTGACAGGAGGGGTACACTCCCCCTGACAGGAGGGGTACACTCCCCCTGACAGGAGGGGTACATTCTCCCTGACAGGAGGGGTACACTCCCCCTGACAGGAGGGGTACGCTCCCCTTGACAGGAGGGGTACATTCTCCCTGACAGGAGGGGTACACTCCCCCTGACAGGAGGGGTACACTCCCGGGTCTGTGGAGGTTTTGTCATGTGCTCTGGTTCCTTTACAGTCATCATCCTGTAAGCGCAAAGTTGAACTGAACAAGAAACTAAAAATAATGAATTTAAAATATCATGAACTTTGTTAACACCAAACTAACACCACGTATTAACACCAGTGACAGAACGTAACAACGTGAAAGTAGTAAGTACTGTACTTAAGTCAACATTTGAGGCAGCTGTACTTAGTATATTTAGTATATTTTATTACTTTTTACAGTATCTGTAATTTCTACTCTACTACATTTATGACTGAAAAGTAAAAGTATTTTTATTTTTGTGTGAGACCTGCTGAAAAGGCTGAAGGTTTATTTTTAACACGTTTAGAATTTGAACAAAACAAAAACAAATAAAAACAGAAAAAAACAAAAAACTGATTCAGTTGTTTCTGTTTCTTCTTTATCAAAATCACCACATCTGAAGTTTTGTTAAACCTCAAAATCTGCATAAAATACTTTTACTTTTTACGTTTTAAGTTTATTTTTAAACAGGCTCTGTAACACTTTTACTTAAGTAGATTTTTCATATGATACTTTTACTTGAGTATTTTTCTGCTCTGGTGTCTGTACTTTTACTTAAGAAACAAAACTGAGTCAATAAGCTCTGAATATGTTTTTGTTCATATAACTGAGGAGAGCTTAAGAAAATGAGTAAAAGTTCAGTTTGTTCAAAGTACCTGCAGGTTTGTGGTTATATATTAAATACCTGTAGGTTTGTGGTTATATTAAATACCTGCAGGTTTGTGGTTATATATTAAATACCTGCAGGTTTGTGGTTATATATTAAATACCTGCAGGTTTGTGGTTATATTAAATACCTGCAGGTTTGTGGTTATATATTAAATACCTGTAGGTTTGTGGTTATATTAAATACCTGCAGGTTTGTGGTTATATATTAAATACCTGCAGGTTTGTGGTTATATATTAAATACCTGCAGGTTTGTGGTTATATATTAATACCTGCAGGTTTTGTGGTTATATATTAAATACCTGCAGGTTTGTGGTTATATATTAAATACCTGCAGGTTTGTGTTATATATTAAATACCTGCAGGTTTTGTGGTTATATATTAAATACCTGTAGGTTTGTGGTTATATTAAATACCTGCAGGTTTTGTGTTATATATTAAATACCTGCAGGTTTTTGTGGTTATATATTAAATACCTGCAGGTTTGTGGTTATATTAAATACCTGCAGGTTTGTGGTTTATATTAAATACCTGTATATTTGTGGTTATATATTAAATACCTGCAGGTTTGTGGTTATATATTAAATACCTGCAGGTTTGTGGTTATATATTAAATACCTGCAGGTTGTGGTTATATTAAATACCTTGCAGGTTTGTGGTTATATTAAATACCTGCAGGTTTGTGGTTATATATTAAATACCTGCAGGTTTGTGGTTATATTAATATATAAATACCTGCAGTTTTTGTGGTTATATTAAATACCTGCAGGTTTGTGGTTATATATAAATACCTGCAGGTTTGTGGTTATATATTAAATACCTGCAGGTTTGTGGTTATATATTAAATACCTGCAGGTTTGTGGTTATATTAAATACCTGCAGGTTTGTGGTTATATATTAAATACCTGCAGGTTTGTGGTTATATATTAAATACCTGTAGGTTTGTGGTTATATATTAAATACCTGCAGGTTTGTGGTTATATATTAAATACCTGCAGGTTTGTGGTTATATATTAAATACCTGCAGGTTTGTGGTTATATTAAATACCTGCAGGTTTGTGGTTATATTAAATACCTGCAGGTTTGTGGTTATATATTAAATACCTGCAGGTTTGTGGTATATATTAAATACCTGCAGGTTTGTGGTATATTAATACCTGCAGGTTTGTGGTTATAATTAAATACCTGTAGGTTTGTGGTTATATTAAATACCTGTAGGTTTGTGGTTATATTAATACCTGCAGGTTTGTGGTTATATATTAATACCTGTAGGTTTGTGGTTATATTAAATACCTGCAGGTTTGTGGTTATATTAAATACCTGTAGGTTTGTGGTTATATTAAATTCCTGTAGGTTTGTGGTTATATATTAAATACCTGCAGGTTTGTGGTTATATTAAATTCCTGTAGGTTTGTGGTTATATTAAATACCTGTAGGTTTGTGGTTATATTAAATACCTGTAGGTTTGTGGTTATATTAAATACCTGTAGGTTTGTGGTTATATTAAATTCCTGTAGGTTTGTGTTATATATTAATACCTGTAGGTTTGTGGTTATATTAAATTCCTGTAGGTTTGTGGTTATATTAAATACCTGTGTAGGTTTGTGTTTATATTAAATACCTGTAGGGTTTGTGGTTATATTAAATACCTGTAGGTTTGTGGTTATATTAAATTCCTGTAGGTTTGTGGTTATATTAAATACCTGTAGGTTTGTGGTTATATTAAATTCCTGTAGGTTTGTGGTTATATTAAATACCTGTAGGTTTGTGGTTATATTAAATACCTGTAGGTTTGTGGTTATATTAAATACCTGCAGGTTTGTGGTTATATATTAAATACCTGCAGGTTTGTGGTTATATTAAATACCTGCAGGTTTGTGGTTATATTCAGTACCTGCAGGTTTGTGGTTATATTAAATTCCTGTAGGTTTGTGGTTATATTAAATACCTGCAGGTTTGTGGTTATATATTAAATACCTGCAGGTTTGTGGTTATATATTAAATACCTGCAGGTTTGTGGTTATATTCAGTACCTGCAGGTTTGTGGTTATATTAAATTCCTGTAGGTTTGTGGTTATATTAAATACCTGTAGGTTTGTGGTTATATTAAATACCTGCAGGTTTGTGGTTATATATTAAATACCTGCAGGTTTGTGGTTATATTCAGTACCTGCAGGTTTGTGGTTATATTAAATACCTGCAGGTTTGTGGTTATATTCAGTACCTGCAGGTTTGTGGTTATATTAAATACCTGCAGGTTTGTGGTTATATTAAATACCTGCAGGTTTGTGGTTATATTAAATACCTGCAGGTTTGTGGTTATATATTAAATACCTGTAGGTTTGTGGTTATATTAAATACCTGTAGGTTTGTGGTTATATATTAAATACCTGTAGGTTTGTGGTTATATATTAAATACCTGTAGGTTTGTGGTTATATATTAAATACCTGTAGGTTTGTGGTTATATTAAATACCTGCAGGTTTGTGGTTATATTAAATACCTGCAGGTTTGTGGTTATATATTAAATACCTGTAGGTTTGTGGTTATATATTAAATACCTGTAGGTTTTGTGTTATATTAAATACCTGCAGGTTTGTGGTTATATATTAAATACCTGCAGGTTTGTGGTTATATTAAATACCTGCAGGTTTGTGGTTATATTAAATTCCTGCAGGTTTGTGTTTATTAAATACCTGCAGGTTTGTGGTTATATATTAAATACCTGTAGGTTTGTGGTTATATTAAATACCTGCAGGTTTTGTGGTTATATTAAATACCTGCGGGTTTGTGGTTATATATTAATACCTGCAGGTTTGTGGTTATATTAAATACCTGCAGGTTTCTGGTTATATATTAAATACCTGCAGGTTTGTGGTTATATTAAATACCTGCAGGTTTGTGGTTATATTAAATACCTGCAGGTTTGTGGTTATATTAAATTCCTGCAGGTTTGTGGTTATATATTAAATACCTGTAGGTTTGTGGTTATATTAAATACCTGCAGGTTTGTGGTTATATTAAATACCTGCAGGTTTGTGGTTATATTAAATACTGCAGGTTTGTGGTTATATTAAATACCTGTAGGTTTGTGGTATATATTAAATACCTGTAGGTTTGTGGTTATATATTAAATACCTGCAGGTTGTTGTGGTTATATTAAATCCCTGCAGGTTTGTGGTTATATATTAATACCTGTAGGTTTGTGGTTATATTAAATACCTGCAGGTTTGTGGTTATATTAAATACCTGCAGGTTTGTGGTTATATATTAAATACCTGCGGGTTTGTGGTTATATATTAAATACCTGCAGGTTTGTGGTTATATTAAATACCTGCAGGTTTGTGGTTATATTAAATACCTGCAGGTTTGTGGTTATATTAAATACCTGCAGGTTTGTGGTTATATATTAAATGCCTGCAGGTTTGTGGTTATATATTAAATACCTGCAGGTTTGTGGTTATATTAAATACCTGTAGTTTTGTGGTTATATTAAATACCTGCAGGTTTGTGGTTATATATTAAATACCTGCGGGTTTGTGGTTATATATTAAATACCTGCAGGTTTGTGGTTATATTAAATACCTGCAGGTTTCTGGTTATATATTAAATACCTGCAGGTTTGTGGTTATATTAAATACCTGTAGTTTTGTGGTTATATTAAATACCTGCAGGTTTGTGGTTATATATTAAATACCTGTAGGTTTGTGGTTATATTAAATACCTGCAGGTTTGTGGTTATATATTAAATACCTGCGGGTTTGTGGTTATATATTAAATACCTGCAGGTTTGTGGTTATATTAAATACCTGCAGGTTTGTGGTTATATATTAAATACCTGCAGGTTTGTGGTTATATTAAATACCTGTAGGTTTGTGGTTATATTAAATACCTGCAGGTTTGTGGTTATATATTAAATACCTGCAGGTTTGTGGTTATATATTAAATACCTGCAGGTTTGTGGTTATATATTAAATAC